>CM037074.1:8240710-8661111 GCA_020882685.1 Aphelinus atriplicis
AGGGTGGCGCCATATTGGGTACACTAAAAGTTTTTTCTCGAATTTTTTTTTTTTTTTAAACCGCGGTATCTTAGCGTAGAACTGTTCAAATCGAGAAAAACTTAGCTCATTCTGTAGGTATTGAGTAGACCTTTCATTTGACCCCAATTATGTTAGAAAATATTCATTTGACGCGGCGTAGTGACCTTTCTCGCTTAGGTGGCGCGTATTGGGTACAGGTACCTTAATTAGTTTCGACAGTAAAAGTTAATTTTATAATGAAATAATTTCCAATCCTCGCGATGATAAATGAATGAGGGTCGTATGTCTACGGGAGCAGTGAAGTGGACTTTTTGAAGTTGTTTATATCCAATCGTTAACGCTGACCGAATATCTAAATGAGTTTTGACGGCTTTGAGAGCACGAGAAAGATGATGAATCGCCGCTTTATTTGATCCTATTTTCCATGAATAAATATCGAATATTTGTGGTGTGAAAATAATGTGAAAATAATTGTTTTCCACGATTCATCGCTGTTGTAGTTTCATCATTCTTATGAGATTTCGAAATTGAACGGCTTTCATTGGAATTATTTGTGTCTTTTACTCATATATTATGTTTTAATGAAATAGACAATTGATATTACGATATATATTTCATTTTTCTTAAGATTTTTTCCCGACCCAAGTATTTGTGATAGATAAACTATAACAGTTTTATTCCGTGAAATTCATGGATATTTAGATTACGTTTCCGTTCATCAATTATTTTCTTATTGAACATAGTTCAAGTATGAAATTCTTTAGTGTGAATTCATGTCAAAGGAGTAATAAATTATGATACAATACTCTTCTTGTACTGTTAACAATTTTATTTACAAACATATGATATATTAAAACCATGTACTATGTACAAAAAACGTAAATGTATGTTCATGAAAAGTTTAGAAAATAAATTCAAAATCATACAATTTCAGACTTTTTTTCCTTGAACACTATAGGAACACTTGCTAAATGAAACAGGAAATTTCACAATTTCAGGGATTTCTTCATCCAATAATTCATGCATTGATTTTCCATCATGTTTATAAATCCATGTCTCATTGACAAAGTCATATCTTTTTGGACCTGACTTGGGAGATGACAACCAGATCTGTTGATTTGGGACTTGTCGATTGATCACATAAGTTCCATACTCTTTCCCAAATTTCACTGTGAGTACTCCATCCTATGAATTTAAGAGATTTCAATGAGGATTCACAATTACTAATTATATCATGCTTCAGAATTTAAACTTCACCCCGCTTGAAACATCTGCATCTGTCAAGTGTGTAGCTTCTTCAATGAGTTCATCAAAATATTCTGACAATGATTCCAAAGTTTCAGAAGAAACTTTATCGAAATCAATTGTATTTATATCTCTGTGAAAGGAAAAGAAAAACATTTGATTGGAATTATCAACAAGCTAGTGAAAGAAGTGCATTTAAAAATTTTTATAAACATTGTGGTTATCTTGCTGAAACAAAAATGATAAAGAAGCAGAATCGTAATGGATAACCATAAAGAATTTATCAAAATATACTTACATTGATCCTTTTGAAATTCAATTCCTGAATAAAACACTTGGCACTTATGTTTAGAATATAAAGTATTGATAGTTGAAGTTATCACAATTGACAACACAAAAATCCACAATGTTTATAAAAATATGTACCCCATATGAATCGATCATACGTTTGAAAACGACATCAACAACAAATCGGCCAACGAGAATTGCACAATTGTCTTGGATATGTTGTTGATTCTTTACAAGACTTATCTTCCAACAAAACAGAATTTCTCATGGAAAATCACTTACTGTTCCGTGGAGAATTCCTTCCGAGCAGCAGAATTATATTTGTCAATAGACAATCGTTCGCCGCTACTTGTGATTCCGGAAAACAAATTTCTATTATTGCATGTCACAGTATAACCTCCAACGCAATTCACTCGTGCAGTTACTTCGTGGGAGAACCGTGTTTTCGTTGACTTTTCTTTGGCGGCTTTTGAAATTAATGAACTTAGTCTCGAGCATCTCGTTGCCAACCCGATCATCATACGATTGTTTATTCGATAAAATATTGATCAAACTTTGCGAACATAGTACAGAACGGACAGAGAAATACATATGTATATATCTACCGTGTGATTTGAAAAACAATCTTGGAAGTATCGTCTGTCGATAAGATCGCGTTCAACTCGACGCGACTCGATTGGTATCCATATGTATACGAAGCTGCGGAGTCTGCGGCGCTTGTTTAAATCCCCCCACTCGGGGTTTCCTACAATTTTGTTTTCTTTTTTGTTGTGTTCTATCGGGGCATATCGATGAGCAGCGCGCGGTGCAATGAGCGAGAATATCGAGGAGTCACGGATCCGTCGAAGATGGAGGCAAACGCGAGAGTAGTGTCACTCGCGATTCTCCTCATTCTGATTAATTGGAATCGAGAAAACGTGTTTTGCAATTCGCAATATAGCATACCCAGTGAGTGTGATTTATCCCAATTGTCATCTCGCCGATCTATCCAATTTATAATTTCCCTTTTCTTTTCGCTAGAATTTCTGTGTTTTTTTTTCTCCTTCTTGTTTACACAATGTGAAAAATTACATCTTTTAAGGTCGTCTGATATTCGAAGAAAACTTCGATTCAAACATCTTGAATAAAAACGTTTGGAGCCGAGAAGTTAAAATACCAACCGAACCGGTAAGTTTCATTCATGAATCTGAATAAACTCTTCCTTTCCTCGATCTCTCTATCGATTGTTAAACCGCATGGCGTACTCGTCAAGAATATCTCATCACTTGAACACGCGAATAATGAATTGCGAGCCGTTGAGCACATATACAAATTATTTGGATACGTCCAATGTTTTCCCCGACGTATATTGCACATCGCCCACACCCACAATGGCATTGCTCATCCAGCAAACTGTATATACATATCGTGTATATATATGCCGACACGTCGGTTGAGAATAATAAAAGTATAATAAATGCTCGTATCATTGAACCAGGATTACGAATTTGCCGTGTATCACAAGCACGACGAGACAATATCCGTTAGCGATGGCATACTTCGTATAAAGCCAAGGTTGTTCGAAGACGAGTACGGGGAAGACTCAATCCGCGTCGGCCAACTGCGACTTGCCGAGTGAGTAAATCATCATTTTGCATTGAAAATCTTAATAACAGGTGTACTGCGCGGCGAATGAACAGATGAGCGCGGCGATCCTGCTCTCACTCGTGCGCCCGACCCATCGCAATGCGAGCCTTCTCCAGCTTTGTGCTCTCTCTCTTCATTTGGAATGGAAATTAAATTCTTGAGAATCCAATGGTTTTCGTTTCATAATCGCACTGCGTTTTTCTTCAAATCTGCTTGAGATATGTCGAAAGTCCTGTAACGAAACATCTCTCGACGTGTCGTCAAATTGTTGTTCCGATCCGCGGCATATTTTTAGCGCCGCTGAATCTGCGTATATACGTTGAAATATCCAGAGACGCGGGCCAATTGAGTATCTACTCATCAAATACAAAATACGCATATTTCAAAATTTGTATTCACCAGATACATGTATTTAATTACTGCAAATATTGCAAGACGTTGAAATTATTACTGTAATATATGTACCCGGCTCGCGTGAGTAAATTTAATGCCCGAACTGCACAGACAGCTGAGTTCGACAGCCTCGCCGAAGCGAAAATATCGGGTTTTAAATAAGATCCGCGAATACGAATGCAAATCGATTCATATACTAACGGCATTTACACGTTTCAACCGCATGTACAGCTGCAGCAGTTCGATCCCCGAAGAATGTCAGCAGCAAGCGGGTTCTTTTCACATACTGCCTCCCGTTATTTCTGCCAAACTGATAACGAGGAATCACTTCCACACGCAGTATGGCATAATTGAGATTCGCGCCAAGTTTCCCGAAGGAGACTGGTTGTATCCAGGTATGAGAACGTCCTTTCACATGCCGACTGCATATGACATATATATCCTTGCCTGCGGTACGTGCGAGTATATTATTTTACCACCGGTTTTCATGCGAGTTCTCTCGATTTTTTAATTTCAATACCTTCCTGCTCTTCCTCTTTCTCGTTTCGCGGGAGCTAATTGTGCGCCGCGCGGACACAGTGAAAAAAGTAAAGTGTTTTTCCAAGGATTCAGAGATAACAGAAGAAGATGCCTGAGAAGTTTTAATAATCAATTCAAATCAAATAAAAATGACATTATCTTGGCATAACCAAGGCATTGTCCGTATGTTTAATTGAAAGATACAGTGAAAAACAAACATCTAGCAGGAATCATCTGATGATCAAATTTAAATTGAAAAAGAAAATGAAATTGGCATGTAATGCTTCACCAAGTAGAATTAGCCGACTTTCCGTCTCGACTTTCCTTCTCGATTTTCCTCAAAATTGTATTATTTCAGAGTATACGTGGAATAGATTTGGCGTTTCGTTATCAATCTTAGATTCACATTGAAGAAAGTAAACGTTACATTTTTTTTCAGCATGAGTTATAATTACGTCCACTAAATTCTTGTAAAAAATAGAGTTCAAGCATTCATAAATAATATATTTCAACGGGCCGAGTTATGCATGTAACCGATTGAATTATATAGAATTATAGAACTATAGTTCTATTAGAGTATACACGCACAGATAATCTCTGTTCGATTTCTCGATTTTTTCAAATCTTAAGCATAAATTAATCTCGATAAATGATGTAATTAACGACGGAAGTAAACAAACTAGCGATTACAACGAAAATATTATCGAAAGTATAGTAGCCTTTGACTGAGAGTCGGATGAATTATGATAACAACCGTATTGAGACGTTTTGCATTGATCATCAAATCAATGATCACCGAAATATTTGAGGTTTCTTATATTAAATTAAATTTTATTAGATAATGCAGACCTAGATTCTACTTATGAAAGGAAAGATTTTCGATGCATATTAACTTTATTTTATACAAGAATTCAATGGACATATTTATAACTCACGCTGAAAAAAATGTAACGTTTATTTTCTTTATTGAGAATCTAAAATTCATAACGAAATGCCAAATCTATACCACGTCTACTCTGAAATAATGCAGTTTTAAGGGAAGTCGGCTATTAAAAATGTATGCCGATTTGAGTTATTCTTCTGAATTTCCCTGTATTAAGATTATACTTGTAAATTCTGATCTTCCGGTTATTTCAAAGAAAAGTCAATTTTGCCATGTAAAATAATCCATGCATAAATTATACCGTGAAAATTATGCTTCAGAGTGGACTAATTAATTCTTAATCATAAAATGAAAATGATCCCTGCTTCTTTTTTGTTTTTCAGTATATCTTTCAATTAAATATACAGATTTGATTATGCCAAGATAATGCCATTTGTAGGCGTCATTTTTATGCATAGATTTTTTTACTTGAGACCCTTAGGAAGTAATTACACAAAAGAAACATTCATTGAAAATGTTACTGAAAATCTATTGTATTTGAATGAATTGTAAACAAAGGATTCTTTAGGATTGATACATTGAAAATTAATCTTGTCATTTATTTTGTGGAATAGTTATCGCCCGTATATTTCTAAAAATAAAATGAAATAAGAAAATAATCTAATACGAACTCGGCAATATTTTGAATCTAAGTACTTCAATCTTTCTGGAATCGAGTACAATAAATACTTTTAATTTTTAATGCGCGACAAAATGACAATTGTTGATTCGAGTGCTCGAGTCGTGCGTTGAATTTGTTGCATTTTGAATCGAGTAAAACTGAAAAGGAATCGTTTGAGAAACAGGCAGTCACGGATAACCGATCCAGGTGGGAAACCGATGGGTCGATCGACCACGAGGAGCGATGATGAAATTGTGCTTTCGGGTTGTGCAGAAATATGGATGGAGTCTTTGTACAAGAGCTACGACCGGCGATTCGCGAACGCGCGGATCGACCTGGGCCGGGTGCGAGGCAACGCGGTGCTACGCAAGCCGGGCACCGACTACGAGCTGGGCTCGCGGCTTCTCGAGTTCGGCGTGGCCAACGGCACCGAGCTCGACTTTGCCGAAACGACCGTGTCGACGTGGCGCAGCCAGGACAAGCCGTGGAACCACGAGTTCCACACTTACAAGACCAGGTGGGCCCCGGAGGGCTTCACCTTCTACGTGGACGACCGGGTCGTCGGCAAACTCATACCCACCGCTAATGGATGGACCACTAAGGAAGACGCGCTCGCCATCAGCATGGCACCCTTCGACGAGAGGGTCAGTTAACCCCTCCCACGTATACCCCGAGACGGGTTACAATGTTTACGATAATTGGTTCATGCACTTACATTTTTGGAAGTAGTTGTTGGAAACCTAAATATATATGTAACGATGCGGTTTTGACTTGCGTAGAAATATTAACCAATCATCGCTAAATTTAATAAATTTGTATGATTAATAGTACATTTTTTCGGTGAGCAACTTTTGATAGTGCGGAGGTGTGAAGGTATTCATTTTTCTCATCTCCATTTGGTAAAAAAACAAGGATATACTTTGATTGACTGACTTGTTTTCACAATTAGATTCTATGAAGTAATTTTTCAAAGTAATCTTTGCATTTGGTTCTTTGTTTACATCACTAAGTTGATGAATTAGCGCATTAATCAGACTTTATACATTGTTAAGAGCATTGAAACAACATGTTTTGCACTTTTTCGCCTCGTATCGAATGAAAAAAATAATCGCATCTACCACTATACTTGCGTATACGAAATTGTATAACAGAAAACATTTGAGACATACATGTACTCCAATACGTACGGAATATTTATACGGGTTCGAGAAAATTATCCATAAAACTATAAGTCATTGTAGGAGAAACCGAGAACTTCTGAAGAAATGCGCGAAACAAAAGCTCATTGATCGCACTCGCGAATGAAAATCAATACAATCCAATTCGAGGTACGATACAATGAAAATTCAACGTTTTCAGTTTTATCTCTCGATCGGGTTAGGAGTTGGCGGAGTACATGTTTTCCCGGATGGGACGCAAACGAGCACTTACGTAAAACCGTGGAAAAACATTAACGCAAAGGTAACACGTTAGAAATAAATATCATTACATACCCTGGTCTACACAATGCCCATATATATATATATATATACGTTCCAATTTGTATTCTCGTTTAAGGCGATGCTCCTTTTCTGGCAGGCGAAGGACTTGTGGCTGCCAAGCTGGACAAAAAACAAGGGAGCTAATTCAGCTTTGGAAATCGATTTCATCAAAGTTTGGTCGTTGGACAAAGGCCTTCCATCATAATCAATCCGATCGAGTCACCTTCCCTGCAATGCTAGGAAATAATTCGGATCTTTCCGATTCTACCATTGTTGCCAGAACAATTTTTATTATTATCTGTCTCTTGCGATACGATCGTGGAGCGTATTAGTTTGAAATTACACCGCAACAGAATAACATACGCACGAAAAAATTGTAAAATTTCATCAAGAATAAATCCAATAATTATTGGACTGAAAACGACGTTGTCTGTATTGAGATTCGTTTCGACTGCCTATATATTATGCATGCGATGAAAAATAGTGGTCGGGGAATCCTACTATACCGAATAGAAGCGTAACCTGGTTAATCGAGCAACTTCTCTCAATTGAAAACTAAACTATGGAACTTCCCATTGGTGTGATTTTAGTTATCGACGAGGCTTGAATGTTTCAAAAGCTTTCCGTATCTATCATATTTATTTGTAAAATCAATAAACAATATCAATCCTGCACGAGTTCCTAAATTATCTATTAAGGATTCAACAAAAACGTATGATTCAATTCGGTGAAAATATACTAGCGGCGTTTACTATAGTATTCTTGTTTTTTTTTTTTTCAGTTTACGACGCTGTGTGTATACCCATGAGGACGAGAGCTTGAAACAACTTAATTGCAGCGCCAGTCAACGACCAAGCTCGAGGCCAAAACCTGCTGTGCGCGTGTGTGTGTGTGTGTGTATTCGTATTCCCGAAGGATAAAAAAAGCCCCAGCTCGCGTTCGGTTGGCGAGAAGGAAAAGACTCCGTAGCCTAAAGTGTTTCATCCCTGAAAAGCCGGACGAGCGAATCGTTCTCACGGCTACCGCAAAAATCACCGAGAGGCCTCGCGCGGCTGGGCGTACACGTGCAACAAGGCCCATTTCGAGCCGCGGCTCGAATAACATCCGGTAAAAAGCCCCCGATACACACGCACACACACGTATGAGTAAGCTAGAGCTTATATATACGTATATATAACCGAGAACGGCTGCCCTTTCCCTCTTCGTTTTTTCCGCGCCGTCTGCAGCGCGCATCGATTTTTGCATCGACGCTCGCGCGAGCGGAATGACAATAATCATTAGCTCCGTTACAAGGCCGCGGCAGTCCCTTTTTTCTCCTCTCCAAAGCTGCTGCAGTGCTCTCTCTCTCTCTCTCTCTCTCTCTCTCTCTCTCTCTCTCTCAGCAGTGGCCGGCGGCGGCTCGAAAATTTTTACCGGCTTTTTTGCGTGAATGTCAATGCTATACACGATGGAGAGAAAGAGAGCTCGAGCGCAAAGATGCAAACCGGTTTCCGCGCGCGCGAGAGAGAGAGACAACTTATTGTTTCTCGCGGGCGCGCGGATCATCGGCCAACGGGCTCGGGATCGATCATCAATTTCATACAGCGAGACACGCACCAGCAGCCCCGCGAACTCAGTCGAGTGTCTGATGGCTTCGCGCCTGCAGCTTCCGAAACTCGAGTGCGCTGCTGCTGCTGCTGCTGTTTATCCGCACTGCGCGCTGCCGATTTAACTGACTTCAGGCTCACCGGCGATCGGCCCGGCGCGTAGCCCCTCTGGACTATTTCACCGGCCCGTATAGGATAAATTTTTCCTTCTCTCAACTCTGTTGTAAGAGTAATTCAAAATTCAAATAAAAGTGTGCACAAGAGCGCATGTGGTATGGTGTGTACCATTTGGAACGAGCAGTAATACATTATCCCCAACTAATGCGTAACATTTACAGTACGCGACTGTTTAAAACTTAACGCGCGGCCAGTTGGGTTCATTATTTTATGTTAGAAACGCACTATAAAAGATTTACACGAGCTTTTGTGATATAAAATTGTGTATCCACGCGATTGATGCGCGTTAAAATTTAAATAGTTGTGGGAACGTGTAACACTTAGCGCCGCGGCTTAACCGACCACTCTTTCACACTCGTCGTCCAAATTTTACACACTAGCTGCATAATATACTTATGTTTGCATTTTTGCACATTTTATGAGGACGTTTTATTTGTTTTGAACAAATTGAGATTTTGAAAATTCAGCTTTCATTAAGATTCTTTGGTGTTATTACAAATGGGTCACTAATTCACGCTGACAAACGACAGCAAGTGTAGTATACAGTAAGTATCAAACGACGACCTGCAAAAGTTTCAATCGAGTTGGAGTCCCAAAATGAGAAGTGGTCTTCTGGTAAGACATATCATCGGCGAATCCAATATCGTCTGTGGTCATTGGATTGTCTTCGACTCTCGTCATTTTTTTATTTTTTTTATTTAAACCGATTGGTTTCCCGAGTTATCGTGCTTTTGTTCTATTTGGTAGTTTTGTAACAAATAATTTTACTAGATCGACAAATTTTTCATAAAAATTAAATCAGTTGTATTTTTGTTCAATTTGCGTTTAGTTGTATGAATGAAAATCGATGTGAAAATTTAAATAAATCACCGATTGTAAAAGTCAATGTTAGTTCAATTTAATATTTCAGCTACGTTTACATCTTTCGAATAATCTTGGGGAATCCGTTAACGGGACGATGAGGAGAAATACTATAATGGTGATCGCTATAGGAATCATCATCATTGGTTCCTGCGATGCTGCGAATTTGCGCCGAGTGTTTCGAACCAAACGAGCTGGTGAGTAATTTATTAAAATAAAATTTTTTTACATACATACATACATAGATCAAATTAGAATTTTATTTATCCGAAAAGTGTATAAATTTTGTTTTTATCGTAAAAATATAATTTTAATCGTAAGCTAAAATTTAGAAAATACGAAATAAAGTTATAACGGGAATTATGATTTCAAACAACACGTCATTTTATCACTTTGATTTCCCTTAAAATTTATCAAATTCTATGAGATAAATATCCAATTGACTGAATGGATCATTTCCTTATCAACAATTTTGAAAATTAAATGTGTTAACAATGGATTAATCAAATTGAATGATTTGAATCTATCAATAACTTCCTTAATCCTAACTTATTTTATTTCATTGCAGAATCAGATTTTATTTTGCGAAGTTGTATAGCAAGCGCGCAACTAACAAGGAAGCACCGCACGAACGGTGCGTCACAATTGGCTTCAGATGAAACTGATTCACCAAAACTGGCTTCAGCATCTTTAGTATTAGACGATTCGAAGTTTAAGAATATTCATAACAATAAGCGCAATAGAAATCATTTTAGACTACGTGCTCGATCAAAAGGTAGAAATTTATCAGATAAGAGTACTACAGATACTCCACTTGGAACAGTAAACGTCAAAGCTTTGCGAAAAGACGTTCCAAAAGTATTCATAAAGAAAGAACCATTACCAGAGTTACCAGACAGATATGGCTCTGCAAGACATTTGGACCACGACGCTCCAATCATTGTTGTTCAATCTTTAAATCATTAATTAGAATAAAATAAGTATTGTGGGAGTTTATTTATATACAATGTGCAAATAATGTAACAAGAAAATAATTAATGAATCTAATTCTCATTCAGATACTTAGTAATTTCAACTAGGTGGAGTACTAACAGATTCAGGCAACCTTTGGAGTTCAATCTGAAATCAATAGGGTTCAATCATTTGATGTAATTATCCAAAAGTAATGTAAATTCATTTGAATAAGATGATTTTATCAGAATATTTTTAAAAATCTGAAACCAAAGTAACATTGAAAAGTTGAATTTATCAAAAACAAACTTTCGAAAGCATTCTGATAAAATTCACACCATTCTATCAATATTATCAATCTAAAATTGTATCACAGAAACGACATTGTTCAAGTTTACTGTATTTAATCTACAATCAAAACTAAATTGTACATAAGCATATCTTACCTTTGTTACTTTCATTGCTACTCCTTCTGGCAAGTTTCTCTGGATATATTCTAAAAACGTGTCTGCAGTTGATCCGGTGATTTTCAGAATATCCAAAAATCTATAGTAAGTTCTGATTTCATATTGGACTCTGTGTTTTTTATGGACATGTTTAGATTTCAGAAGAGTCAACCGTTCATGTACTGCCTTGTATGGAGCGTAACTGAAAGAGTAAAACTAAAATGTGACAGTTTCTTTTTGAAGTATGCAATTGAAACATTTGTAATAGAACTCTTTACGTACTTGCCACCAACTGTAATACCCAAGTGACTAGCTGCTGTCACTGCAAATGTTCCAAAACTCTTCAGCACAGCACGATCGTTACCTCGAACTTCAATTTCCAATTTTTTGTATAATTTGTCAGGCTTGGCCTTAAAGAGTAATAACGGAAATCAATCTTCAAGATAATCAAAATTATTGTTCAAAATATAATGAGAGATCTTACTGTTGGATTTGATTGTTGAATCTCTGTGATCTCCGTTGATGTAACATCATTTGAAAAAAGTCTGTAGACTGGAGCAATTGAATTATTTTCTCGTAAATTGTAAAAAGCTTTTGGAATGTTTCGCAAAATCTGCAATAGACATGAGAATTGTTTATTATTTGACATCAGATGGCTTATTGTTAAGTAAGTTTCGTAACTAATTTTGGATAGTAATTCTGAATGTTGATAAACTCCTAACCTCAATCAGTTCATTCACAAACTTACCTTTGACGAGAACATTTCAACGACGGAAGAATAAAATTCAGTTAGTGAATCAAATTATCTAACAACGTGTATATTTTAAAAAAGTAATGTTACGCATTTCTAATAAACTGTTCAATAAAACGTGGGTTTTCCTCAACTTGTGTCTTATGCACATGAACGTTCTTAAACGAAGCTATTCACCTACATTACCGACACCGGCGACGGGCGAACGGGTGCATCGAAGAAGATAGACCATTTGGCCTGTATTCATCGAATTGTAAATGTATTAGATTCGTGTCTATAGACACGTACATCATGTAATATGCCGCAGACTCATCTCTGGCTTCAGCCTTGCAGCCGCAATTAACGATTGTGGGTTTTGGATTCATTACATGAACAGAAAGGCGATGAATAAAATTGATTTTATATTGAATGATAGTGTCTTTATTTTTACATTGTGGATCAGTACATCTTGAAAAGTTTATACAGATGTAAAAATTCAAAATAAGGTTTCAAATTTCTCAAGCCATCCGAATGTACTTTATAATGGATTTCAAAGGTTTATTTTGAAAAACACATGTGACTATATTATATAACTTACATAATTAAAAGTATATAAATTTGTATTTCAATAAGTAATACGTGAAAAAAAAATTGATGATTTGATAAACTCCTTATCAAATTATGGAAAAAGATTCCTGAGCTAACAATAATTCATAAAGTAAAATTATACAATTACATTACTCCTTCAAGTCGCACTACATGGTAAAAATTTTGATACATTTCAAAGCTATATTGAATCAACGTCTGTTACTCATAAAAGGGGCATTGTTGAAAGGTCTCGATTGAAAGTTTCCAAAATTTTGTTGTTGTGGCCAATTGTTAACCAGCACTCCTCCTCCAACAGACCCTCCTATTCCTCCTCCAGCTGTGCTATTCTGCCAAGAGTTACTAGGAGGTATCCAATTTGAAGTTCTATTTGGTTGTTGATGTGGAGCTGGCCACATTGGTTTATTCTGTGCAGGACCAATGTTCATACTCATATTTTGATTTGGTATAGCCATTCCAGAACTGCTACTGTTGCTGCCCAATGAATAACTCGGTTTATTTGTCCAATTATCATTTGCCTTTTCTCTAGACCAGTTGGATATTAAATTTGGTTGGCTTGGCTGACTAGACTGATTGTTCCATCGATCTTTGGATGGCAGTGGGTCGTCACCCCATGGATCTCTTGCATCTTCGGGCAAGTCACCGTAATCGTCTTTCTCGTGTCTAGGAGGTTCCCACCTAGGTTCAGTGTGTCTTGGCTCATGTCGTGGCTCGTGTCGTGGCTCGTGTCTAGGTTCTAGTCTAGGTTCATGCCTCGGTTCGTGTCTTGGCTCATGACGCATTTCGAGCCTTGGTTCAAGTCTTTGCTCGTACCGTGGCTCATGCCTCTCCATATCCCGCATAGCCAGTTCTTTTTTGTTCTGTATATCCCAATTACTTCCAGGTGGTTCAGGTCCACCCTTCCAACGATTTGTGTTATTTTGTGAGGTTTTGTCACCCCATGAATTCTTAGCAGATGTATTGTCCCATGTGTTGCTCTCTGGACGATGTCTATTGCTATTGCTGCAGATAAAATTATGGGATTATCAAAATGAACCACTAATTGTAAAACATTCATTATTCATTTTTAAAAATATAATACAAGTCTAATGGCATTGCGAGTCTAGTCAATTTTATAAAAACATCGATTTGAGATTCTCCGAACTATGGTAACTTTTCCTCGACGTGGTCGAAAGAATCTGTAACCAAATTTTCGGGAGAATAATCCACGCATATATTTCTAAATATTTTATCATAGTGAACTTACATTTTGAAGTATAATTTACATAAAAAATAATTATTTTGCAGTTTGAATTGATTACAAGTGCATTAATTTCAAGGGCAGAATGAAAAGAACAAACCTTTGGCCCCAACCGGAGGTTGCAGGTGGCGTAGGCTGCGGCTGACTCCAAGACGGCTTCTCACTGGGCCTCTGTGAGCGGCCACTCGGAATGTCCCACTCATCGGCAAAGCGCCTTTGTGGTGGTGCCGGGGATTTGGCTCGGTAGTGTGGCGAAGGTGCTCTCCTCGGAGGCGAGCCATGTCTACCGCGTGGTGGTGTGATCGGCCTGTTTGACCTGGACGAGCGCATGCCCGGCGACAGAGGTCTACGTGGCGGAGAGGCCGGTCTTCGGAGCGGCGAGAGTTGTCGGCGGAGTGGCGATATGGGTCGGCGTGTAGGTGAAGATTGGCGGGGTGGCGAGCGCATCATTTGTCGGGGAGGTGAGGGGCGCCGTTGTTCTGGCCTACTCGGTACCCATCTGTTTTGAGCTGGACCACCCTTATTCCACTGGTCTGATGGTTTTGGCTTTTTACCAGCTGGAACATATTTGATAGTTTCATTTTTATATGCAGCATGTGACTTGGTAAAACGTACTTTTGAATCGAATAAAATTATTAATAGAATTTCTTTTCGGCATATGTTGATAGTTTATCTGATGAAAATTTCTTACGTGGTTCTCTGGTTTCGGGTTTCGCGTAATTATCTTTTTGGAAACGATTAGGGCCTGGTTTTTGGTAGGGACCAGAATTGAGTTTCTTTTTACCCTGAGGCATCTTGAAACGTTCCGCTTTACCAACAGGCATCATGTCAGGTTCTAGCGGAGGAAGATTAATATATTTCTTACTTCTGGGTCCTGCATTCATGTTTCTATTATTTGATGTTGTGATTATAATGTCCTTAGACGCAGCTTCTTTAATAAAACGCGATTTCATTGAAGTAGTCGGTCTTATTTCAACTTCTTCAGCCTCAGCAGGAGCTATTCGGTCCCACACTGATCGAGGCGGTAGTTGATTCTGTAATTTATTTGTTTTCTCGATAGCAAGATTCAACATTTCTTGCAATTTTTTAACGGTATCAGTGTCGACTGATGGGCCCGCGCCTGTGAGCTTCTCCTTGGCCGCATCCAGAAGTTTTTTCTGTTCTAACATTTCTTTTGCTATTGCACTTGGCTCAACACGGCCGCCAGAAAGCTTCTCTCGCAAGTCACTATCATCGCGTAACCTTTTGTCATGCATAGGATTGGGCCGAATGTTGGGTCCTGAAAATGTTTTTTTCGACGACATAAGCATACTGGTATCGATATGATAAAAATTCTATGAGAAACAAAAATGATTCCTTACCCAGCCACGTTTTATCAAATGTCTTAAATCTCTTAGGTCCAGGGTGAAATCCGGTATCACTTCCTGGGAAGGGTCTTTTCCCTAAGTAGTTTTTAGAAGGGAATTTTGGCTCCGGGAAGAATTTTTTTCCTGGTATGAAACCAGGTTTGCCCTTGAAATTTTTCGTAAATTTTCCAGGTATGGCCACATTGCTATTTTGAAGGGCAGCTTGTTTTGATTTGCTAATGAGTCCTACTGGTCCTCCCGGAATGTTTTTAAGAAGGTTACGCATTGCTCTACGCTCCATAGCGATCACAATCTCATATCCATAAGTCTTAGGTGTAGTATCAACAATGCATGCTTTGATTGGAATGAAGGGATTTCCAAGAACGTCATCAGCAGGCTGAGTCAACTCTAAAATAGATCTGATAGCTTGTTTGGTCAAAGTTGTCACAATGACAATTCTACTAACAGTACACATTGATCTCAGCGCTGATATGACTTCAAGAGCTGGTGAACACAAAATAACGATTAAAAAATATTTCTACTAGATAGATATCAACTTGACTTTTTTGAGAATGAAAAAGAAACTTTTTCATTCGATGTTAGGTTTATACTTACACCTTCCGAACGTATTATTAGTGTGAATAAGTGCTACTGCTTTTGAATTGATAATGACCTTCTCTATCTGATTCATGACAACCTTAGGTTTACCAGTAACAAATGTAGCATTTTTAATTGCATTCAATTCACACAATATCTCTGCTTCGACAATCTCTTTGTGCACATCTATACCTATAACTTTTTGGCATTTCTGAAAGAAATTGATTCATTTGACATATTTATCGGTAAATATAAATAAATTATTGTATTTATTATACTCACATCTGCCAATAGTAAACTTATCAGACCTGTACCACAACCAACTTCTAATACAGTAGTTTTTTTTGTAGGCATCAAGTAGTCATGGACAACATTGGCTAAAACTTCAATACCAGATAAATTTTGCCAAACAGTAGTCTTTGGAGCTAATTGTATCTTAACTGTTTCTATGTTATCTTCAAGTATTTCCGATCCCAACAAAAATGTATTATTGGTTTTTATGACATTGTCTTCCCTGAAAGTAAAATTATTCCCATAATTATTATATATTGTCATTACAAAAAATATTCAAAATTTAAGTCCAATATACTTCAAGTATCTTACTTAATAATATCCTTGACATAAAGAGATTTAACATTACAATCTTTTCCTGATCCAGTCTCGAAAAATTCTTTTACTTTATCCATAAAATCAGACGAGACATTTTTGCCAGTTATATGCATCATTATTTCTTGCTTACGATTACTTCGTAGCAATAATGTTAGTCCATTGAGATTTTTGATGAATGATTCATCGTTCTCAATCGATTTGTTCTGACCAGTTTCTTTCTCACTAGTGGCATCAGGTGTTTGTTTACTTTCAGATGCATTTACCGATTTTTCAGCTCCATCTTCAGATTTTTCAAGATCTCCCTCGATAATATTTCCATTGGAAGATTCTTCTAACGACTGTAAGAATTCTTCAAATACCTGCAAGAAACATATACTGTCAACAAGAGATTTCTGAAATTGATAATGAATTGATATTACTTCATTATATATCCGTTAGATGAAAAAAAATTAGTCCGAGTTATAATGAGTTGATATTTTATAAAAAAAAAACTGTCTTTGAGGTAAATGTAATTTATCTCAAAGACAGACAAAAGAAATCCTCAAAGAATTTACCTCACCTAACGCTCTTTTTCAAATGATATGAAATTAGTTCTTATCAACTAATATTTAAATTGAATAAAAAAGAATATACGCGAGAGTGAGAAATGATATTATCAACCTCCAGAATGTGTTCCTTGAATCTAACAAATATTATAACCCCCAGCTAGTCAACTCTCTAGCAGGTTACAAAATAATTGAAATTTGTTACCAACGATATCAATTTTACTGTCAATAGTTGTAACGAATTCTATACATGATGATTTATTGAAATTTCTGTATAGATTTTGTAAAAATCTGCCAGCTTGTAGTCTCTTCCATAGTTTCTCATATGGAGATATACTTCTATTAAAGCGTACTCAAGGGATAGATGGAGATTTTGTAATTCTACTGGTTTAGACTTTTTTATATTAAAAAAGTGCTGTTTGACAATTCAACTTTGTCATGAATTATTCATCCAATGCTCAAGTTTGACATTTTTGTAGATTATACAACAATGCCCTGAACATTTTTCATGGTATAACTTGATGATTCACAGATGAAAGTTCTTCTAGTGATAAATATTGATTCACCATTATTCATACTTTGCTGCGCAGACGATACTGTGAATGGGAATGTATATCCTCAATTTATTTGAGGGTCGAAAATAAATTGCTGCATAGCAAATAATATTTTCATTGTTCAATTAAATTACAATGATGTCATCTCCGGGAAATCCATTATTCTTATTCTTGCATCACACCACCAGTAAAATCCAGTATTGTAAGATATAGTAGTTTGAGAATCTCGTAACTCACAAACTCATTTATGTTAAATAAATTTTATGTGAGTTTCTCTCATCATGTAGTCAATTCTTCCCGTATTTTATAATACTAGTAATAATCACTATGTTATTCCTTGCTGAGTATAGGGTTTCAGGCAACACGAAGAATCAATTTACTGCATGCTGAATCTGCTCACTGAGAAGAAACAATGCTAAGACCAAACAACAAATACTGGTTCAAAATATTGAACTCATTGTTCACTTAGCAAAGCTCCTTCTTTCATCTTGGAACTGCTGCAATATAATAACCAGATACTTTCCATCCATCCCTTGCTTCTGAGTACAACTTTTCAAGTATTCTCGAATTGCGCTGACTAATCGAAAACTTATATACCTTCACAACGCGCATAACAAAAGTTGGATATTCTTCAGTGTTTTCCACATTAGCATCTGGAACACCAGGGACCAATAGCCAGCTAACATTCTTGTTATCAGATGTATTATCAGCTGGCGTTTCCTCCTCCTTTGAAGATTGTTGATTATTCTTTTTGTGGCCTAAACATTTCAAAATTCATCACTTTCAACCTTCAGTTTTTATTAGATATTTTATAGAATAAGACCCTGCTTATAAACTTATTGAAACAAAACGTCTTAGCAAAAATTGATAGATACTTATACTTTAAGACTGGTATAAAACTGTTTGATAATAACACTTGTTTATTATTTTTTTTTGTCTCAAATGTGATTCCCTAGATCTTGTCCAGATCGTTCAAGAGTAGAAACCTGTTTTATATCAGAATTTCAATCGAAAATTCGTTTTTTTTTCATTACTTGTTGAAGTTCAACTTCCATGTTGATATTTCAAATATTCAACATAGTAACTGGACTCATTAAACTGTAGTTTTCAAACAGTTTATATAAACCTCAGATTATTATCCAGTCTATTTGCAACTTCTAGTTTTGATGAATTGCAAATGCACAGCATTGCTCTTCAAACTGTTGCATAGACACTCAAAAAAAGAATCTATTTCTACTTCTAAATAGAAATAGAAATTCATAATTCATAATTTTTCTTCATTTTTTCAAAACAATCAATACCGCTTGATTGTTATATTATATTTAGAATAATGATACTGGTGCAGCTTTGAGAATGAATTTCAAATCCTCGCTTATGCAAGGACTGAAGCTCTCAAAGTGCAAATTATCAAAACAGTGTTTCTCAACACTGATGTTGAAACAAATCTTCTGGGGACGTATTTAGTAATCTAGTATGTACATTAACCGAATCACTGTAACATCACACTATTCAAAGACCGCAGTGAAATTACTATACTATCCTCACGCAACATCATTCTAAACCTCTTCTGACGATTCTCTATTCTTGTTAATCTAAGTTAGTTATAAGTATTACTATATATTACGTTAAATTTTCTTTTCAGATACTTACAAATGAATTTCCAACGATTTGGATGTAACTGGTTTAATGGGATATGTTGAGAGGTTTCAATTTTACATATTGCTGTTCCGTACAATGATTCATTTCTGTCCAACCACTTTTTATATGGTGGATAAGAATATTGCAGAATCTTGGCTAATTTAGTAAGTTTTTCTGCCAACTGATCTTCTTTTGCTTTTATCTGTAACAGGACAATTGGAATACTTCTATCTGTAACAATTGGATATGAAAGTTTTGAATCAATTTAGAATCTTACCTTATCTCTGTACCACATCTCGCTTTCTTTGAGTTCTACTCGTTCCATTTTGATGAGTGGTTTTTTCTTGACAGGAACATCACAGTCATCCCAGTTTTCTTCTTTTGGCTCTTCTTTTTTATCGTCGCCAGCATCATTCTTTTCATCCTCTTCGTTCTTCTCTTTTTCAACGTCCTCAATGATTGGAATATCCTTGATGTCATTCAAATCTTCTTTCTCAGCCTCTTCAACGTCATTCTGAATGACAAAACTGTCCGAAGTCAAGACTGTATTTTCAATTTCATCAAAATGCTCCATTATCTCTTCGTCGGTCAAGTCCTTCTTGAGGAACGCTGGCGTTTGACTGGGGAACTTTCTGGTCTGTGTCTGAGGAGGGGGTTTCTGAGGTTCGGCAACCTTAGCCGGGACTGCGTTCTTCTGAGGCAACTTCTGAGCCTGGGCATTATTCTTCTCGGCCTCCGCCTCTTTCTTGTTGGCTTTCTCCTTTTCCACGTCATTTGAGAAGGTGATCTTCTGTATGGGTTTCTTGATGGGAGTGGCTATAGGCGTCAGTATCAAGCTCATGGTCTTGGACTTGGGTCCAGGCCTCTTCCTCACGGGGGTAGGCTCTTCGGGCTTGTCGGGTACGGGAGTCTTGTGCTGGTTGGCCGCCTGACTCCTGCGAGTGGCCATCCTGGTTGTCCTCGCGGGTGGCTCCTCCGCCTCCTCCTCAATGTTCTCCGCAAAGTCTTTGGCGACGTTCTCGAGAAAGTCATTCTCGGACACGTCGATGGAGACGTCGAGGATGTTGTCGCCGTTGTCGCCACTGTTCTCGTCGAGGTCCTCCCTCCGCTCGCTTTCCCTCTGGCGCTTGGGGTCGACGTGGTCCGGGTCGTCCTCCTCCTCGTCGTCGTCCTCGAAGCTTCTGCGGTCGAAGTCCTCGTCCTCGTAGTCGTCCTCGCCGAGGCACTCGTCCAGCACCTCAAAGTCCCCTACGTCCAGCGTCGGGACATCGGGATCGTCTGCGCAATCAACGTTACATCGTTACATATAAGTCGGTGCAAGCGCGTAAGGATAAGGCCCGCGTGGAGAGAGAGCAACCGGTCCGTCCGGCATCATATCGTAATTGTCACGCGTTGTACTCACCCATGGCTGCGATCCTGCAGGAACTGCGCTGCTTCGAGTGTCTTCGGGGGCTGGCAAGCTGCTGTACACGGCTCCTCGACTCGGCTTGGAGCTGCTCTCTCAGGACACGATTGCCCGGGAGCAACGATCACTATGTGAGCATACGCGCGAGAGGGAGACGACGCGCGCGGCGGCTCCAGGCGGCTCCTCCCCGGCAAACAACGCTGCGCCGTAGTTCACGCGGCTTCTGTCCGGCACCACTGCCTCTGCGTTCCTTCTCTCGCTCTTTCTCTCTCTATCTTGGGCGGCCCTATACAACAGTCTGATGCGCGCACACACAACTCGAGTCTTTAACACGCACACCACGGATTCACACGGATTCCACAGCGACCAACAGCGACTAATAGCAGAGCAGAGGTTCTTTCTGCGACTGCGCGAGTCATACCGAAGCGTCCGTTACTCTGTGGGACTTGGGAGGCAGCCGGCCAATGGGAGTGCGCGCTGCGCTCGGTTGACCCGCGCCGCTTCCGCCGCTTTTCCCGCGCTAAGCTCCGAAAAATCATATAATGCCCGATTTCGTGATGCATATTTATGCATTGCAACTATAGGGACAACAAAAATAAAAAAAACGCGCTCGCCGTGAGCATTACATATGATTGTGGCTAGCTAGTTTCTTAAATGTAAACTACAAGCCAATAACGAGAGAAGAAGAAGAAGAAGAAGAAGAATTTGCGAATTGAGGCGTTCCACGTCAACTCTCCAGAGGCTGTGCGCGGACGCTAAAACCTCGGGTTTCTCGAGTTTAGCGCTGCACGTCGCATTTTTTCATGTTCGCTACTCAATTACTCCTGTTTTTTCAAAGTTTATATCGATGTAAAAAAGCGCCAGCATTCAATAGACTGTTAACAAAAAATTTAAAAATTATAGCTTCTTGAGAACGACCTGTTTTATGTTTTTTCATTAAGAAAACGTGAGAGTTTTGGCAAACTTAACATACCATTGGAAAGCTGAGGAAAAACTACATTGTAATCGTATCGTACATTATTCGGATATTGGTCTATATAGAGTCGAAAACAAGTGTCGAAAACAAGTAGGTTGTAGCGTCCGCGCGCAGGCTCTGGAGAGCTGATGTGAAACGCCCCAAATACGGGTTTACACTCCTCTGCACGGCACGCATAAATTTCCCAAGTATCTCGGTAACAACTACATTTATTTCGAATAAAACTATTTGAAAATACACAAGTTTCATTTCATGTGTATTCATATGACCAAATGATTGAATGCATATATTTGAATACGATTTGTCCAAATACTCTGATCAAATACAAATACCAGCAGTGAATGGGTAGTAATCAGATACAATTAGTATTCATCAGTAGACAAAAATTTTCATAATGTTTTTACATACAACAAATACATTCATTTCAATATATGTATACCAAATAAAAATATTTGAAATCACTGCAGGTATTCTATTTTATATGTATTTATTATGAAGTAATTGAATACATGTATTTGAGTATTTTAATCAAATACAAATATTTGAAATTTTTTCATTTAATGAATTAAATACTACATTTTTCCATTTCTGCACAACAGTTTGAATTTTGTATCGTTCCATATATATATCGCGACTCTTATTTCAATCTTTCAACCGTCGTTACTTCTGCCTTGCGTAATATACTAATGAAATTTGATATATATGTATATGATGCTCGGCAGAACTCAATGCCAAGTGGACTGATATTATTATTAGATGTTTCGCGCAGATTTAACGTTGTGCCTGAATTATTATGCTGCATAATCAGTTTGTTAGGAATAGAGGGGTAAACTGCATAAAAACGACCATGATCGTAGTAGATAATATATCATTTTACAGATTTTACTAATTCGATGTAATTCGAATGATATTATTGAATGAAATGTGAAACCTTGAATCTTTTTTATACTCTGATTTATCCGGCCATATGTAAAAGACCTATATGCCGTAGAATTTAATCACATCTTTTATTGGGGCATTTTGGGGTACTCATGTCATCACAGACATTGCTTTTTAATTAATTAGGAGACCACTTTGGATTTGGGTCATCAACTCCACTGATACTTTTGGAAACGGTTAATTTTTCATATCAAAACAGGTGATATCTGCATTTGTTTGTCAGCCAACTTTTGTGTTTCTCGAAAATGTTAACCGCGATCATTTCTGATTTTATGCGCGCGTGTATGTCAATATCCCCAGGAAATTAAAAAGTTAGAATGAATGCGACTGCAGTAATATATATTACCCATTTGGGTAATTACAAACCACCTCCAAAAATTTCAGCGACATCCAAGGCTCAAGTGGTGACGTGGCGAGAGTTAATAATTATGATTGCGATCATTTCAAGGATTTTGGCAAGTTTTAAAACTTCCACTGGTCGCCTTGTCATTTAGTCGGTAATGCAGAAATCTCGGCAGTAAAGCGTAAATGTCAAGAAAGAAACATATTTGCACGCGGTCCATTTTTAAGAAATACACTCTAATTTCTATTCTAGGAATTTTTTCATCGAAAACTTGATATAAATTGTAGATTCTCCCGAAACAAAACGGAATTGAAGATCAACTTTCGTTTTAAAAAAATCCCTGATCCCAACGTGATTTTTGACTATATCGCTTCACGTGCGTGAAGCTATTTAGTCCAACGTTTCGTTCTCTCAGAGATTTTTATAAATTCTTATTGATTTTATGCATGAATTAGTATATCTATACTGATGGGCTTCTGTAAATACAGATGTTCAAAAATAATTGATAGAAGAATATTTCCGGGAAATGCAAAAAAAATCACCCCATATTGGGGAAATGATCTCGTGTGAATCCAATCAGACCCACCTAGTTTGAACAGACACTACATTGCCCCCTTCACACGACGTAAAATAAAAATGAAATCTGAAATAACATTGGAGTGACATTCAAAAGCTGCTTGAGTTTTGAAAAGTCTGATAAAGCAGTAGACAAAGTATGCATATTTTTTACATATCTATAATAGTTATGAACTGCCATTGGTAATATTTCAAAACTCGTACGTGACCTAAGAATGGGATACTTATATGTTAATTACTGATAAAACTCCAAGTGAATGTTATAATGCGACTCCGAAAAAAAACTCGAAACTGGCTAACCATTCGCTCGGCTGATTTCGCTTCGTACTGCAAGGTGAGTTTTCCCATGTATGTACAATTTATCATTGCATTCACTGACGCTTACATGATAATGTTGAGAGTTCCACCATATACAACTTATGCCACGTGCCTTTCAAATCTCGTCAGTGTACATGATACTTGTAATAAACTTATTCCAATAAAAAATTAATCAGTCACGATTATATTGTGCAATATATGCATAAACATATTATAGACGACGGTTTACCCGAAATTATCGAACAAGACTTTTGATTATGCCAAAACACTTTTTCCGTCAGCGTAAAGCCGCCCTTTAGAGATGGTACCGTCAAACATTCAAAATCCCGCGACCGGAGACTGTTTCAGTATCTCCTATTTCAGAAAGTGATTCAGAAGGTAGAACAACACATTATTCTGTAACTTTCTTTCCATCAGTGTAGTCATAAACTTTAACTTGAGAGATCAACAATTCCTTGACGATTAGCTATTTTTAAATTTTCAAGACCCGTCCTCTTCGATCTTAGATTAAGCGAGTCTATTTTATTTCAAGAAAATCCCACTCGTATATACCCTTACTATGTTTATTCGAACAAATTCTTCACGACGTGATTCTGTTACAGTTGGTCAGTACGAGTAGACTTGCGTAGCAGTGTTCGTTTATCTTTACCAGTATTGCGAAAAAAGTTCAAGTTATTTTTTCAACTGTTCTTCGTAAACTCATAGAAGTAATATCATCCCGCAAGGTGAGACAATTTATTTCATCGAATCATTAAAATAGAATGAAATTCCTAATAATTATATATTCACTCATGTTTGTGACGTAATGCAAGCGCATTACGTTATTTTCATGTTTACGGAGTTTTTGGAAATATGTGTTATGAATTATGAGATATGCGAATATGAATTTAGCTTGAACTATTTGTAACGTTCGTGGGAACTTCTTAATTTTTCGAATGCATTCATGAAGCGGATGTGCACCGCTGATTAAAAGATGTCATATTGAAAATCAATAGAAAACGAGCCGATACTCTTCTCCCGTGTCACGCGTTAACAAAGCTTCGCCATCTTTTTTTATTGATTCCAAATTCGCAATTGTATTGTTCTTGATGAAAAGCGTCAATTTATCCCGACGTCACATGTTGATGGACAATAATAAGCGAACACACTTCCTTAGTTCTGTTGGACATTGGTCGTTCATAAACGTTGTATTTACTTATTTGTTTTTGCGACGATATTAATGAATATTGAACTTTAGAAAACACCAGTGCTTCGGTTATGTTGTATTTGTTATCAGAGAATAAGAACCAGAAAGAATATCGACTTTTTATCTATAAATTACCTTGGAAGAGTTACCATGAGTATAATATGCAATTCATGAATACAAATGACATTGCTTGATGGAACATAGTCATAAACGATGATCAAATACAATAAACCTCGAATAAAAATGTAGTTTCCTTTTATTTTCTGGAATAAGAGCGCTAGAAAAGCAACGAACTTTTCGAAGCTTCAAAAAAACTCGTATCGGCATCGGCTCTTTCGTGAGAATTCCTTGAATTAAAGTTGAAATAGATTGTATCGGGCGCAATGAAAATGCGATAGCGAGCCGTTGAACTCGCTCCCGAACATCCGAGCTGACCCGGTGAAATTCGGTCGGGAAAAAGCCCGTCGTGCAGAATTACCCATTTATTGCTTGCCGTTCGGATGTAGGTTCACGCGAGTACGTGTTACTGTAACCCAGCCAGAGGATCATTCATTCGCAAAGTGCGGGTGATCAATCAGCAAGCTGTATACAGTGCGGGCGAGCCACGCAGGTGTCGTTTATCTCGATGTTACTCGTAACTCTGATCATCATCGTTTTAGTGTCGGTGATCGTTTTGAAGGGGCCTTTTAAACTACCCGGGCACAGTGAATACCAAACAGTTTTTGGGGCATTTTTTTCTCGATCACTAAGCAACGAATCATAATAAGAGACTTCAATCTATGTGTACAAATGTATACAAGAATATTTTTCATTCACATTCAGGGTAGAAAATGGTGTTTTGTGGCACTGGGTAACTCGAACGCATGTTTACTCCAAGGCGAAAAATTGGCGTACAGCGTAGCTCTGTACATTAGTTGATTCATTTGAAATATCAACTGTAGTTTCTTGGATAGTTTAGCTGTACATTTGCAATTTACCAAAGAAAGAAAATAATTCCAATTAATGTCAATTTCGGAATTTAAAAAGAAAATTAAGCCGTTTATGAAATCATGAAATAAAATTCCAATTTTTGAAAACCCTCAAAATGTGACATATTGATTGCAGCTACCCTATATATATGTACGAAGTATCTAACATTTCGCTCCAAGTTGGAAGTTTTTGTTCACAATTGTTTTTGTGCACAATGTTCACAATTACAACAATATATTGCAGTTATAGGTACAGACGTTCTCCATTGACAGCCAAACTATTTCTCTCTATATTAAAAGGTAGACCACCGCCACCGTAGAAAATTTTTCCCTTATTTTCATTCCTCATTTTCATCCTTATAGTATAGTAAAAAATAAACAGGAGGTTGGCGAGCAGGTGGTACCCTTTATAATCTATAAACTATAAATCATTGCTTCTATAAATATACTTGTTGAGAGCTCTATACAATTGCAGCTTAACGTAAGATATTGTTTTATGAATTCCTTCTTTAAAATAGTTGTAAGCAGTTCATTACTATCATAATTGTTTGCAGCGAGTATAAAACGGGAATTGGCGAGCGAAGCGAGCAGAGGGGTTACCCTCCTAGTTTTTCTGAAAAAAACTCGCCACTCGCCTCATCCCATTCTAGAAGCCTTCACTGAATATCGATGTTATCTTCCACATACCTTCGTTTGACGCATTTTACACCCAACTCTCCACTTTAGCAATTTTAATGGTACTTCTTTGCAAGTCCTTACTTCTTTGACACTTTCATTTTAAAAAGTGCGCTGAAGCTCAGGTGAAACACGATAACGGAGACCTGTTTAATCTGGATAGTTTACGCTACACGCTGAATATTTGCTAATCAATGTAGGCCATACATATACAAATCATTTTTCTGCAGCTGTAATGCGAGTCTTTTTGCTATCTGTGCAGTTTAGAATTTGCCTCTCCTTTGTTTCTTTTCAACAGTCTTGGAAACTCCGACCACACGTCACGCGAAAATCTTTCTCATTCGCAATCCGATGCAGTTTTTAATCCATTTTCTACACTTTCTTATTCCTCGCCACTTCTCGAGTGTTTTCCACGTCTTGTCCCTCATCATCGATATCCGAAGATCTAATTGGGTTCCTATCGTTTAAAGTTTATTCTATGGAATCTCGTAAATCTTGGAACCCTAGAAATAATTTTTTAATAATACAACTACTCAAACCAAGTAACTCTCTCAGTTAATGAATTATTCAATTAATAAGATAAAATAAAATGGAATAAAATAAATTAAAATGAATAATCCAATGAAATATAAGAAAAGAAACAACGAAGTCCTCTATTTTCACCATTTATTCAAAGATGCGGAAATCAAAAACAATATTACTACAAAAGCAGCGTATATTTTATGTACTCTATCAAATCCTGGCAGTGAAAATTAACTGTATGAAAGTTGAATATAACTGTGTGGTGGTGGATGAGTTATAGAGTGAAACTATAGGGAATTTTTCATGTAATACAAGAAAATATTCCATGAAATTTGATCACTAAAATTTTCACTTTAAACTCGCAGTAAGTCAAGTGCAAATTTACTTGACGCTTGGTGGGAATTCGCTGGAGTTTTTGGTGCTCCGGAAATTAAGTATATTATTAATATTTACAGAGATTTCATTCTATCTGCTTGATAGCAAACATGTAGATACAAGGAACTAACTGATTATTTATTTTGTACCGCAACTATCATTTAAAAGAATATGATTGCAAATCATAATGGATTCTAGGAAATGCTCGGTCATCTGCCGGTGTCTTATGCTTATTTTCCTGGGCTCCAGTGATACTCCAGCGAGTTTTCATTGACCCGGAGACCACTTGGGATTTGGGTCTCCAAACCCCCAAAAAATTTTCTCTCTCTCTCTCTCTCTCACTTCGGGGAATCAAATCACATTAGCTGACGAACGAATGCAAATATCACCTGTTTGAGTAGATCAAGAAACTGTATCCCCAACGGTCACAGTGAAAGTATCGATCAATATCCCAATCGAATGAAAATCGTATGGAAATTGTATGTTGGAATTGTTTTTTTCTACAAATTCGTATGTGGGACCAAATACGCATATCTCGGAGAAATAAAAACTCGGAAGAAACTTGTTCACCAGTGGAAAGGGGGTGTTTGGCTAGCGCAAAATGCATCTCCGCTGGATTCTCGAAAACTCATGGAAATCGAGTCGCTTCCACATGATCAGGCTCGCGCGCTCGCGCGCGCGTATCACCCGGCAAATCGGCCGTGGTTATCCACCTCATCGGACCATTCGCGCCCGATCGTCAACGCAGTGATTTTTCACTCTCGCCTCGTCGAATCTACACCTCTCGAGGATACACGTGAGACAGAGCCTGAGCGCCTATACATATAACACGGATATATCCACGAGGAATCGCGTGGCGGTGGTGGTGTGCGTGCGCCGGTGGGGGGCGTTTGCGCAGACGCGGCGCTTATGGATTTTCCCGTGGCCGCTTGGTAGGGGGGCGGCGGCGGCGGCGGCGCACGCGAGGGTGTCAGCCGTGTCGGCGTCGTCCGGGTCCTGGCTCGGGCGAACACCCACCCACCCGCTCGCGGAGCGAGAGCCAGCCAGCGAGCGAGCGAGCGAGAGAGAGAGAGAGAGAGAGAGCAGTCGGTCATGTGACGGGCTGCGGGTGCGCGGATGTGGGCGCGCGAGCACGAGGCCGCTGCACCGAGAGAGAGCGAGAGCGCAGTTGAGTGCGCGAGTGCGAGCTGGGCCGCGGTCGCTCCTTGCCCCGGAGGTGAGTCCAACCCCGAAACGGGCCTACGCCCCGTTTTCCCGACCCCGACGTTTTCCCGGCTGTCCCGTCCAGCTTACGTAAGTTGCTTTTCCGTTCTCCCCGCCCCCGAGTCGAGCACATGACACAAACGGCCCGTGTGCAGACAAATCCGCGTCCGTGTCAAAACCCCCGTTCGTCGTCCGCAGTTTTATCCGCGAGTTGTGGTTTTCAGTGCGGAAGTTACGAAACGCAGTCTTGTTTCGATCCGAGTGCCAGAGTATAGTCGCGCGGATTTTCTCACGTCCGAGGGATGAAAATGGTTGGTGAATCCCGAGTGGCTCGAGACGACGGGAAAATAGTTTCGTTCCCACCGAATCGTATCAAGGGTGTCCCGATGGATCATTAACGACGAGGCGTGTTATCGAAAAATAATCATTCGTTCAAATTGACAATCGTAGTGCAGGCGATGTCGAGAGATACGTATCGTCGAATCGCACATCCACGTGTTGTCGATGCCGACGCGTAAAGGAAAACATCTCATTTATTCATAATAATAACCTGGATTTACTCTGCTCTTTTCATTTGCCAACATGTACTTCATAATTTTTTCAAGCTACTTCAATGTTAGCAATCTCTAACTACGGCCAATCATCGGAACGTAGAGTATATATGCGTAAGAAATGCTAATGGTCGGTAAACAAATATATACCGAGTAATTTTTCACGCTGTCGCGTTTACTTTTCGAAAGCAGCGCGGATCGATCGTGTGAATTTAAAAGATTCATCGCAATCGTGAAATGATTTAGCGGACGTTGGTGCTCGGAAAGAGTTGAGGAAACATTTGCACAACTTTCATGCTTTTAAATTACAATTTATGATTATATGCACCGGCCGCGTCGTCCGTTAATCTCCATCAACCTTCTTGGATCAACACATAGTTACAACTTATCTGATCAATCGAACTACAAGCATAACTCTGTTGTCTGTATAGATACTTTCGCTCGATAGTAAATATCTTTATCGGGTCACGGGTAATTCGGGCACGTACATCATCCAAATTCGATCGTACATAAATCAATTGATTAGTTCTTCTAGTTGGTCCGAATCGTGAAGGGAATTCAGGATTTTTAGACATGTAATATTTCACACATAAAGAGTATAAACCGACAATACGTTTCTTTACAAGTGTACTGAAACTTTGATAAAAGAATGAAAACATGTACGTAAAAAAATAATCACAGTTTCAGTTCGTTAAAGAAAATGCATTATTTGATTAGAAGTTGCTCAGATGAGGAGATGAATCGAAATGTTTTCCAACGAAATCAGTAATTCTTCTTCTCTTCCATTGTGATTTGTCGCTCAACTATTAATAATCCGTGAAAAGTCGCAGATGGTACCGGAGGCCAGCGACCTCGAGACAAACTTCGTTTAGTGCAACAGTGCACCGACGACTACCAGTGCTCTTGGTCAAATTGTTTTTTTTTATTATCGGCTGTGATATACGTGTTCACTTATAGGCGTTTTATGTAGCGGTAGGCGTAGATCATAAATCACGCGTTTTCAATCATGTAAAAAAGCCGATAAGATATAAGCTTAGAAAATCGTATGCACGAAAAAAACCGGCTCGGTCGAGTTTTTACGTTACAACAGGTTAAAAAACTGTGTTATTGTCGCGGAACTTGTGTCATTCGAAGATTCCTCGTTTGTACCGGGGTCATATACCTGCATATGTATACCTATACTGAACAGCTGTCGATTTCCCAGCAGTTGTATACCGCGGCTGAAATCAAAAAGCTGCGATAATATCACTGTTGCCGCCTACATGGAAACCTTCTATTCTCATTTTATCGTAGAAGAGGACAAGGAAAAATTCTCACGTGCTAATGTTAATTCACTGAAAGGTCAGTGTCTCGTCGGAAATTGATATGTCTTGCCTAAGTCAATAATTGATTTTTAAACATGAATTAACGTCGACACGATAATACGAGATGTTAAAAATCTTAAGTAGAATTCGATAGGTGATGGATACACTGGAAGAACAACTCATCGCAGTAACGAACACTTTGATTCAATCGGCCGAAAAATTTGTCAAGTTAGCGCATAGATTATATACTTATTATTATGCGAAACATAACTTGTTCATTTGATTCGTACTCGATTAATTCGAATTCAATTCGTTGATTAAACTACATAATCATGAAATGCATGTTCTAATTCTTTAACCAAGTGGTATAAGTTGAAAATAAGTTCGCGAGAATATTTGAAGGCTTGTCAATATTTCTAGAGAATTGAATAACTTAAAATGGAGTCAATTATTTATTGAAAGAGGTATTATATAAATCATGCTTTCCCATTCGTACATACCTACTGTCAAGCATGTGATTGAATATGACGGTAATTACTGGGCTATTGCCAATTGTTCAAGTAAATGAACGTTGCGATAATCACGTTTACAAAATCTCAACTAATATTAATCGTATCAGTGTCAAGAAAAATCATATACGTAAGTGCTCCTCGCGCTGCCCTTGTCGAAGCTGGTTGAAACAAAACAATCTGACACTCGATGCTTGAGTCGAAAAAACTATACGCTATACTCGGCTTGCCATACTATGGTCATTGTCACGCGGCTCTGGAATCAAGCAAGATTAATTGAAAAACTAGCTACATTCAGACGCGCTGCGCGCGATTTACGCGCAATTTCAAAGCCTATATTTAGATTTTATTCAACATCTGGCAAGAAGATTTGGTTGTTTCAACCTCAAAACTTTTTGTTTTCTTTTTAAGACTACAGTATGTACCTAAACCTCAAAATTTATTGTTCTTTTGTTTTTCGCTTGTCTGCATTTCCTATCTATATCTATATTTTACGCGACTCGTCACGTGGTTAGTTCTACACCAATCAAATCACGAGTGAAGACGCTTCACTTTGACCCCCATCACTTTTTATATAAGGAAATCAACGTGCATTTTCTTTTCAAGCTTATTAAATTCAAAAACTACGTAGCTAGGGCTCAAGACCACTCTATTCTCCCCATACAGATCAACGTTGCTTTTTGTCAACCCCCTTCCTCCTAACCAGCCCACTTGGATTGTGGACGTTCACTTATCAAACCGATCGGCTTTCGAGTTGAAAGTTTTCAATGTATTGAGTACTCTCCGAGTTCCTTACAGTGAAAAACTATGGATTACAGTGGAAGACTATTTCACTCAACTTGAAGTTTATTAACCGGTGAATAGTGAAATCGTCCAAACGACTGAAACAAAAGTTAATATACACTGGTATTGAAGTGTAAATTTCACAATATCAATGTAAATTAGTCTGCTAGTTTGATCAAGTCCTTTTCCACTCCTAACATTGCTCTTTCACTGTGAGGATTTAGAGATTATTAGCTCGGCAATTTTCTTCAGATCATTATTGATCGAACTTTGAAAGCATGGATGATTCAACATAAATCGACCAACAATAGAATTACGGTGGTCTCGATAATTTATTATGCTACCCCTCTGGTACGACCCCCTCCCTCTTAACCCATTACATACCAAATAAACATGTTCGAGTCAATTCGTAATGAATGTGAATTCTTATTTACGTTGTATGATTATTTTTCTAGTCGAAAGATTAATCGACTCGAAAACGTTCAACCGGAATGTAATAGTGTTTCGACCGTTCACATCAATTTATAATATGAAAGCGAGTGATTTTGTTTAATACTGAATCAGTGTCTATTCAATATTATGGATATTTACAAACGTTATACTCCCAGGATAATGGGTATGTTGTATAGCTGGGTTCATTTGGCTGTATACACGAAAATGTTGCATTTCATCCTGTCGAATCGTCAGAGGAGTACCGTGTGTTTTGCGGACCACAAACCGCACCAGCGGATGTACTCGTTACGTTTTTTTGATTTTCTTAGCTTTATAATTCGAACGTTGACAATAAACAAGCAGATCGCTCGCTGTCATAAAACTATTTTGACGTATCATGTCGATAATTTGAATATATATTACTCTGAACAGATCTGAACAGATTTCATTGTTCGTGTAAATATCGGGTATTTTCTGAAGTGCAGTTAATTGCTTTGGTTATTAGACGCAGCGACACAATAGAACTGTTTACCTGTGCCCGGAAGGAGATTGACCTGTATTGCGATTGTCGCAGGTGAGCGTGTGTCCGGATGTGGGGTGTGAATCATCGTCGGCGGCTGCACCAGGGCGACGGAGGGTGAGCTGCGCGTCGGGTCGCTCTAGCCGCTGCAGCAGCGTAACAGCTGCTCGGCGCAGATGCGGCATGGCCCTGGCGAGGCTCTCGCTCAAGCGATGCTCCCTGTACGCGCTCTGTCTCACCGGCACCCTCTTCGTCGTGTTCAACGTGCGCCAGAAGGAGCTCTGGCACAACAGCCTCCGGCCCGACCAGCTACAGCCGCCCAGGAGCATCGCCCACGACCCCGCCAAAGTGAGTCGCTCTCCCGCACGTTTTGCCTCTTCGAATTTCCCGCGGCTCGCGCGACTATGGTGCGCGCCGAGCGAATGATACGATCGCGCAAACGCATGCATATTGTTTCGAGATTACTCTCGGTTTATCTTCGCGTGTTTATGCACTCGAACTCGATACAAGAATTTTGGTTCGAGAAGAAAAACTCGGTGTTGACAAGCTATGGTGAAGGTTTATTTTCAACTGATGACCAGACTCTCCTAGGATAAAAAAAAACAGTCTTAATCCAAGCTGATTTTTCTTCTTCATTACCAAGATTCGATTTTTTTTAGTGCAAGCGGTAAACACAAAGTCTTACACTCATGAAAACCGAATTTTGGTAATCAAAAAGAAAAAGTCAGGGTTGATAAGAAATAATTGGCGAAGATTTGTTCTCGACCGATGAACAAATTCAGCTCTACTCAGTCTAATCTTAGCGGAAATCTTCGTATTATAGTTTGTCAAACTGATTATCCTTCGCCAACCAAGATTTCATTTTTTAAAGGTAATAAATGGATAGTCAAGGAAATCGGCCAAGAAGCTCGGGTCTCCTTGAGATTTGTTCCCGCTGCAGTGTTGCGTGACGCTTCGAATATAAATGTAATTTCATTCCCAAGTTATTTTGCTGTTTATGAATGAATTAGTGTTGCACTTGGCGAAGCTCACGGTGGTTTCCTGGAGTGTGAAAGATTCGTAGCGAATTTTTGTACTTTTATTCTCATGTCATATTTTCACGTACTCGTCGTCTATATTGACAATTGTAGGTAAGGCGATCTTCATCTCGTCTATATACATTATAATATCCGAATCGGATAATAAATCAGTCTATTGCCATATATCTTATATTTCAAACAAAATTCACGTGTAGGAAAGTAAATGTTGTCTGTGGACTTTGGGCTGATTTTGTTCACGAAGTCGTCGAGACAAGAACTATTATAGATTTTTAATCTGAAAGATTGACATGCAAAAATATGTTGGCAGCAACATTCGTACAACTTTCTATTTAATGTGATATTTAGTGGTTTGATGAACAGTGTAAAATTCTATGCGAAATGTATATTGAAAGCTGCGATGAAAATTTGTTGCTTGGCATTAAAAAATCCAGCTCTGTAGTCGCGTGTTTGGTACGTAATCCAGAGGCCAATAATTTAGATTCGCTAGACAAAATTTCCGTAAGGTACACACAGGCCCGCGGGTTCGAAGGATTTCACGTGCAGGACACAGTGTATACGAAGAGCAACGAATAATTGATCAGATCCACGCGATCTCACGCCGAAACAACCGATCGATTCGCGGGCGAGAGCCGCGCCAGTGTATGTAGCAGACGAGCAAAGGTGAATTCACCCGGCCGGCCGCAGCGATATTACGGCGCCCCGACGTCGACGCGCTTATCGCCGTTCCTCATCGAAGCCAGCACTTGTTTGGGAGGCTTCGACCAGGTCAACACACGCCTCTCGACAGAATAATCCAATATACCGATACGATCAGCGAGAGACTCACCAGAGAATACTTTTTTTTGAACGAACGCAAAGTGAAGTTTAGAGCTTATTGGCGATTCGATAAAAATTCAATTTTGGGTAACTGATTTTCATGATTCGTTGAATGCCTGAGAATGGGTGTGAAACAAGTTGGATAAAAGATAAAAATACTGCCATTGTAGGTGGTACAAAGCTCCCATTAAATTTGTAGTATCCAGTGTCATGAGTAAATGTGAATAAACGTGAGTTCAGATGACTCGTCAAATTGTTGTGATCAAACGGAGTGACATCAAAAGTAGGAGTCTCAAGTGTATTATTCTTTTTCGGCGAATCAAATGAAACAAATTAAACAATATTTCTTGAAATATAAGAGTCAAGTGGCATGATGTGAAAAAAATGTATCTTATATTTATATTTATGGGTTCGCTGATGGAAATGCAAAGTGGGAGAAGAGAAGAGATTTGATAATTTGTGGGATTCTAATTTGACTGGAACCTCAACGTATCATAGGAATAATCTTTTGAATAATACAATGTTATCGATCAGCTATACGTCCACAAGTATAGTCTCCAGATAATAAGAATTTCTGGTAGCATCGAAAGTATTGACACACACACTTGAGCACACGATTCGAAAGAGAAATTTTGATGAGACAAGTTGGTAAACCTCGTTTAGTGGATGGCGAATTTTTTTCCAAGATTAATATGCATAGTATTAGGATTCGAGAGTTGATTTATTTCTATTAAGCTTAATGGGAGTGAATTCTAATCACTGAAACTTTGATTTGTGTTTACCATAAAAAACTCTTGTTGGTTGAATTCATTCATTTTAGTACATTAATTTGGATATCAAACTTGAACGAGCTGCAAGCTCTTACAGCAATGTCAATATCTTCAAGTATGTACGCACAAACTTCGTGTATGCGAAAAATTCGAACAATTGTACACCACTATAAAAATGCGCTTTTGTCAAATGTACGTTAGATTTAATTATCATATTTCTGTCAGTTTAGTTTCAATGGACCATTTTCAAGCGAATACTAGATTAGAAAATACCCAATACTCGTACACACCGGTGGAATTCTTGAGATTCAATCTCAAGATGCCTTCATGCCCTGCGGATATTGCAAGATTAATCACTCACAAAAATGTAATCTCGGTTAAAAAAGAAAAATCTGCTCGACGCTGTGATAAGATTTGCTCTATGTATCGAGGCTCTCGATTCTATAGAGGGATGCGTTTAGCGGGAGAATAAATCTTGTTGTGAGAGAACACCATATGAATGATTAGACTGTGCGCACCACCTAAAAAAGTAACTTCTCCGATGTAAGCGTGTCTCAGCGAACGAAGTAAGCTCACTTTTTACTAGTGCCGCATTGAATTTTATCGGTAGCTCCTCAATTTTTACGGTTCTGCGCGCACGGTAACCGGTAACTGATCATAAAACAGTTCAAAATTATTTATCGTGTGTTGTGGTAATTCTTTTAGATATCAAACCGTCTATAAAACGTTATAATCTATACAAATTTGAGTACTTTTTCTCGAATCCCGGATATGATTGATTTTTTGCTTTCATTTGTTTAAATTTGACAGTGAATCGAAAAATTCAAATTTAATCTCCCATTTACCGAAAATTTCGTAAAAAATGTACAGAAATGTGCTCAAACGTATACAAATGTAAAAGAATGTAATTCGACTTGGGATCGTTTACAGAGTCTCGAAAATTAAGGATCTTCTACGATGAATTCGACCAGCACCACCAGTAAAAGATCGTATTACGTAGCTGAGATACATACGTTTACCGGCGGGGGTGGGGCTTTAATTTTTTAGTTGGCACGCTCAACCTAATCATCAAGTCGAATTCGTCTCGGTCTAGCATCGAGTAGATTTTCCCTGTTTAACCGGGATTGTATTTTAGCGAGTGTAGCGAGTAATTTGCGAGTATAATGATGTATTTGTGTATGCATGTGTATCACGCAGATAAAAGCGACTTGGCCGACCGCGAAAGCAGCGAAGCCGATGCAGAAGGTGTCGGTGCGGCCCACTTGGCCGAGAGCCGCGCGACGAAAGCTACCAATCGAGGTAAAATCAGCTCTGACCGAGGGCTCGCGCGCATTTCACGCACCCCTTTTGGTCATGCATATGTATATGCCAGTGCGGTTTTCCCATCTGCTTTTAGACATCTAGACGCGACATATATAGACTCACTATAGTTTTAGCAGGAGATGTATAGACAGTGGGGCTTATCGCATCTGAGTACGGGAGAAGTACGGGAAATCTAACCCCAATCAACTTTTCACAATAATATCGATGACACCCACGAAGAAAAGCACATTTACGATTTCGGGATAGATAGAAGCACATTTCACCGGGGGTTTTTCGGAACTCTCTATGCAAATAATAAAATTGTGCTCGATTGATTCCCGGCAAGTATTATCCAAATGTGCTGGTATAGCAGATGGTATAGTTAATGGCCTATAGTCGTGCGTTGCCTGTAATATATGTGATTTTTCGCAAATAAGTAATTAAAAATTACGCTCTTTTCATATTGGAAACTTTTTTTTGAAAATTTGAATATTTTTGAATAGAACAGATTCTTTAAGTTCCCAACCCTTTCAGTTTTATTAGAACATTACGGGATTACGATCTTTCACTATACGGCCTTTTTTCACCGGGAAATAAAGTGATGTTTATTTCTTCCCCCCAATATTTAAGCTTGTATAGTGACAAACTACTTTACATTTTTCGTGGTAACTATTCGGAACTTCAATGTCGCGAGTCGACGTTGTTTTGAACCGATTGATTAACTAATAGTACGATTTTACGATGTCGCAAGATACTCCTAAACAAGTCACAAAATGATTATTGTGTATGAGGTATTGTGTATGTTGGAAAATCAAATCGCGTTTCATACCTAATTTTTCAAATAAATGAATGAAAAAAGTTAATGTCATATAATTTCTTCATTTCTCGCACTAGACGAGAGTTTGATTTCAGCGAGAATGAATTCGTTACGTATTCAGCCCAATTCATAATCGGCCAAAGACGATTGAACATTCCCCCAGATGTGACTCATCGAATAACTTGTAAAATATTCATTCGCTCGAGATTACGAATTAAACGTGACTGGAATAGGTTTTGACAAACCCGTCGCTGCTGAGAATAGTGCAGCTCAATCCGCGGCCGTAGACGATCACGAATGTCGATGCGATTCTCATATCCAACGTTATATCGTTCGCCATAGGCATACATATCGTGAGAATGAAAATAATCATCTCGGGCTTTTTGCAAGTACACGCGCGAGGGTAAATTTTATAAGACAATGAAATAAAGTCGCTAACGAGTACGCCCGCGTGCGCGCACAATGGTTCTTTGCCTTCTGGTGTGTACACCTACGACTTACATACGACAAAGCAGTGCGCGGAGAATTTCTTAGCGAGTGGCGCGCGAGCACAGCTATGTACAAAGTGCGCTGCAGGAGGGCCGAGAGGGGCAACTTGAGAAGTTCCACTGCAGCGAAGCACGCGCAACCAAGCAAGCTTGGCCTTTTTTAATAGAGCTTTCAAATCAACGATCCATCACGCAAATTACATTCTCGCAATTATACATATTCTAGTTTTAGATCTAGCGCTCTAGGATTAGGGGGAGGGAAATGCTTTGACTCCTATTTCACGCCAGTCTGCGCAACCCACAGTACACACACGTTTAGCTCTCGTACGTTTTACAACCCGCGTCTCGATTGAATCGGATAAAACTATACAGATGGACAAATTCAGTAAATTTAATTCATTCAATACTGAATAACAAATATTTTTATTTTATCAAAGTATTTGCAAAATTTTATTTAAAGACTTGTATTTAAAATAATGATATAATCACGTGTATTTAATTACGTGTATTCAATTACATACACAGCAAAACCGATTCCTTGATTTAAGTGAAAAATCTTTTTTAAAATGGGATGGAATAAATTTCAGTACAAAAAAAGTATTTAAATCAAGATTTGTATTATGAAAATTTGTTTTAAGTAAGACAGATTTTCAGTTGAGCTAACGAGAACCGGAAAGACCGTATGCATTATCGACACTTAATACCATTAATCAATCTGTGATACAGGATACCTTTTTTATGAATTTCCTTCGAGGGTTCAAGAACCCCAAATGCCGGCCATCTAATACATGTATTTATTTTCATACATTTCAAGTACAAGTATTTTACGAAATATTTGTATTTAAGTACTACCCATCATTAGATAAAACATTGAAACGAATAGTAAACACTGAAAAAAATATAGTAAAAGCTACTATATTTTCACTATATGATAAAGTGGAAAAATAAGATAACTACCCAACTGATATGAAAAATCACACCTATGGGAAGTTTCATGGTTTGATTTTTAATCGAAAGGAGTTATTCGATAATCTCAAAACCAATAGATAGTATAATATATGGTAGGATTCAGATGAAAATCTAGTATAATTTACTATATTTTTTTCTTCCCATGCGGTACAGTAGGATTCCCTCATCACTTTTTTTCCAGTGTAAAACAACCTGATGTAAATACATCGGAATATGTAGCTTCATGAGTCTGAGGGTATATATACAACATATACAAGAACACGTTGTATAGGGCTGTATATGCGATGCTCGTGTGACTAATGGAGTACGGGATTCTTACAGAGGATGTATATACAGTGAGAAAGGTGTGCTCCGTGGCGGTAAATCATTTCACAATATCTCAGCTGTGATTTATTCGCCCGAGCACATCCGAGATGCCAACTTGAGAACGTTAGAACTGAAACGCCACATACACAAATTGGCAAATTACTCGGTATCTCATGGGAAAGTTGCGTTCTTGCACTTTTTTACAATCTTTACTCCTATACATACTTTGACAATGCAAATTTAAAATTCAATTTCATCAGTTCACTATTCGCACCTTGTTATTGAAATGCAACTCTTTCCGATTCAAAATGATGAATCGCAAATCGAAATCACGCGAGAGGAGGGTCGAGAGTTGATCGATTGCAATTTTTAATGCGAACCCTTTACGCTCCCGCAGGTGTCCAATACAACTGGAACAATAAACGCTGTAGAAAGCACAATCGATATAAGCGACCCGACGAAGAGGCCGTGGTACATGAAGGGAGGACAAAGGAGGCCGCATCCCGCCCTCAGGTCTCGACGCACCGGCAGGAGACTCGCGCGTCTCTGGCCTGACGAGGACCCCATCGACGATCGGGTTACCAACCAGGTAAGCTCACTCGCTTCTTTCGCCCCTGCGCCCCCATATGCTCGTCTCCAATATCACAATGCTCACTCTCGCACTTTTTTTTCAGCCGACGTTCAATTATCTTTTACTTGAGCTACGATTACCCATACGAGAGAATTGTGTAATACGTTGAGCAAGAAAAGAATAAATATACAAATACAAGAATTATTCAAATTTAGAAGATGTACTTTCAGTGGAATGTGACTCTATGAAGTAACATTTCACTATAAGCCGGTCAGGATGAATTTTAGAATGGATTACAATGACATTTTTGTTGTAATATATGCCAGTTCCTGTTCACTTAAACCAATTAGATTTGATAATTCAACTTGTTACCGTAATTCACACTCATTTAGATAAAAATTAATTTTCGTGAAAATTTGAATTATTAAATCTCTTGAGATTTAATAATTGAAAATTGAGTAAAACATTCGCACCTATTCACAGTGAGATTTTACTTTCACACGATGAATTTTCACTATTTACGGTATGCAAAATGAACAATATTGCCCAAATAATCATCAATCGATTTAATCTTTTTAAAAAAAAACTTATTTGCGGCAATTCAGCCATTATAATATCATCAATCAAATCAACTTTAGACATTGACGATTTAACGTAACGATCGAGCAGCTGTCGGGAATTACTGAAGTCTTTGGAGGGCAACATGAACAATTAAGAGAGTAGACGACGGGCGATGGCTTATCAGAATTAGAAAACAGTTGATTAATCGAGTTTCTGTTATTTTCAGCTGATGTTCGTACCACCGGAATACAATAGATCGAGCCACGACATACGCTTCAAGAAGATTTATATTCCTCACGGTATGAATGAGGCGAAAAGCGGTCCCGATCTTTTCTTCCAACAAGGATGTCCTGTGAATACTTGTATGATAACTCGTGATAATCCTGCTGATGCTGATTTGATTCTATTCAAGGACTACGTCACGCACATTGGGCGAAGAAACCTGAATCAGGTGAGTTTCTTAGATTCAAATATTCGATTTAATAGTGCTTGTTCGAGATACCATATTCGTTCTATTTGTTACACATGTATACGATTGTATTTTAGTTCCTTTTTATGAAATTTATATTCACTCATTGGGGAACGAAAAGGAAAATATACGTATTATGATCAAAAGTCTGCCATTGTTTCGCCATATGATTCATATCACTTACATAATTTGCATGAAGAAGTTTATTGAAACCTCACAAATATATATTATGACTTTCGCTCCATTATCGCAGGTATGGATGTTGTACTTCTTGGAATGTCCGTATCACACTCAAAGCGTTAAGAATGCTTTGGTCAATTGGACTGCAACTTATCGTCGTGATAGCGATATTGTTGCACCTTACGAAAGATGGCAGTATTACAATCCGAAAGTTACTCAGATTTCGCAATCCTTCAACTATGCTGCCAATAAAACGAAAAAGGTTTGTTTTGCTTCAATGTTAATCAGAAGCCACTTGCAGCTTACATTTTATGACAATCTCTATCGAAACTCAATAAGTTTATTTTAAAAAATTATACATAAATAGTGCCTGGAAAAGTACGTCTAGGAATGGACTGACTGATTTATCTAGGTATAATCAAGACATATATCATATGGACACAAGCTCTTTACGTCTCCATCGGGATATGAAAATCACTAAAGGCTAGTGAAACTGTATTCACAGTCGCGCTAGTGAAATTGATATTCTCAGTATAGTGTCTCAAAATAATTCATTCTGAGTATAGTGATTTTGACAGAGGCTCAACAAATCACTATACTGGGAATAGAAATATTTTTTTGTCTAGTAATTTTACTATTCTCAGTGTAGCGAATAATGCACTAACCCGCTGGTAAAATCACAAATGATTTTTTACCGTGTAGGATGCCTAGTAAATGTTTAGACACCTATAGAGTTGCGCATCGATTATACCTAGATAATTTATGTATGGAAAGATGTTCACTAGGCGTAGAAAAGACTGATAGTAGTACTTTCGAAGACTCGAGAAGTTTCTCGCACAATGATACCTCTTTATTTTTGTCAAACAAACGATTTGATTTTGTTAAGGTCGCGTGGTTCGTTTCGAATTGCCACCCTCGGAATCAGCGCATGCAGTACGCCAAGGAGCTGGCGAAACACATTCAAGTGGACATTTACGGGGCCTGCGGCACGTTGAGGTGCTCGCGATCTCAATCACAAGCCTGCTTCGAAATGCTCGACGCGGACTACAAGTTTTATCTGGCTTTTGAGAATTCAAACTGCCGAGATTACATCACGGAAAAGTTTTTCGTTAATGGTCTTGGGTGAGTTGTCTGTGTGTCACTACTGTATCGATTCTGAACACCGACGTACCCACACTTGGCGAATTTGTTCTGAAATTTAAGAATCGAGAGGACTTTATATTGTAATCATTGTGACACGTAATGGGTCTCCATCACGTTAGGCGCTTCGTGATAATAACGTCGGCTGGAATAATACTTCATGTTCTTGTTTTGAAGTATATTTAAAGATTCAAATATACTTTTAAAATATACTTTACTTTACACTTCTATTACAAAGAGACATCGCATGTAAGACTTAGGCTATATACGTTTAAGGCCACGAACGTTCGGGCTTATCGATCAGGTCTAAATAATTGACGAATCAAGTATTTGTGTCAATCCGGTGGGTTTTTCTACTTTTAGCATTCTCGCCTAATGATGAAATTATCCATCCAATCAATCATCTGTGTTTTTCTGATTGTACATTCTGACTATTCTATTCCGGGATATTATGTTCTTATAAATAGATCGAAATCAATGCCACAATTCTGCAAGGACAGAAAAATTACAATAAACTCGTTGCAGAAGAGAAAAATGAGGATTCTTAAATATTCAATATCCGAGTTGTTTACAACTTTTCTTTAAAATTATTTTTTTCTCCAAATTTTGCAATTCTACAAAATAAACTTTGTCATAACGTAATACTTATGTGATATTCGAGAAAAACCCGTAGCTTTTTCAGTATCGTGAGAAAAAAAAGCAGAGAAAAAGCCTCTCTAATAATATATTCATGCAAAAAATGCATATCCTAAAAAAGCCCTACGTACGTTATGATAAAAAAACTACCTCACGCGACACAAGGGAACTACTGCATTACGGAACTGCAGCGATGAATTCACTTACCGGATAAATTTCAGCACACAGAAAGAAACAAGCTACGATTTTTTTTCGCATAAGTATACGGGAAGTATAGGCAAACATATTGTGTAAGTCTTGAAATTGTTTTGTCAGGCACAACGTACTGCCGATAGTCATGGGGGCCCACCCGACGGACTACGCTCGCAGCGCTCCTTACCGCTCGTACATCCACGTGGACGAGTTCGAGTCGCCGAAGGAGCTGGCGCAGTACCTCACCCGGCTCGACCAGGACGACGAGCTGTACAACTCGTACTTCAGGTGGAAGGGCACCGGCGAGTTCATAAACACGTTCTTCTGGTGCCGGCTTTGCTCGATGCTGCACGACGAGCAGCGCAGACCCAAGTGGTACAGGGACGTGAACGAGTGGTGGCGCGGCGACGCCGTCTGCGCGGCCAACTCGTGGCGCGAGCTCGAGCACCTGCGCAACATATGAGACCGGCTGCAAAACTCCACCTCCGACCTCGACTTCCGATGACCGAAATAACGTGGAGTTTGCAAAATACCTTGTAACGTACAAACCTGACACTCAATGCTGTGCATTTATATAACCTTTCGCCCCGCCGTTGATTTCGCCACGCAACCCACAGTTGCATCTGTCAATATACCTGAGTGAAAAAATCATGCATAAATTATGCTTAGGAAATATATGTCCTACACTGAGGAAACGTTAAGTTCATGGAGGTTAGGCTGCGCGCGTCACCTGGAAACTCAAGATTCTCCCGGTAAACCGTGTATCAGTGGACGACATAACCCCACTTTTTATAGATGGCGCTGATCAAATTTATTGGCAGCTCCTCAATTTCTACTGTTCTTCATAATAAACACATTTCAGCTGATGAACAAAGGATTCAAACAAGGTACAATCAAATAAACTTTATTGAAATTCATTAAATTTGATGAACCAGGAACCATTACTTGGTATTTGGGTCTTTGATTTTATTTAAACTCTTCGAGGTAGTTTATCATTGCCCAAATAGATAATATACGCAGCCATTCATGGGCTAACGTTCCGATTCTTCAGAGATATTGACATATTTTTTTAAAAACAATGTATATTTACATTCTTACATAAATCCAAGGGCGCGCTAGCGCCCCCTACTGACGAGTAAAGACAACTGGGGGCAGCGCTACCATTATACATTAAATTTTTGATTTACGGATTTTTCAATCTCATCCAAAAGTCTAGATATACATAACTTGAAAAAAATCAGCAATGATCGGTTAATATCTCTGATATAACAATGCGTAAGAATGAACGGGCGCAAATAATTGGGTCTCAGAAAACTATTGCTCAAAGTTTCAATTTGATTGGAGACCCAATTGTGAGATGTGGTTTCACCAGGCTAGTGAAAGTTCTCAAGTAGATTATTAAAGTTTGTCGTAAGAAATCGATACAGAACTACCACTTTAACGCTCATATTTGTAAATAATTTTGAGGTTGTGTCCTGAGCTAAGCGTTTTTCGTGCAGGACCTTGAAAATTAACGAGCAACCGATGAAATTCGACGCCCACCAGTAAAATGTGTGACTACGTTGTTCGGACACATTTACCGGGAGAACTTTTACCACGCTCGCAAAGTTTCTTGTTGTTCCCAGAGGAATTGGGCCTCATTCAGAATTTTTGCTACTTCCAAACAGAATCTTCTTGAGAGAAGACTTTTCTTCTCCAATCAACAATATTTTATGATTGAAAGTAGCAGAAATTCTGACTGGGCCCAATTTCTCTGGGAACAACAAAAAAATTTTGTATATGCATATATAAGACATAGAGAGCTCGCCTGCATGAAAATTCCTTCATTACGCCAAAATAATGCCAGACCATTAGTAGGCTCAATTTTCTTCAATATAATTTATGCATAGATTATTTTACTTGAGTATATCGTTCGGTCCAATAATCTCGAGTGCAGTTCACATGCGCCAAACTCGTCGAGTCAACTCGACACTCAGCTGTCTTACTATACAAATCATGTCTGAGACTGATATTTTCAGTATTATCCATCAGCGACAAATGTACGATCGGACTTATCGAGATTGGTGTACTAACTGGGGATATATCCTTGAAAATGAATCAAATGAGACTTGTGGAATATCAATTACTGCGATTTTTCGAAGATCATAGGCCGAAATGTAAATGTAAAATGCACAATAATTAACCAATAATCGAACGTTTTTATTGGCAACGAAAGAATATCTAACCAACCGAAGGTTTCACATCTTGATTTTTACTCGTCGTCGAATACTCCTCTTTTTTATGTGTAAAATTGTCGATCTTTGAGGGCCAATCCAGAGTGAAGCGGAAAAGGAAAAATCACAAAATTCACTACATGTTTAATTAATGCGACGTTTCGCCAGTAAGGTTCACTGGCCTCATCACGCTAAAAATTTATTACACAAAAAACACGTAATAAATAATACAATAAGAAGAAAACAATCGACGAAGTAAAAATAAAATATTCTTTCTCACCAGTTTTGAATAAAAAATATTTATTACACAAAAAAATTTATCACACAAAAAAACACGTAATAAATAATACAGTCTCAGTACAAAACAATCGACGAAGTAACAATTAAATATTGTTACTTCGTCGATTATTTTGCACTCAGACTGTATTATTTATTACGTTTTTTTTGTATGATAAATTTTTTGTGTAATAAATATTTTTTATTCAAAACTGGCGAGAAAGAATATTTTATTGTTATTATGCGATTGTTTTATATTTAGACTGTATTATTTATCACGTGTTTTTTTTTGTGTAAAAATTTTTAGCCTGATTAGGCCAGTGAACCTTACTGGCGAAAAGTTGCATTAATTAAACATGTGGTGGATTTTGTAATTTTTACTTTTCCACTTCACTTTGGATTGGCCCTCAAAGATCGACAATTTTACTCATATTTTAATTATGGAGGGTGCACATCACAATACTCTTCTTTTTTATTGCGTTTATTTTTAAAATGTTGTTGAATTAAATGAGAGATGAGTAGGGAAATTCTCATGTAGCAATCGGAGTTACACATACGAAAATTCAAATGCGTTTCATTATAAAATTTTATAAATATTAAATTAGATAGATGACGATCACGTTCAATTTTCTAATTGGGAGAAAAACGTGTACAATATCATTGAAACACCGAATGGTTTCATTCATAATCCATGAAAAAATGATCCTCTAAACATCATGTTTCTTCAGGGTATTTATATAATATTGATACCGATTCTAGACTGGAAGAAATTAATAGATCTGATAATATTCGAGGTCATTAGCATAATTCATCTCACGTCAGTTGAATTTACTGATTCCTATTCATTACTCTGAACCTTTTTTGTCTTTGTGCACTCAATTATCGAAACATGTTTTGCGGAATCTCTTAAGCGTAAAAAAAAGAAGATATTACGAGAGAGACGATTGAAGCATCCATGGTTTGTATATCGTAGACAGTATGCTCAAGCGCGCGGACAATTAATATTGGCACAATTTTTCCTATCTTTTTTCACGTATGTTCAGTCATACGAGCCGATTAATATAGTTCCTAGTATCTACTTTAAATTTTCAAGATTAGTCTTTTTGGTGTGAGGTGGAGTTAGAAGAGCATGGGATTGAACTGTTGAGAATTTGGCAGACTATTTTCTTTAGAAGCTTCATAATGCCCTGGGTTCCAATAGGTTTAAGAAGATTGTGTGTACCTCAAATCTTCGTGTACTTTTGATATAGTTATTTGAAATGGCGTTTCTCTCGATCGCTGATTAGTAATTTTGAGGCCAATATTCATTGCGCAATTAATTCTATGTATAGGAGCGTGTAATTTCATGATGTAAAAAATACCTTGTATAAAAAGTATCGCGCGTTAATATCGTTATTGAATAACATGTTTCTTCCTTGTGCACGGAGCGCATAATTAGTTGATAAGCATTAGGAATAATTCGATTCGATTGCGCCGAAAGCTATTGCTCTCAGAGAGCATTAGTATGAGATGCGAGGCGACTGAAAATTTAAGGAATTCGTTGGGAGTTTCTCGACTGTGCCAGGCGACGCTCTGCATTTATAGTATTATATAATTTTAATTCATTAGTATAGTTCGGAAGCACAATTTTTTGCATTTCGTAATTATACGTTCTGTAAGACGAGTTGATCTTGTCTTCTTTAATTTTATTACATATATTTACACGTACTTATTAATTTTCGTCCACTTTTCAATGGATTCGTGAGATTCCGATAAATAAAACACAATTATAGTTGCATGCACAATATTCGATACTACATATATATATTCTTTTATTATCAATTTTTTTTCTGTAATACAGAATATCCATGGCCTAATCAGTATTACGTATGATAAATCAATACAATGACTTGACAAAGATATGTGACTTATACTATAAATATTCGAAGATTAAAATAATATTTCTATGTTGGACTAAATTATTGTTCAATATTTATTTGTGATTCAGATGGGGGAGGGAAGAGAAAAAGAAAAATTATCGGATATGTCTATATTGATATTGTAATTGTAAGAAGTATTGAGGCGCTGTTCGTGATGAATACATGATTTATATTGCGTTACTAAATACAATCCAACCGAATGAGTAATCGAGTTTTGTGCAATAACCAAGGGCCTGACATATTTGGAAATTATGAATCTTGCATAACTTTTATCTTCACCATTACTGTCATCGTGCAGGAGTAGTCTCAGTATTGTTATAGATGTTCATTGATCTTCATCAACTGAATGATGCAATATCTTTAATTTTTTAAAACAAAAAAAAAATGTTTTTCTGCGAGCGTTTGTCTGTATTATATATTGTATCTAGTCTATGAATCACAACAGTTTTGTAAATAGTAGCTTGTAAAGCGTTAATCGTTACTAGGCTCTTAATGGCTATGTAAAATAAATGAGAGCCAAAAGTAATTTATACGGAAAAGGAGATGTAAATGTGCAAACATGTTATTAGAATAAGTCGTGAGTGAAGAAAATAGCTTATACTCTCATATGAACAGCTGTAACCAATATTATTGTCATTTTTATTTTATTCTCATCTGATTGAGAATATATAATTTGTCCAACACTCTCGAGGGAAACTGGAAATTTCCATTTGAAATTGGAGGGTATACATTTATTGGAAAATTCTAACAAAATGAAGACTCATCCGCTCAAAAGATTCAGTATTCGTCTTGAAATACTTGTATTGTTTTTTGAGTGTTTGACACTGTTACTCATGAACCAAATTCACATTTGTTAACACAAATATACAATACACAATTTCTATTTTCACCTGATAACCATCTCATTGTAAGAGTTAGCGGACTTGATGTACTTATTAAAATATCGTATCATAGGGAGTCAAATACATTTTTTTTAACCATATCATTTGTCTAATATTTCTTCCTCGCCTCATTTGAATATATACAAGTATTATGATTTCAGTTGGATAGAATAGAAAAATAACATGATTATTTTAATTTTATAAAAACAATACAACTCAAAAAAAAATCGATTAAATTATCCTTGGGATCTGATTATGTCTACCATATATTTTCGAGATCGCTAAATGTGAGCCCGGGGTCCATTACCTCTATCGTTTCTGGATTTTTCATTCACCTCTCATCTCTTATAACCCCATGAACCCATTAATCTCTTAGCTCCTAATTTTTTTAACTCCATAATCTCAAAACCCCATAACCCGAAACCTCATGACCTGGTAAGTAGGAGACTTTCTTTGGGGCATCCTTTGTTCTTGAACCAACGAGGACGTGGTGAAGACTTCCGTTTCCTTCACAGTGCTTCATTAACGTAAGATCCTCTTGTCTTTCACTGTGCTCGGGGATGAGTTTAGAGTGTCCATTGGTTTCATATCGTTGAACGTGCTCTATTAAGTAGGTAACCCTTCCCTCACACGAGTTTAGAAATGATGGGGTTATTGTATTGAAGGGATTAAGGGATAAGTATTTCTTGGATACTCTCATCATCATTAAAATATCATTGCATATAATTTATCCAGTTATGAATGCTACATATACAATTCTGCATTTTATGTTCCTAAAGTTGATGTTCCTTATTAATTTCCTGAGAGGATTCATCAAATGCTAATAATTTGTAAAATTATACAACAGCTGTTGTATAATATTTGCACTGCAGTGCAAATTTTGAAAATTGCACTTCTTGCATGAATGCGAGAAAGTTATTTCATTTTTCATTTTCACCGCTATAACTTGACGAGTGAACTGTCATTGATTAAAGATTCTGCAGCATATTTGTCAGTCAGTTCAAAGTGAATTTGGAGTCATCTAGTGGTATTTTCGCGTCTATTATAATTTATAATAAAGGTTTAAGTGAGCTAACCAGAAACAAATTTAAATGGAATGCCGGGAAATCCGGGACAAACACAATGAGCATTTGGAAATTTTATGCAGTTATGAGACCTCAAATCTGTCATTCGTTGTACAATTTGGCTTTCTTCAAACAACAACAATAGCAATAATAACATCAAGCTTCGAGGGACACTGCATTCTTTTCATTCGCTCGAAAATCCTGAACAGAAGTATACTGATAATGCGAGATATAAAAATTCAAAAGAATCCACGAATATATCAACAAGCTCGAGCGCACCTTGGCCGACGTAGCCGGAAAATCTGCAAGCTGTCGGGAAACTCGATTGAGTCAGCGTTGCAGATTGCGCAGAGTCAGTCCATGCGGTTCAACGTTTTGCCCGCGCGCACGAAGCCGCGGTTGTACGCAAAGTTTCGGCACAGAAAAATAAGCTGCTAGGCCGCAACAGTTGGGTGAGCTGGCTAACGGAATTAGCAAGTGGCTAAATTTTATTGGATAATCGAGTGAGTGCGGCTCTGGTTTAGGCGACCTGACAAATACGCTATTCTGCTCCGACGCGCATAATTGCCAGCGATTGTCGACTTGACTCGAGCGTCCCTCCCCCCTCCCCCTCCCCACTTCATCCACCTCTAATCCAATTATTACCTAGCGGTATAACGCAAGCCATTCTCCACACGGGCTATTCGCCATCCACCTATTGTTCTTCAATTGTTAACCTCGAACGAGTAAACTCCCGAGTGCTCTATACCGGGGTTTTCATCACAACAGACATTACTAGTGGGTGCACTTCTTTCACTAATTTTATTCTATACACCGATATATATATACACACACACACACACACACACACACACACACATATATATATATATATATATATATATATACCAATTTTAGTTTGTAACAGTTGAAATTAGAGTATATTTAGATGAAAAAATATTCTTATTTTGGCAATAAATTTATTGTTGTTTTAACAATTTGGTTTGTGTTTCTCACTAAATTTGTACAATATATATTGCTATAATTATATCGCACGCGATACAATAAATCTCTATTGTCTAACATGGAGAAGACACTACCTTCGGGTGTCAAATTACGATGAAACTTTGTAAGATGGTTCATGGGTAGCCTAATAACTTATATTATATCTCCAGCCACGTAGTCCGACGTTTCGTTTTCTCCAAGATATTCGAAAAATAATTTTTGATTTTATGTATTTATATTATATCCATATAATCCGCAATCCATAGATATAGCCAATGATGATTCGTGAATATCTTCAGGACTGCGTAGCTGCAGATATGAGCTATATTAGACCACTCACGGAACATCTCCCAAAGTTTCATCGCGATTGGACACCCGGACGTAGCGTCCTCTACTTGTTAGTAGCAACGCCAAACACCATTCAATATTTATTATATAGAAACTCGAGAGATTAGTCACAGCCATGTAAAATGACATGAGATTTCTCAGTCTAACATTACTAAGATATATTTGTCTTTACATATGTGAACATTGAAATATCGAAATGAAATATTTTCTCCTGTTTTTCGAAGTGTACAAGAAATATTGTTCGAGACTTCGTAAAGTTTTTCTCTGTCCCATTTTCTTACTTCAAAAAATTGTGAATATTCATTGAGACTGACCATTTCGTAAAACTTCAATACTACACTAAAAGCTTCCATTTCTGGATGATAGCGGAAAGCGAGACTTCGACAAAAATGTCAGCAATTCTCTACTTCGAACTTAACGAATTTTTTTGGACATTGGACCATATTTCTAGTGAGTATAACCATCTTCCCACCCAATTTCAAGTATATTTCTTGTATTTCGTTCAATATGTAGATACGTTTCGAAGTTCAGAGAAAATTTGTCAATTCTACTGAAAATATAAGGAATACAGTTTGAATAGCTACATCTGTATCGACAAGGGTTATAGATTAATTTAATTAATTAATTAAAAAATTTATTTGACGATGAATTTATTGTTTCTCACAAGAGGATGTGTTGAAACTACTATTTTTCAAGATCTCCAGTCAAAAAATCGTATTTTCACGTAAAAACTGAGTGTTAAAAACTGAAACGTATCACGGTATTTAGACAATAAATTTCAAACTCTTCAAGTCCGAAATCCAGATCTGCATCTATGGTCTCTATCGCAAGATAATACTTTGAAAATCAGTAATACTAAAAATCAACAAGAAACATCCAAACAATTTGTACTTACGATAACTAGTTTAGTCACAGAAAATCTTGAAAAGATGATCAGTATATTGTGAAGACAGAAGAAATACCCCAAATGAAATGCTCAGAGCCTGAAGAAAAAGAAGCAGAGTATGCTAAGAAAAATGAGTAAATAAACGTGTGCAGATGCTGCTACACAAGCGTTGAGTGAATTTCCTATAAATTTATGCGTTAGATATATTTTTGTACCTAGATTTTCTTACATGTTTTTCCATCGATATTAACAATGTCTATAGTCAGCAGATTTTGTCAGGAGCCTTTGAAAGATAGAGCAAGAGAGAAAGAGGGGGGGGGGTCGGGAGAGAGTGTGCATTGAAGCTTCTTTGAGTGATTGGCAATCGTGAACTGCATTTACGGCTGCACGATTCGGCTATCCGATCAGTTCTTGTGCACTAGCTGTGTGTACATGTTAGAAACGGATGGCACTGAGTGGATAATCGTGTACACTCTGGAGAGCTGATTTGCTTATCGGAGTATAAAGATTGTTGATTCGATGCATTGAGATAAAATTAACCAAAGCTGTACGTAGAATACGCAAAAATTTATTATTCTCCCACATTAGCTATATCAAGCGATTGAAATAAACTGAATTGTATAATATTAGAATGAAACTACACGATGAAACCAACATTAAAGTTGCAGTCGACATATTACGTTGTACAGGTTGACTCGTGTGATTAATAATTCCATTCCATTCCATTTAGTTTTATTATTATTGACTGAATTTACTTTCGTCATATGGGCGATTTAACGTCAATTCAGATATAGCAGGACGGGAATAACTTTTGAAAAAGTCTAACAATGGTGTAACTATGAATAAATTAAATAAATTTTTTATAATAAATTTTTCAAGAGTTTTGATTAGCTCTTACAGTGACAAATGCGAATCGTCTCTATGTATGAAAACGGATGGGCCGTTTTTATTCTTACTTACTAATTGAAAAAAGGGTTATTACAAAGTTTAAAACGTAGAATAGAGCGCACGTTAGTAGCAGGTATATACTTTTCAGAGCATGAGCATACTTTTAACAAATATTTGAAAAATAATGAGTATATAGAGATGGAGAGTTTTTAATTTCCAAAGTTCACATTTGAAGAGAGCTAAACTATCACAAGGAACAAATAAATGATATAACAACCTTCTTTTTCTATAAAATTCAAAGATAAAAATGTTGCAGTGATTTTTATAATTATCATCTGAATGAGATTTCATTGACCATAAGGCATAACCCGATCTCCGAAGTAGATTCGTGCTACGTTTAGTCAGACGCGTAATTTTTTAAGAAACCTCCAAACTTTCAACCCTGAACCAAGATAGATTCATCAATTCATCCAGTAATTTTGTCGAAATCACAATATCCGAGTGGAGGATAATCGCTGTTACACGCGAATCAACAGAATCGGTCGAGTCACAGTCCCAGAAGCGTTCCGAGACTCGGAAGTAAGCTAAAGCTCTTGTAGATGATCTTGTTTGAAAGAGACGCGGACAAACAAGAGGAGGCTAGGGTGAGAGCAGCGTGTGTAAAAGGGCCGCCCGATACCCGGGTCAGCCGCGCATCAAGTGCTGGTCACAAGCTTGCGCATCGGGCGTAAGCTCGTTAGGCACCAGTGAGCGGGCAGAAGCGGCTGGTGGACGACATTATCAGTGTTCCTTGCGGCGGCGAGACGAGTCAGCTTTGACGAGGCTCGTTTTCTCTTCTTTTTTTCCCTGCCCCCCGTTCACGGAGGGGTTGTTCCCGATCGGCCGGCTTGGCTCGAGCCCATAAATAAGCGGCGTGCTCTCTCCCTCTGTGGCTTCGCCAAGTGTCGGAGCGTGAAGTTGCGCTCGGCTAATTCGCTTGGCAATTTGGCCAGTCGAGCGAAAAATCCGCAGCCCCGATGAAAGTGTTAATTTATGCACGAGATGCTCCACCGCGGCTGGGAATAGAGGCGTGTGCGCGCGCGCGCGATCCTACGGCCACAAAGGGGCCCGCAAGCACGTGATGCGCGGGCTGCGCGTCTTCGGGCGCCACCGAGGCAATCTTCCACGTCAACTTGGCCGAGTACACAAGGCTCGCGAGCGCGCGCGCGCAACTTGTGTGAGCGATTTCACGGGCGCTGCTCACACGGCTACCCAGCTATATATACTCTCTGTTGCCGCGCGCCCGCCTGCCCGCCCCAGACTCCAAAGCGATTGGCTCTCTGCGGCTTCGTCGCTTGCCTAATTGCACCCTCTCTCTCCTTCTCTCTCCTTCTTTTACTTTCTCTCTCCCTCTCTCTCTCTCTCTCTCTCTCTCTCTCTCTCTCTCTCGCTCCGTTTAACACTAATCTGTCGTTAGGATTCTTTTTTTTGAAGATGGTCCACATGAAATGCAATGAACAAACAAGAGTATCTGAATGCGATAAAATACAATGGAATGCATATTCCATGAAATTAAGAATTGTAGAACTCATAATAAGCAAAAAAGTACTTTTGTCAAAATTTGGAATTTCGCGGAATTTCTCTAATTCGAGAATTACGTGCAACTAAAGTATTTTCGTTAGCGTCTCATCTTATATGATTTTAGACAACAACTGATCAGAATTGATATTATATTGTGCACCCTCCATAATTCCAAATGTGTGTAAATTGTCGATCTTTGAGGGCCATTCCAGAGTGAAGTGGACAAAGGAAAATTCACAAAATCCACCACATATTTATTTTATGCGACGTTTCGCCAGTTAGGTTTACTGGCCTCATCAGGCAATTTTGAATGAAAATATAATATTACGTTCGGCAGTGGAAGCGGCTGCTTCCACTGCCATTGTCAAACTATTGTGTATGTGTATTTGACAATGGCAGTGGAAGCAGCCGCTTCCACTGCCGAACGTAATATTATATTTTCATTCAAAATTGCCTGATGAGGCCAGTAAACCTAACTGGCGAAACGTCGCATAAAATAAATATGTGGTGGATTTTGTGAATTTTCCTTTGTCCACTTCACTCTGGAATGGCCCTCAAAGATCGACAATTTACACACATTTGATCAGAATTGATGTCGTTACGATAAAAATTTAATTGTGACACGTAATTAATGTATTTGTGTCATTCATGCTTGGATACACGAAGTTATCGCTTCAGCATTCAAACGTAAGAGTGAAGAGTCGCAAACCTTGATTTTTTTGAATTGTCACCCTACATATTATGAATTTGAGTGATATATAACTGAACTAAATATTTTTATACGTCTCAAAAAGTGAAATTTGATTTAAGGCTAGAACTACGGTTTCAACCAAGGTTCTCTCCATCTCTCTATGTCAAAAGCCAAACCACCGCTGCCGCCGCCGTCAGAATCTTTTCCCCTTTTTGCCCCTTTTCAGCCCTCTTTTCAGCCCCCTTTTCAGCCTCCTTTTCAGTCCCCTTTTCAGCCTCCCTTTTTAGTCCACCTCTATTCAGCCCTCCTTTATGCTCTCCGTTAATGATCCCCTCTTCAGGATCCCCTTTGTAGTCCTTCTTTATAGTCCCCCTTTTTAGACCTCCTTTTTTGGCCTCTGTTTTAGAGAATTTGAATCAAGTTATAATTCCATGGTATGACTTGTTCTTGGGTGACAAAATGCCAGCAAGACTTGATAAATCCTTGCTAATCTGAATTAAGAAAACAGAAAGAGTCTGAACAATTCAAAGCAATTTGTAAATCTCAAAAAAGCGTGTCTTCATCTATCTAAAAGATTGTACGTAAATACGAGTATCTCTCTTCCATGCCCCATTTTTCTCGAAAAATGTTCAATAATCCCTATTTTTACCGTTCTTTTTAATAAAAAAAAACTTGTAACGTCACCAGGAAAACCATGAAAGGTACCTTACTTCATTCTGCGATACACGCATTTATATTGGATTGAGTGACATATTGCTTAGAAATCCTAAAAGCACTTACTGTATTCAATAAATTTATTCGAATCAAGACAAAATATCTGCTGTGTGCACAGCTGCCGTGCTATACGAAGCTAATCAAAATAGCCTTATAAAAGGAATCCCAAACTTTGAAGCTGTAGGGAACTTTGAGATTTTATCCCGTTATCGAAAGCTGGCGTCATTGTGCGCGAAGCAAATGAAATCCCATCAAATCTATATGTCCTGAACTTTAGCGTCACTCCCTTATCGATCGTTACCATTTGACAAGGAATTCCTTATTACTTTATTTGAGATGAATTATAAGCTTGAGAACTAAAGGAGAGACAATAGCGTTTGTACAGACTAAATATGAACGTTGTTCGTTTGATCCATTGTCTTTCAGAGATTATATTTGAGACCCTCAAAGTACTCGTGCTTCACTAAAAGACTTCAGCGGGACAATGACTGCAGTAAAACTGTATACAAAAGAAGCCGTAACAATTCCACCTATTATATTCCGTGATTATATTTATTTTGTAATTCATGTGTCAAATCATGCGTATATGCCTAAATCCATGAAATATTATCGGTAGGTTTCAAATAAGTAATCATTTTCCATCTTCGACCAATCATACTGATCTTAGGACAGAGGTGGTTTGGTTCATTTCAGACAAAAAATGTGTTTGAGTATAAATTTTAGTCGTTCAAGATGGCCCGAAATGATCCCTCAAAATTCATAGTACCTTGATTCTTGGTTTACAGGAACTTTAGGCTAATTTTGAAGATGCATCAAGTGTATATGCATTCTGAAATTCCGTGCCATCATATTGTGCATCCTGGAGTACATCTGAATAGTTTACATAGTTTACTTTTGAAGTAATCTTGTATCTCTTGGACGAGAGAGCAAACTTGTATACTGTCTTCCCGTGACCTGAAAATGCACCTGACGACTAAACTCAGAAATGTTAAAACACGAAACAAGAAACGCGCTCGTGTATGTATATACTCAAAAATGCTCATCTGGTTCCAATAGCTGAGTTATGAATAATTTCTCAGATATCTGAACCGAATCCAATTTCGAAATAAATGATGCTTGTTGTACGTATTGCAAAATAACCAAGATATGAAGAAAATAGCATTTCCTTTCTTGATTATCTATATTTTTTATGAAATAAGAAATGATTGTATACAAAGACACTCAATTCACTAACATTTGAATTTCTCTCATAAGATCTAAGATTCATTCTTCACTGTATCAGCTTGGTGCATGGCTACTGCGATTCCATATTATTTCTTCTTTTCGCGTGTCTTTATTTCCACTCTTTTAGTTTTTTTTTCCTCGCCAAATCTCACGAGGTGTGTACAACGTGAGACGACTGTTAACTGTATTTGTCAAATGAAGCGCCTCAGCTCAAGTTTCTCAGGCCGAGAGTGTGTGTAAAACGACCCGAACAAACACGTGTCCACCGCCCGTACTCACTCACTTCTCCAAAAAAAAAGGACTTAGCGACTTTGGGAGTTTTATACGTTCAACTTGTTGTATTGAATAATTCCATCACGGAACAATCATTGACACGAATATAAATCCTTTCGGATTTATATTCGAATATCCTTTCGAATTAATATAAATCCTTTCGGATTTATATTCGTGGAAAATTTCAATACATTGATACCGAGATGAATTTCTGCCTCTTGTTCGCAGAAGCGGGGCAGACAAAAAGTTAGACAAAGGACTGGGAAGGATTTGAGAATCAAACCACGCGAAGGATCCGACCCACGGTCGAGTATTCCCTTCTGATTTCGGACTCATCTCCGCGAGTGGAACTTTTTTTTGTTCCTCAGACGCGACTTAGTTACACGAGTACACGAGCCGGCCCCCTACGGAATGATACAGCAAGCACAATATCGACCATTGGGTATAGAAAATTTCGGGTCTGCCCGTGAGCAAGCGAGAGAGAGAGGTCAATCTTTTTTTTCTCACTTGGCGCCCATCAAGCCTCTTCGTTTCCTCAATAAGAAACCTTCCCTCCCTTTGTTCGTCATCGTCCATCCTACAAACACGAGAGTGACAGGTACGAACTTACTTTTTTTCTTTCTTTCTGGCGAAGGAAAAATAAGGAGCACGCTGATCACTCATCAAGACGAGTGTAGACCAAGCCGCGTTATACATCATCCTCTGTCTCCAGGGATTGGAATTTTGAGATTGACTCAGGGTGTCGATGAGCTTGCCGTGGAACATCTTTCAAATATAATCGCTCCTGTCACGATTGGAAATTTCATTCGGAGAAATCATCGATAGATAACGTCTTGGTTTATAAGATTTAAAACACGAAAATTCAGATAGCCTGGAGAAAATTGGGCTCAACTTTCAGAAGATACTTATATATACGTATCAAACTATAGATATAAGTAAGACTGAATTGCAAAGTATTTTTTTCGATGAAAATTGATAGAGAATCTATTCACTCATGTTGTTATTGAATTTATAAGACACCTAAGATGGCTATATCTGCATCTAGTCTATTAGGGGAATCTGGTTGGCGCTCTTTTTACAATTCAGATTTGTAGATACGCATTCCGGATGTGAAAGATTGTGTAATTATCTCAAGTAAATCCTTGAGTTAAAAGTAATGTCCTAAAAATTGTAAAAGTTAGTTGACTCATGTTTTTATTGGTTTAGGATCTAACCATTAGATGTGAGTAAAATGATGGAGAGAAATTCGGAGCAATGAGTATAGAGCTAGCAGTAATTGGAGTTGGAACGGGTCAAGGTATATTCCGTGAGTTTTAATATTTTAATGATCGACCTCATTTTCAGAAGCATATTGAAAATTGATTGATACTTCAATGAATAACCGATAATTAAATATGAAAACAATAATTAGAGTACATACCATTTTCGGAAACGAGTGAATTCATAGAGCGAACATTGTGCCTGAATATATCTGGTTGGTCAAATCTGTTTGAGTATTTTCACCAATGACCTCAGGATCAAAAAGTCGAAAGCCTAATCATTTTCTATGTATCGAAAAAAGAGCGATTGATTTCGATAAATGAAAAAATTGTCAGTTCAATCCTATCACGAGAATATTGGGATGCACTAAGTCAATGTAACGATTCCCAAATATCTCAGAAAAAAATTGAAATGTCAGGCTCAGTTCATATATATAGAACTTATTTGGTTAGTCAAAACCACCTCGAAAAGTTTCATCGATATTGGCTACCCGCACGATATTGATACTCTCTTGATTGGGAAAACGAATATTCAATCTAACGAGTTGAAAATATCCATTATTATCGACAAATTCAAAAGGCCACACTCTCAAAGATTGAATTCTGGTTCAAGGAGAAAAATCAATTTGATGCTATAATACATAGATTTAATCCTTCCCCTGATTAACAGACTCAGCTCTAGGATCAAGAAAAATCGACTTTGTCAGGTCAACTATGTCGCATAGTGAATTGTAACTTAAGTTCAATTGCTCGCATATTTATAGTAGTACCAAGTAAATGCCTGCTGAGACTAACTGAATATATTATTTCACTTAACTATAGATTTACTGCACGTATTTATACTTATCCCAACTGTATTTTCATTCTCAATTTGACAATATTAAATTAGTTGAATTTATATCAATTCCAGTGAATAATATGATTTGGTATTAGAAATAAAATAAGTTCATCAATTCTGTTGAAAATCACGAAGAATATATTATAAAAATAAATACAAATACTGCATTCGAAGGGAACAGAAACAAATATTTATTCAATTGAGTATAAGCATATACTTGAACGATCATGCAGCTATATTTATAGTTTTTTTTTAGTTGTGATAACCCTACATTTTTCACGATGTTAGGGTGAAGAAAAAAGTCTTTTTCCTCGGATCAACCTTTTTGTTACAGCTCGTCAAGCCGATTACTCGTGCCGAGTCAAGATTCGATTTGTTCGAGTGGGCATTGTTAATCCTCGATCGGATCTAGCCACAACCGTAGCCGCATCATCAATTCAGCCCGCGAACAATTAACAACGCGTGCCGACACTGGTGGGGATAAAAAGTGGCGATAATCATGTGTACCCGGCTGACCACTCGGCGGAGCAGCTCTCGCGCGAAAACGAGGCATCGTACACAGGTCGATAGCCACCCTCCTTTCCAAAGAGACGTACGCAACCGCTCGTTAGCATACCCTCTTTTGCCCGTCCACGGGCGAAGAAAGAACGAGCATAAAGGAGAACATATCCATGCAGCTAATTCAGCCAATATACACCAGCTCGTAAGAGAAGGAGCGAGAGAGAGAGCCGGGTCCATAATAAATCAGGCGTGAGTGTAAGCCTGCCCGGCAGCTTTGTCGCGCGCGAGCCCGCACAAAAGTGGCACGGCCGGCTGCTTGGGAAGAGAGGAAAAAAAAGCAGAAAAGAAAAAAACACACACCTCCGTGTCATCGGGCTCGGTATGGGCTCGCGCCCGATTGAACCCCGGCTCTCTGACCACTCAGCCACACTGTCCCTATATACTTTATCTGCTCGCTCAAAAGGGGTACGTATCGATTTTCGGCGTCGGCACAAAGCTTCGCGCGGCGAGCTTACCTCTTTATCGCTAGGCCTGTTTTGCACGAGTATTTTTTTTTAAAAAAGAAAAAAGCTCGCGGCCTCTTTCGCTTCGCAAAGGAGTTTACACACCCCTGAACAGTACGCGTCGTTACGCAATTTGGCTGTGCACGCGACACGAGTTCATCATGCGCTGCTGCGAGCTGCGCCGCGCTCGCTTCGCTGTAGTGATAATGGAGTTAACATCTTGGAGCGCGAGCGCGTGCGCGACCAGGTAAAAAAAAAATCTGCCATGAATTATGCCTGGAAACTTATCCCTACAGAGATGGACTGGCATTATTTACGTATAATCAAGGCGTGTGTAGTTTATGCGTATACATATAAGTGGATATTCGAGTCTACGTAGATTGGGTGGAATTATGATGATTCAATATTGTCGAGAACACGCGTCTATTATCAAAAAATTAGACAAATGAGACTAAAGAACGCTAAAAAAATGGACAGAGTAGTGCAGTTTGGAGGTTAGGTCGGTATGAAAAATTATTCTAGACTATCGTGAAAATGAGCAGATATTATCCGAACTTTCGGATCAACCACGAATTTTAATAGATATCATAGTGTTTTATCCGAGAAGTTCCAGTAAAATTTTCTATTTTGTCGAAGTTTGTGATTACGTTACTATCGTCCATATTATGATTTATTCTCTTCGTGTAAAACAAGTCATTGGAAAGGTACAGATTCGAAGGAAATTGATCAAAAAGTACGAATCAATAACTTTTTTTTGTTTTGCTCTGTATACTTACGAGAACAAACTTAGTCATTCATCGGTTACACCCATCAGACAATTTATGTAGACGATATTTTTCTCCAGGTAGGCATAGAAAATTGACATGGGCGAGGCATCGAGTTTTTTTTGGAAGCTCTTATAATGATGGGATCAAGATTTTTTTCTATTTCTTCTTAGCTCTTTCCGTTTTGTACGACACAATCGTACACTATTGGATTGTACATGGATCACAACACGCATACTAGTCGCAAATATATATAGCGTCACTTCGCGAGACGTCGAATACGAGTTTTCGAGACAGAAGATAAGAGCCACACTCCGAGTTGTTTTGCTTGATTCCATCAAAATTATCGACTGAAATTTCGGGCTCAGCTCAGTGGCTTAATATAGTTTAGTTTACAACTTGGGTACACACTCGTCGTGTACGGTGGCTTTGAAGTGAGCGGCCTGAAACAACTTCGCAGGCGGTAGTTATATAACAAGTTATCCAACCATCTGAACAACCTCTCCTCGATCATGTGCTATTCTCATCTGCGAAATTGACTCGTGAGGGATAATTGTGGAGCGGTCGAGCCTCGTTCAACCTGATGTCGCTCCGTCATCGTTGTTTCGATTTGGACTAATGAGATCTACAGCCGGGCCGGGCCGGACAACTATTTCTCTCTGCAAAACTTCATTCGCCGGGCAACAGGTGACGGTGAAATAATTACCTATCCCGTGCACGGCCCGATACATATATATAATCACGTTCGGCGCTCGTCGATACATAAGTTTGACACGGCGATAATGTGGCGAACTTTGCGAGTCTTACCCAAGTCGTGCACACACGAGTGTCCTTACAAGTACACGGGTGAAATCGTGTGAAGCCATCAAGGTGGATGTTCGGATCCTTGCCAAAAGTTAAATTTACAAGCTTCCAACAGTCTTGTGAATCGCCCCGAGTAAACTTTAGTTTTTTTGGAGAACTCATCGTGACGCGTCTCTTTATACCTTCTACTGAAAAAATAAACGAGTTGAATAGGAAATTCGCATTTTTTGTAACTATCATTTTACATATTTGTGCAATGGTTACAAATAATTTAGCTCATATTTTTTTTATTCTTGTTCGAATCAATTTTTACGAAAATTACTAACATCCAAAGATTCTACGTTTTTTATAAATGAAAAGGTATACTTCCAATGTTGTGATTTCATCTCCTGGTATTAGCTCGGAATTTTTGATTGAATAGATAAAAAAAACTATCATTGTCATCAAAAGTTATGGAAATAAAATCCAGAATATTTTTCAATCTCTCAGCAATGGTTGCCGTGGGCGCAAACGACCACTGCAATGGAGAAATGAAGATTCTGTGTCTATCGCCATCAATCAGTGGATCTAAAACTAATTTTCCGAACTACCAAACAATGGAAAATACAGAGGTATTGTGTCCTTTGTCCTTAAAAGTACTGTATTTGCGAAAAATTCTTAGGGTATGGCTGCAGTTACTTTACATGTAGTATCATTTTCGAAATATGATACAAATATTCATATTCATATCATTTTAGAATATAATCAATCATAAAATTCATCTTTATAATGTCCGGCTAAAGTATCAAATTCATTCTCGATTCGTATGAAAAATTGGCAAACTTTCTGTGAACAACCACTTAGAAAAAAAGCAGTGCATTTTCCTTCTAGCGGGAGCAAAGGGCCAATTCTGCTTCCTCGCGTTAGCAAAGAATGACATTTTTCTCCCGCTGGAGATGAAAAAAAGTAGATATATATATAATTAATCTCACTCATCTATCACGGTACGCGCAAACTTGCAAAGGGTTTTCGTTCTGAAATCGTCTAACCTCGCCAGGGTGCATATAATGTATAATGAAAATAATTGTCGTGTTTGTAGCATGAAGCTTGCGTCTCGATTTCGAGCTGCCATCATTAATTCACATTTCTCATATTTATAGTTTTCTCAAAATTCACGATAAGCACAGTTTGATCCGCGAATTCTGGAAAGTCATGTGAAAAATAACTGTGCCGAGGTAGAAATGTTTTACGGTCAGAACGTATTATGTACTGCTGCGAGCTACAAAGAAAAGGGAATGAAAAATAATTCCGCGTGTAACCGAGCATCTACGCGAGACGATATGGGAGCTTGATTCGCTCGGGTGAAAAGGCAGTATAATAAGGTTGCGATGCGTACGTCGCTCGTTACTTTATACAATCGCCTCTGTGTGAGTACAGTGTGTATGTGTGGGCAGAACAAAAAGGAGTTAATAAAGTAATTGAATTTTTTTTCCACGCTGCGCTGTTCATATAAGCTCGCGTGGACTAGATTGGTTTGTATATGGCTCGTGCGAAAATGAATGACATTAATACAGAACAGAATAATCGCTTTTTCATCTTTCAACGTTCTCCCCAAATTGACTGGGTAAACTTTTTGGGGAAACAACCAGTTTGGAGTGAAGTATATTTGGAAAATCAGTACACACTCCGATTTACAATATAAATTCATGGTAATAGAAAATTGCCCGGTGATTCGTCAATTACGTCTTTTTCATCTCGCTCATGCACTCGACCTCTTTGGTAAATTATTTCCATGAGAAACTACCGCTTTGACGAATATTTGAGGTAGTTTGGGATACGGGCTCTTCCGATGGTAAACAAACAAGTAGGCCAACGTCAATCTGCTCGAGGAAGGGAAGGATTTCGCTATATTCAGTCGAAGCTGGTGTCTGAAATCCATTTCGCGTACGGGTGTAGCCAAATAGATATACAGTGCTTTGATACAATCTCAACGTTGTAGAATCTATTTGTATGGTCATTCTGATAACTGAATCATTCGAGCGAGCGAATTAATTAACCCTCAAGAGAAATATCCCTACTAAATATACGACGATATATACTGTACGTCACTGGGACTCAACCTGAGTGAAGTGATTGAATTCTTTCTACCCAATATCGTTTTATCGAGTCCGTAAGAATAGTTCACGAGTTGCGCAATCCCCGGGCAGCCGTTCCCATCCAAGTTAGCTCTTCGCTTAATGCCAAGGCCCCTCAACGCCAGGATTTTCAGAGAAAAAATAAAATTTGAGTCGTTTCTCGAGTTCGAGCTTTTCGAAGCAGTAGTGGTAGCAGCAGCAGCAGCAGCAGTAGCAAAAAACGATAATAAAAGAAACGTGAGCCGTGAAAAAGGGGTGGAAAATCCGTATACGAAGAGCAATAACAGTGGAGACGCCGGCGCAAAGCCATCGAGTCGGTCGAAGCCCTGTCGCGCTGTCCGGAGCGAATAGCCGCACATAAAAATTATCAATCGCGGGCGTCGAAGGGCGTTGGAGGTGCGCCGGGAGCTATATCGTTGAGCAGCGTCATCCCGCGAGACTCAATGCGTTTGCTCTTTCTTTCTCTCTTTCTCGCTCTCTCTCTATATCTGTCTCGCAATTGCAGAAGTATGCTACAAAATTACCCTAGGGACGGAGCGAGTTCGCGCTTTATAATTCACCCACCTCCGGCTCGCTTCAGTCACTCGCCGAAGCTCGTTCGCGCCTTTTTATCAAGTTATAAAAGCCACTCACGTTCTCATACACACCCACACACAAACAAATACACACACACGCACACACACACACCCCCCCCCCACACACACACACACACTGACACCTTGTGGTACGATATGCATAAACAAGATGAGAAAAACTCGAGTGAAAATGAATAATTATTTCCATATGTTCACTAGGTTTAGATATATAATCAACATTCCTAGAGAAGGCGAATGGAGACGATCGTAACGTGATCACAGAATGTCAGAACCAACAATTTTACTGGAACTTCACTAAGAGATTGGTTTGGGAATCCTACTTATACCGTATAGAAAAGAAAAATGTAGTAAATCATACTATATTTATATCTGAAATTCACTTATATTATAGGGTATTTTACTATCCATTCATAGTAAAATTCAGTGCACGATATCACTATACAAAATATAGTATCTGTAATTATATTTTCGTAAGATTTCACTTTTATTATAAAGTATATTTTACTTATATACAGTAAATAATCATCTATAAGTATAGATATTGGCATCGATAATCCACTAACTTTTGTATAGTAGGCTTCGCCATACACAAATGGCTGTCGTCTGGTAACTTTTTATACCCAAACATATTTTCATTCGTTTGTCATGTAATGTAATGTAATGCTAAATGTAATGCTCTTGTAATGTACATCTATATATTTGTGAAATATCATAGTACATATTGATTGTTTGCGTGAAAACATGACCGTATTCTCGGAAAATCGTAACGTTAACTGCTGAATGACTGCATATCCTATTCATTTTGGTAACAGCAAACCAACTCCAAAAGTTTCAGCTGGATCGAAGACCCAAATCTCATGTTGTTTCCTGGTTAGTTGAAATTGTATCCAAACTCACGACCGAAAAATTAAAATAAATTTTCAAAGCAATTCTCAAAAATATTAAAACAAACTTTATGGATGAGTGTAAGACTCTGACTAAAACTTCATATAATCTATTAAAAGTAACTTGTAAACATTATTCCGCATGTGGATACAATTGCATTTATGTCGATTAGTGCACGCCTCGAATGCCCTGGCAAGCATGGCACGGCCCAGCCCCTTTCTCATGTTGAATCCGTTCACGTCCATCACGGTAAAATATACGGTGAGGTATTTTTTTTTACGAAAATACGATTTAGTGTGCAGAGCGTGCTAATGAGCCGAACAGGTGGGTATATCAATCATTGTGCAGTTCCTAATTAAGCAGTATTCTCTCTGAGATAACCGGAGGTATTTTGACAATGGACAGATCTCCTCGCAATACGGCACGTTCGCCAATGAAAATTTACGCTTTCTTTTCAGTTTTAATTTAAAAAATTCATGAATATTTAACACGAAATTCAATTCACTTCGTCCAGCATTGAAGATTTTGGCTCACCGTGCCTTGCTGACATTGAAGATAAAGCTGCAGGCAAATTTCCTGATTTTTAGCTCATTATTCAGTACCTGTACTTATTTGCAATTATAAAATTCACCATCCCACTGGCAGGCTGATGGACAGACACGGGCAGGAAATTAAGTAGAAGCACATGTAGTGATTTTAAGAATATACCCACTCATACATTCTGTAGCATTTTGAATTACACTTTTAATTGTGAATACTTTGGTTTCGATTTGCTTTCTACTCTCGCAGCATGTAAAGCGAAAAAGAAATGCATTAGAGGAACTGAAATAACACGTAGAAACTTGAGAACCGCAAAATCTTTACTTAATTACGAAATTATAATTGCTTTCGGGAAATGTATAACCCACAGAGACTTGACCGAATTCAGTGAGCCCTTTGACTCTTTGTCGTCTTTGCAAAAATAACTCGGCCCGGTATGGGATTAAGTTGCTCCGAACTAAATAAATCAGTCGGCAGTTCTTTTAACCGTGGCTTCTTGTGCTTGCGCAGCGGCAAGCGTGGGTTAATCACATCGTCGCGCGAAATGGCGAAATTTACCGAAATAATTGCATTCGCTGAGAGCGGCGCTTGCCTACCATAATCGCTATACTGTTTGTTTCTCAGCACGTAATAGGCTACCCGGCTTTACCGGAACTCGGCGATTGTCCTTTTGCAGAGAGTGCAACTATTGTAATTTCGAATCTTTCGCAATAGTAGTAAGACTTATAATTGACGAAGAAAAAGATGAATTGAAATCTCATAAGAGTCATTGAATATTTTTTCAGGTTATACGCTCGAATATACTCAGTAATAATTCCAATAATTAAATTTCTTGCTTCCTATGTGTGGAATTGGGTGTGTGTTGATCTTTTCCAGTTCCATTACTTTTGTGAAAATAGTCCATAGATAATAATTCACAGACTACAACATAAGGGTCATGACCCTTATATGGGTGAATTTGCTCTTTACATATGTACAGTAAATTGGAGAAAAAGTTCGCGACCAATATTTTACCGATAATTTATCAAATCTGCTTTAACTTTGTTAAGCTGCTTTAACTTTCAAACGTTCTGTTAGTGCTTAAATTATTCATCTGTACGTTCACACTTACTTTTGCATTTTATAGCTGCTGATGTCATCGTAACAACAGGTTCGCTATGTGGAATATCATTTTTTATAGAGCATATATACGTGTGCTCATGTTCGACCTTATTCAGCACGTGCATAATAATTCATTTGAGCGAGTACAAAGTGCAACGTACGGTATGGAGGTCTATTTTATATATTAGAAAGTACAAACCCATCTATTTGTGGTCTCGAAGTATGTTTACGTGGGAAAAGTTTTCTACTCGTTTCCAAAAATATGTTCTATTCTTGGCATCAAATCATACTGGAAAAATATCTATAATAAGTGTATACGCAATCTAGCATTTTATAATCAACCACAGATGAGTAGAAAATGTAATTTAAAGTAAATTCAGCTTGAGAGAAGTTCTCCCAAGTCACATCTTGCGTGCGTCTCCTAATACGCTACGCGTATTACGGGCGCAATTTTTCAGGCTTCCGGATGATAACATTGCCGTGCCCAAGCCACAATAGCATATCTTTCGCTCGAACGAAGTCGGAAGAAGGGGACCGCACTTTCGTGTTTCTTCATCCCCTTTGCTCAGCGACTTTTTCACTCGATCTCTGCGAGGAATCGGTCTCAAGGAAAAAAGACCCAAGCGAGATGCGAGGAAAAAGGGGGTGGAACTACTGATGGCTGACTCGGTTCTCTCTTACAAAGCTGTGTAAAAGTCGATCTAGATTTTCGGCCCTATGGGGCGGCGAAGGACGAGGACCCACACAGTGAACCGTGTTTTTGTAGTTGCCTTGGGAGGACGTCGTTTTGCACCAATCGATGCCATTTTTCACGTAGTGAGTTTCAAATGAAGAACTGGTCCATCATGATTATCTTTCGAATGATCGCAAAATTTATCATTTTCCAATCAATCCTTTGGAAATTTTAAAAAGGAATTCAAGGTCATTATCGTATATATCATATTAGTTGAAATATTGCTCATCATTTGTCGATAATTTTGTGGGACCTCAACAATGTATATTATCACATCAATACCTCCCACGAAACCAGAAAATCGTTATCACAACCTCCCCTTAAGGGCATGTGGGATGTCCACGTTTCTGCGAATTCGCGTTGCTGTATTTGGGAGGACCTTTGGGACGAGAAATAGCGGGCGAAAATCAGGGCTCCCACGGAAATAAGGTGAAGAATAAAAATCACAAGAACAATCAAAATGATGTGGTAAAAGGATCAAGTTTCCTGCTGTTGCACTCTGCCTTGGCGACGCTTGAAGAACTAGGCACAGTTGTTATTGGTCGTTCTGGCCCATTTGGATCCACAAAAATTGATCAGTGGACTGTTGAGCTAGAACTGATCGGCAGGTGTACAAACATATTCATACTAACATTCCAAAGATGTTGATATGAATGTTGTCTCACTTCTTGATGCCTGTTGGCGGCTCCCTCCTTTGTCGATCAATTACACCCATATGTGGATTCCAAATAGCGGTGGAGACTCTGGACTATCATTGCAATAAATTTTCCCTGCCATAGCTTTTTTCATTCATTGACTAATGTGGAACCTGCTGATTCGACATATAGTGTGGTAGCAATAACGTGATGCATTTGGTTTGCATACTTTCTTGACAATATATTTTTCGTTTCCACTTTTTGATGGGGCGTATCATGTTGGTGTGTGTGTGTGTGAGAGAGAAAGGGGGGGCGGGCAGGAGGTAGAAGGGTAAGTCTCCACTTCGAAGTCCGGTCGCCGCTGGGTTTCCCAGGTATTGTTATGCGTTCCACGAGAGTTCCACGTATTTTGCTGTCTCGTTGTGGACATTTATCGGCGAGCGACTCGATGCCACCACTTTATAGATCAGTTCAACCGAAGCCTTTATCATCGACGATAATCAGTGTATTGTATTTTGCCGTTGCACCAAATCCTCTTCTCCTAAGTGCCCCCTTGCGACGGATGAAAGCTTCAGTCGGGTCCCCCAAGATATCCTCAGGGTCGTGGTTTCACCACGTAATCCCCCGTCTCGCATCCTATTACTCAGCTCGCCGAGTGCCGTCCTCAAGGTGGCTGATGCGTGGCTTACACTGCAAAGCTCGCGTCGAGGTGAGTCCACGTGAGGAAATACGCCCCCACGTATAAAAATCACCACGGTACGGAGGATCCACCTGGCAACATATTATACGAGCACTTATCGTAACATTGGGCATTAGATGTATACATATCTATTCATACTTATTTTTTGAGTAATCAGGACGAAGTAAAACTCATTTGAAACATCATAAGTTCATTTGCAAGATTGGATTAGACGTGTTTAGTAACGTTAGATTTGCACGACCTCATCGCTTTGTCGAAGTTCGAATTAGGACCAACGAGCTGTATCATTTGTTAACCTAATCCGAGAAATGTATGTACGTTCTATAGATCGTATAGATCATTAGAAGAAACAGTCTATTTTTTTTCAATTGTTGCACGCAATTCAGTGGTGGCAAGATGTGAACCGAATATTTAAATCTTCATTTCAATCGTTCAAAGGGGAAGGGAAAAAATGAACCAGCATCCCGGGAAATGAACTCAAATTGATCGGATATTGAAATAGTTCCCAGATTGGTTTGTATCACCAGAGTCAATATAACATTTCTTGTGTGAATATAACTGTTCTTTGTTGTAAGATACTCCATTTGTCGTCTGTAGCCTCGATTACCAACCGCAAACCCATCTTTTGATATTTCCAAGTAGCAGAAGACTCTGTTGAAGCAACTCGTTTCACGAGGCACATGACTTCGTGGGCATTTAAATGTCCATAAAATCGCCCTGGCTACCTTCTCTTTGAGCAGTCTTGCTCGGTCGTAGGATTTATGTATATACCAGCACCGGTTCCTGTTGCGCGAGCCTAAGAAAGGAGAGGATCTGCCGAGCTTATTGTTCGTCCCCTAGCCTTCCTTGGTTTTCAATTCGTTTTTCTTTTTTCGTTGCCAGCGCTGCTGCTGCTGCTGCCGGGGGAGTCTTGTCACCCGAGCACGGAAATGTCCAAGCGAATATAGGTCAGGCTAGGAAATAACGAAAGCCCGCATAGCCTGCGCGCTAAGCCTGTATACCAAGGTGTAAATGGCATAGCTCGCGGGCTTCTCTCACTCCTTTGCTCTCGATTCCTTCGCACAACGAGCTCTGCACGCCCCCAAAGCTTGAATTTCGCTCGCAAGTGCGCTGCACCAATGCAATTTTCCCTGTGTACCTCCTCATGCATCTCATCTATTTGCTGGCCGGCCAGGGGTATCGAAAAATCCATCGGGCAAACGAAAATATTACACTGCGTCGATTGGCCACCTATAGGAACTTTTCACTCTCGCGATTCGAGCCAAAGTTTTTTCAAGTGAATTCTTAATTCTGAGACTCGCCTACGCGGGGAGAAACTTTACGTCTAAATTTCCAGCGGAGAAATACGCGAAAGAGTTTGTGCAAGACTTTTTCATCAGGCAAACGAATTCTTTTTTTCTATAACGTGAATTAGTAACAGCGGGCTGTTGGTTAAAGTTGACTTTGTCGAAGGGTGTAGGGAGTATAAGTAAAAACAAGGGTAGAACATTGCCGAAAAAGTGATGGTCCGAATGAGAATTGCTACTCATTTGTGAATTTAAATTAGTTAAAAACGTGTATTTGTTAATGAAAATTGCGCAACCAATGAATGACAGTGGATGCTTGCTCATAAATTAGTAAAATATTCAATATTTGGTACAGTTCTTTTTTTAAATAAATAGTGAAATTTCCCTGAATATTTAACCAAAATTACTTATTTGCGTATCGATTATTCACTATTGATATTGAAGAAAATTTTTTACCATTTAAAATAGTTAAAAATTATTATTTATAATGAATATCGACTGACAGTTAGTTATGACATTTTTATTGACAAATAGTGAATACTCGCCAATAAATATTAACTTTCAATAATTTTCAATTCAAAGAGCATCTTTAACCAATAGAGGCCCGGGAATTCGAGGGGCAGATCACCCTAAAAAATGTGGTAAAAAAGGTGTTTTATATCAAGGATTGATCACTAAATTGGGAGTATGCTTCTTCAAAAAAGCTTCATACAAATTAAGAATTCATGCGTGGTTTCAAAAAATCCAAATTTCTCTAGCCCAAGTAAAAAAATGATGCATAAATTATGCCTATAAAGCTATGCCTAGAAATGGACTGACATAATCTATGCATATCCTAGGCAGTATCAAGGCAAACTCGGAAGGTATAGTTCTCTATGCCTTATTTATGTGCCGAGTGAACGTTGGCTCTTTATTTACTGTGCATCAATTATGTCTAGACAAAACACATTCGTTCCATCAAAATTTGATTAATTATTACTCAATTTAAAATGAAAAGATCTTGTAAGAGTTTAGATGGCACAAAATACACACACACACACACACACACACACACACACACACACACACACACACACGCACGCACGCACGCACGCACGCACGCACGCACGCACGCACGCACGCATGTGTGCGTTCCGTTGGTATAGTACTGTATGTTGAATGAGCGCCCTCTGCCGGAGGGCCACTTGGCGGGACTGACAACGAGCGCCGCGGCCAGCAGGCAGCATTCTTGGCTTGACCGCCGCGCAAGACAGACGTGCCAGCCTCCTCGATCGGGCGGTGCCGGAGACACACACACACACACACACACACACACACACACACACACACACACACACACACACACACACACACACACGCGCGCACACACGCACGCACACCCGCATGTGTGCGCTCCGTTGGTATAGAACTGTACGTTGAATGCGCGCCCTCTGCCGGAGGACCTACTTGGCGGGACTGACACCGAGTGCCGCAGCCAGCAGGCAGCATTCTTGGCTTGACCGCCGCGCAAGACAGACGTGCCAGCCTCCTCGATCGGACGGTGCCGGAGACACACACACACACACACACACACACACACACACACACCCGCATGTGTGCGCTCCGTTGGTATAGAACTGTACGTTGAATGCGCGCCCTCTGCCGGAGGACCTACTTGGCGGGACTGACACCGAGCGCCGCAGCCAGCAGGCAGCATTCTTGGCTTGACCGCCGCGCGAGACAGACGTGCCAGTCTGATCGAGCGACTTATTCGTTCGTGAAATTTTCCGTTGCGCTTCGAAGTTCCCAACCGCCATCTAGCCGAGACATTTACATGGGGCATTTCCCACCAACTCAGCAATCCCAATTTTTTTTTTAATTCTCCTCGTAAATGGTCATATCAACCCTTCCAGATTTGGTAGTTTGAATATTTATTCATGTTTTTTTCAACTTCAATTCAGTCTAACCTCGAATTGTACTTTTTCTGATTTTCAGTATGAATACATAAGCATGAATATATGTAACAGAAAAACAGATGATCAAAATATTATTACTATAACGAATTTGACAATAATTATTTGCGAAGCTTTAGAACTAATCCCCGTTATACTCTTTGCTCTACCGTATATGCCGGAGGGCGTACACTCTTCTCCTTCTATAAATTACACATAATTAGTGTGTGGAGGAAAAATAAATGCCCCCAGAAGTCGACAATGGTCTTCATGTTCCACCCGATGTGGCAGCTCCGGATGGGAGATCAGACGATTTCTCCGAGAGTTATCGCGTGCCAAAAGGACAGCCTTACATACTCAGGTACAAAATTCGTTTCATTGTCAGAATTTGATCTGCATTTTCGGCATACATCGAACTGCCTTATTAAAACGTTTGTAAGTCTGGACATCAGTAATCATATTTTATCATAACGTTTTAGTACAACGAAAAAATTCCTCCAATAGTGGATAACTTGTATAGAAAACGGTATGTCTTCCCTTATGACCGGTGATTCTATCTAGACTTGAGTCATCCTCCCAAATTTCATTCTCCTGCGCACCATGATGAGTCCGATAGAAACAGAGCTTGATATTAGATATTCTTTATAGATTTTTTTATTCATGAGAGGGGTTTTACTCATGAGAAATTTGTATACAATTCGATCAAACCGGCAATTAAAAACAAGAAGCTGACAAACCAATTCGATCTATCTTGAATCCCGGGCAAAATTTGAGTGCAGATTTGAATGAATTCAGGATTAACCAATTCTACTAAGCTCTACTCAACTGCTATTCAAAATTTATCAATTATGTAAATTTTTTTTTTTTTTATTATTATAGATAATTGCAAGTTTAAACTGTTTGCACTCTGCAACTGATATGGAGACTTATTAACCCCAAAAAACTTATAAGGTAACTGTACCCAATTTGGCAACTGTACCCAATTTGGCACAATCGTCAGATTTCGTATTTCCGGTGCTCTCTGAGCATCAGTCGCTCTTGGGTTATGTTGGGGGAATTAAAAGAAAATTTTCGGTATCTTCCCCGCCCATTTAGCCCTTAAAACCACTCTCCTACAACACTTTGAAGTTTCACTTACTGATTTTTTCACCATTTTCTTATTTCACTTTTCACACTCAACCTCAAAAATCAGGTGTCAATAATTTTTATCTCTCAAAGTGTCATTACTCTTTTTTGTGTAAAAACATCTCAGCTTTCGATTGGTCTCATCAGTTTTCCTAAAATTATTTTTTATCCTACTCAAATTGCTGTTTTTCGCATCAAAAAAAAGTGTACCCAATGTGCCCCTCTACGCGTTTTTAAATGGGAAGATTGAGTGAAATCATTGAATATTTGTATAGACATATTACGATGATTTAAACGCGTATTTTTGAGTTGTATGTTAAAAATTTTGTATAAATATCACTGGGAACATAATTGAGAGTTTATTTCAATGCCAATTGGATCGTCCCTGTAGGCCTATATAGGCTGTAGCTAATGATTAAAAAATTGTGCCAAATTGGGTACACGTTTTGTGCATTTAGCCTTTTTGCGTTTTTTTTTTAAATTGCGATTTTCGATAGGTTAAAGTAGTCGAATGATGATTATGAAGATGGTTTCTAATAGGTATTGAGCTAAGCTTTGAGATGCCATTCACAGAATTTTAAAATTCGAAGTCTATCATAGTCAAATTCGCGAAAAACCCTTAGGGGGGGCACATTGGGTACAGTTACCTTATAGTGAGATTGCAAATATCTTTCATATCGAGGTTTGACGAGTGATCTCATATATGGGACCGAGCACATAAGAGATCTGAATATATATGAGACCGAGGTATATGAGAGATTTGAATAAATATGAGACCCAGTTTCTACTGGTCTAAATATTTACGAGACCGAGATATATGAGTGATCTAAATATATATATGACCGAGGTATATGAGTGATCTAAACCATATTAGACCGAGGTATATGAGTGATCTAAACATATATGAGACCCAGTTTCTACTGGTCTAAATATAGACGTGATCGAGGTATATGAGTGGTCTAAATATATATGAGACCCAGTTTCTACTGGTCTAAATATATACAAAATCAGATCGAGGTATATGAGTGGTCTAAATATATATGCGGTCGAGGTATATGAGTGGTCAAACTATATATGAGACCTTAGTGGTCTAAATATATATGAAATCGAGGTATATGAGTGGTCTCCACATATATCAGATCGAACATTATGAGTGGTCTAAACATATGTGGGATCATTGCAAATTCTCACTTCTTCTTGAGTCCGAACAATCTAAAATACGAGAAATCTATCTATCTGCGTTTATTGGGTCAATATGATCTATGATGAGAAATTAAATTAAACTGGAATTTGAGAGAGGTCTGGAAAAGGGACCTTCTAAGTCGTGAAGTTATACTTCAAATGATTTACTTTTTCTACAATTCATAAAAACTCCCACGTCGTTTCATTCGTGAATTTGGACATCAGCAATCTTATCGTTTCATAATGTCTCAGGACCACGGAAAAAATTTGCAACTTGAATAGGATGTATAGAACATGAAAGGAAATTATGTATGACTGGTGATTTGATCTGGACTTGAGTCACCCTTCCACATTTCATACTCCTCAGCATATGAAAAGTCTAACAGAATCTCAGTGCCTAAGATTAGATATTATCTTAGATCATCCAGCATGAATTACATTTCTCATACTGATAGATTTTGATTCATAATATATGAGCAGAAAGCACAATCGATAAGCTAGAAAACCCGATTACAGAAGTCACATAATATTCGAATGCGATTCTGCTTTCCAAAATGTCTTTCCGGGACTGCGTTGCAAACGAGTAAGAATACGATTGCTCACTCAATGTATAATGCTTAAACTGTTGCGTACACAATGATAATTTTAATTGTCGCTTCTAATATTGCAAAGCAAAGTTGCAATTTAAGAGTGGAACTACATTCGAGACTTGCGAACATCCGCACCGCCACAGGAACGCAAGCTGAAGTGACTCGTCCGACATCAAAATCAATCATTATTTTCCGTTCAGAGCCCGAAAATCAGTACTTGCCTGATGACCAGAACGCTTCGAGGAGGGCAGGGACTAGACGACATCGCGAGTCGCCCCAAACTCAAAGATAAGTTTTTGTTTTTGATACATAACTTGCTCCGCCAATATCCGATCTAAAGAATCGAGAGAGAATGGCCCATGCGTATTCTTTTGAGCTCGCGTTGGACGGTCTAATGCCATTTTATATTCGTATTCGCGGGTGGGTTTGGTTTACGGACCTAGTCCTCTCGCGGATCATTATCTGCTGGCAATGGGTTCAGCTTAATACTTGGTGCAGTCTGACTCCGGTCAGTCCGTAAGACGGATAAGAGGTCGTTCCCGTCAGTGGGTGTTCTCTGCGAACTTTGACGAGGTTTGTAAACTTTTTCCTTAACGTCGCGTTAGCGGGTGGGGATTTAAGGGAAGGTCTTTACTCATGTTAAGTTCTCGATCGACTCATTCTTATAGTCATGTCAACGCAAAAACTTTCTCTGTGTTGACTCCCTCTGATGATTTCCTCCAGGATAGAGGAGCGCTGAGGTAATTTGATAATGCAAGGGTTTTCTTTAGGCCAAATCTGAGAGTGTCCCCTGAAACACTCAAGCCCCGCGTCATTCAGCGATTGGCTGACACCAGGATAGGAACTCAAGCTGCAGTGGCGCGTCCGTAATGAGGAACTCCCACCTTCTTCCATTCGGAGCCCGAGAAGCAGCACTTGTTTAATGGGAAGAGCGCTTCGTGAAAGGAAGGGACTAGACAACTTCGCGAGTCGCCCCAAACTCAAAGATAAGTTTTTGTTTTTGATACATAACTTGCTCTCCCAATATCCGATCTAAAGAATCGAGAGAGAATCGCCCATGCGTATTCTTTTGAGCTTGCGTTGGACGGTCTAATGCCATTTTATATTCGTATTCGCGGGTGGGTTTGGTTTACGGACCTAGTCCTCTCGCGGATCATTATCTGCTGGCAATAGATTCAGCTTGATACTTGGTGCAGTCTGACTCCGGTCAGTCGATAAGACGGATAAGAGGTCGTTCCCATCAGTGGGTGTCTTCTGTGAACTTTGTCGAGGTTTGTAAACTTTTTCTTTAGCGTTGCGTCCGCGGGTGAGGATTTAGGGAAGGGGTTTTACTCATGTTGAATTCTCTATCGATTTATTTTTATAGTCATGTCAATGCGAGAACAGTTGTTCTGTGTTGACTTTCTCTCATGATTTCCCCCAAAATTTAGATAAAATAAAACAATTTGATCATGCTAAGGTTTTTTTAGGCCGAATCTGAGAGTGTCCTTTGGAACATTCGAGATTCGCATTATTCTGCGACCGTCTGACAACGCGACAGGGTCTCGAGCTGCAGTGGCTCGTCCGTGCTCAGGACCATCCACCTTCTTCCGGTCAGAGCCTGAGGATCAGCACTTATTCGATGAGTAGAGCGCTTCGTGAGTGGCAGGGTCTAGACGATTTCGCCAGTCACCCCAAACTCAAAGATAAGTTCTTATCTTCCAAAAATGTCTTGATCCCTCAAATTCGAATCGATAGAATCGTTAGAGAACTGATCCATTTGGTGCTATCGATTGATGGCGTCTCAGATTTTGCTTCTCGCAGTTGAAACAGATCGCGTCTGTCTAGATACCAGCCTCCCAAACATTTACAAGATTTTCCGGTTATAATAAGTAATAATCATTGAAATTTTTGAATGAATGTTCATCATCTAGGCATAGTTGATGCATCGTAAATAATTACCTAACGCTCACTAGGCATAAGCAAGGCATAGAGAACTTTAACCTTCCAAGTTTGATTTGATAATGTCTATACTATGCGTAGATCAAGTCAGTTCTTTGTTAGGCATAACTCTCTAGTCATAATTCATTCATAATTTTTTTATTTGGGAGAATTGAAATTATTTATGAAAATTTTATGTAACTCAATAGTGCCGCATTTTTCTCGCGAATATTTTCGACTTCCATACCGCATTTTGGGTGAATTTCACTGAGGGGCTGTGAGTGAGGCTGAAGCCTATGTTACTATTAGAAGCTAAGCGGTTCGATCGTTCGATTGGTCCCTACACTCTAGATTCCACTTTCTGAAGTTCCGAGCTCCTATGTAGACTATAAAAATTAAAATTAGACTTCGCCAAGTGGCAGCAAAGTTTGAAAATGCTTGTAAAATAAATTGGATTATTGATGAAGGTCCAGACCGAATCCGATCGATGCCTAAATCCGTAGAAGTCCTCAAGTAATAATTCACGAACGTATCCACGGAATTTCATCAGAATTAGATCAACCAAAACTCGCGAGAAAGCGCGTCCCGAAGTGAACGCAAATTGTGCCCTGCGAAGCGCAAATCGACGATCGACGCGAAAATTTCTGGGAGAGGTAATATATCATACACCAAATGTGCTCACAAAATTTCATCCAAATCCGATCAGTCTTTCGTGAGAAAGCATGGATCAAAAGAACATTACATACATTTGTACAAATGAACGTACTAACATACACTCGTACACATAAATACATTTTTTGACACAGAATTTGTTGACGAAAATCTGATATTTGAAAGTTGAATTTTGATCACGTCACGAAGCTTAAAAATAGGATAAAGCGCGACCCGAGCATGTCACCGAATCAAGGGACATTATCAAGAGGAAATTATCAATAAAGAGGAAAATTATCTTGCGCCCTCGAGGAACCAACTGCGAAATGATAGAATGATTTTCTATAACTTTATCTTATTCAAATATCGATAATTCAACGAATCTACCACTAATGGAGTTAATTCTGAGCAGCATGATTCATGCGGAAATAAATCTACTGTAACCATAATAGAGTTTGCAAGCTGAAGATTCAACATTTTTCGACAAGGAATCTATCGAACACCACTTGTTTATTTGATATCGTTTCAAAGGGCTATTCGAGATAGTGTTATGTTCAATCTTGTTGAAACAGACCTAAAATTACTTTCCAATCATTGTTAATAGTGCCTTTCTAAAAATTAGTAAAACTAGTTTTGTTTACAAATAATCAAACAAGGTTAAAAGAGTCAAATTATTAGCATTAATTATAAATGTATCAATCATAAGATTGACTATCGCAGTTAATAATACATTTAACTGGTAGGAGCCTCATTGAATTACTTGTAATGGAGTAACACAGTTGGTTAAACTGTCAAGTCCATCAACAATATGTTGTCGTTGCATCTATAGTGAGGTGAAGTTTAAAAATCCGGATCAGAAATATGTCAGTATTTTCAATTGTTCATACATTTGATGGAATTAATTTTCCGTTGATACACTAAATATGAAAGCTTGCGCCTCTATGAATATAACTGCCGAGTATCAAACTTTTTTTTACAAATTTTCAAGATATAAACTGGACTATAGTTTTTTGTAGACGAACCTTTAACGTGATGCGAAATTGCGGAATGCAATTGACAAGATTTTTTGCGAATAGGCGGCTTGATGAAATTTCGGATGCATAATCGTGTATGGTAAATATACTTGTCTGGACTATATGAGGTCACAGATTCAAATTCTTTTTGAGTGCGATATTTTCTTTGTCAAATTTTCTTTGAGAAATTCTCTGTGCGAGTGAAATTCCTTTGAAAATAATTTGAACGCAAAGCATGTTTTACGTATAGTCGCCTCTCAAGAACAGCTTGAAGTAATCGCAATATAATATCAGATTCTCAATGCTCGTCTTCTCCGTTACAGATAAAAAGAAAATCATTTCCAATAATATCGAGTAGATTCTCTCTCACTACTATAATATTTCGTAAGGGTACCAGGACTGAGAAGTGTTTCATCGAGATGATCTGTGATGGTGTTTACTTGGTAGAATTAGAATTGAAATAATTCAAACTCCATGTCTTATTGCACGGTACCACCAGCTAGCTTCATTGGCCTCCTCAGAATCTTCTTATTAACAAAAACAAATAAACGAATGATAGCTGACTTACACGAGTTTTAATGCAACGAGTTTTTCACACCAAATTTTGATATCACTTGAAATACGATATTTCAATTCAAGTTCCCCCTTGAGTGATATATGGGCCCTCAAAGATCGTCCTGGGAAAATTTATTCAAAAAATAGAGGCTGTTGAAGATCATCAGGATTCATTCGTAATTCGTTAAAATGGTGTAACCAGGAAATAATATGCTTCATTCTACGTCGTTCAACGCGCGCACGCAACCCCTTTCCCATTGTGCGGAGACTGGTGAAGCATAGTTGGCAAGTCGCCGGCCTCACGAAATAGCAGAGTAACCGAGAAGGGAGAAAAAGGAGAAAGTCCCCCGACTCCAGTGCAGCGAGAGACTATGATTAATAAAAATTTCACGGTGATATGAGCGTTGAATTTTCTCTCTTGCCCGGCGACGCGTTTTATCCTTTGCTAACAAGCCATGAGCCAATGGACAGTGTCTGTGTACGCGGCGAGGCACGCGTCTCTCTCTATATATATGGGACGTTCCACGTCAAGTGAGCATGGTCAAAATTTTGTTCGAGATTCTGCATTGACAAATTGATTGGTATCCATCCCCAGAATACTCAAAAATTTTTTCAGATTTTTAGGTGCATGTATGTGGAAGTTAGTCTGTGCACTCAAAACCTGAATTATTCAAAATTTAACTTTTTTCTCAATTTTGAGAGCCCAAATAATCTTGTATATGTGGGAAAATGAAAATAAGTTGAGAACAAAAATTATGCTGAATACTACAAAGATTATAAAAAAAAATTGTTTGACACCAGAATCCTCCATCCGGATAGGCTACTCTATTAATTAAACATGTTTCAACCAGTTTGGCTATGTTCGCCCACTTATTTTTGACCTTTCAAGTTATACGTACAAACCTTTGTTCGATAGCTTGAAAATGGTCTCATACATTTTTTGGAGAAATTCCAATATCTCCTGCAATTAATTGTTTAAATCTGCAATATCACAATCGCCTTCTTGTTAGTTTCAACATATCAGGTCCACGATGAAGCTCACAGTGAGGATATCATGCCTTCGGGTCATCAATCTCAGCCAAACTCTACAGATATGTTCCCTGACACTGGATCAAGCTACCGGTAGAGTTTGGAGTTCCAGCGCTGCCTTGTTATAGAACTTTTTATGACTTTAGACTGAGGCAGCTATATATAGATATACATATCTGCCTTGATTTGTCTAAAATCTACATAATATTCATAATTTCATCAAGAAAATGATGTATTTCACTTTGTTTGGTACTATGAATAAATATTAACTCATGTAATTGACTTATATTGTGTGAACTGCAAGGCTAAGGTTGGAAAAGCTATTGACCGGTTGTCTCAAATTACATTCCTGGTTAATGTTTATAATTTCATGTGTAAATAACTTGCATGTGATTTGAGACCACCCGTCAACAGCTGTTCACACAATATAAGTGAAACCATAAGTTATAATACTCATTCATAGTACCAAACAAGGTGAAATACATCATTTTCTTGATGAAATTATGAATATTATGTAGATTTTAGACAAATCAAGGCAGATATGTATATCTATATATAGCTGCCTCAGTCTAAAGTCATAAAAAGTTCTATAACAAGGCAGCGCTGGAACTCCAAACTCTACCGGTAGCTTGATCCAGTGTCAGGGAACATATCTGTAGAGTTTGGCTGAGATTGATGACCCGAAGGCATGATATCCTCACTGTGAGCTTCATCGTGGACCTGATATGTTGAAACTAACAAGAAGGCGATTGTGATATTGCAGATTTAAACAATTAATTGCAGGAGATATTGGAATTTCTCCAAAAAATGTATGAGACCATTTTCAAGCTATCGAACAAAGGTTTGTACGTATAACTTGAAAGGTCAAAAATAAGTGGGCGAACATAGCCAAACTGGTTGAAACATGTTTAATTAATAGAGTAGCCTATCCGGATGGAGGATTCTGGTGTCAAACAATTTTTTTTATAATCTTTGTAGTATTCAGCATAATTTTTGTTCTCAACTTATTTTCATTTTCCCACATATACAAGATTATTTGGGCTCTCAAAATTGAGAAAAAAGTTAAATTTTGAATAATTCAGGTTTTGAGTGCACAGACTAACTTCCACATACATGCACCTAAAAATCTGAAAAAATTTTTGAGTATTCTGGGGATGGATACCAATCAATTTGTCAATGCAGAATCTCGAACAAAATTTTGACCATGCTCACTTGACGTGGAACGTCCCATATATATTCGAGATCGCGCAGCCGGAAGCACACGACAAGCGCTTGCGGCATCGGCGTCTTTCTCGCTCCTCGCTTTCTGCTCATTACGCGTTCGCTCGGGGATAAGTCAGCCGCAGCCAGGCGCGAGTCTCTTCACGCCCATCACCCTTATGTGCAGCTCCGCGATCATTCGCGCGTCTTCATGCCCTGACGTGCATTCTTCCGAGGCTGCGGTTTTGCTCGGACAAATCGAATGTCTTTTTCATCAGGTTCCTATACAAAAACATAGGAATAATAATAACATTGTTATTGGCAATTTGGAAATGGCATGTCGAGCACTTTTCATTACCCTCTCAGCCTTTCCCCTAACAATCACAAGATGCTCGTATAAATGGATAATTACAGTTTATCGAGGAGCCAACGCCCTTCCCATTGCATTATCTCTCACTCTCACTATGCTCGCTTAAACATTCGTTCCTCTCTCAGATCCAGCTCTCGAGCGAGCGAGCACGTAAACTTGATGAATAAAAAAAAAAAAGTTCTGTTTGAGTAGTTAACGTCTAGTATAATTGGACGAATAAGAAGGCGTTTACCATCGCGATTCTGTCAGAAATTCTCTAGCGGAATGACGATCCGTATAATCGTATTCCTAATCAAAGAATTAGCGATGTTCCCCAAATAACATCAACAGTCGATTCAATCTGTAGAAATAAAAGTTTACGCGTCAATCGCGTCGTTTGATCATTCAGACTACTTTTCGACGAGTTGACGATTCAATGTGAACCGAGACAACAACTGGACGGAAATTACCGAGCTGTTGCGGCAATTGTGTTGTCACATTACCCCTTTAACATGTTTTTTCCCTCATTACGAAACACACAAAGCTATACACTGGAAATCTACTGATTCACGGGGTCTCCCTCGGCTTCGACAAATTCGAATTCGAAATCAAAAGTGTCGCGCACTCACCCCCATTGGGAGCAAAGGAAGAAAAGCTTCGTTGGCGCCTCGCGGTTATCAATCAGACGAGCAATGGGATTAGCTGCTCCGCGAAGCGAGATGAGAGACGCGGGCGCGCGATAATAATTGCAGGGCGGGGAAGGTAGGGGGGTGGGCGCACATCAGGTGCATCAGCGGAATATGTAGGTGCGCGCGCGACATAGGGACGCGCGGCGGCTGAAAAAGCTGCGCGTCGAGCGCCGGCCGGTGGCGCACGGCGGTGGGGGAGCAGAGAGCGGCGCGCCGCCAGGGAGGGGGGCGGCGGTATATTTGCGCAGGGCCGGCCAATAGGGCGGCAGTATCTCAGCGGCTCCCGTCGCGTGCGCACCTCGAGCCGCGTGCGCCTCTCGCCCGATCGTCGCGAGTGTCTCTCTTTCTCTTTATCTCTCACCGTCTCTCCGTCTCTCCGTCTCTGTCACTGTCACCGTCGTGTGTATATGAAAAAAATACACGTACATTCCGGTCGAATTGTGCACACTCTGGACAGCAAAAAGAGGGCCGAACCGAGTGAGTAGCCGAGAGCTCCCGCAAGTGCGCGACCCTGCATGTGTGTTTGTTGTCGGTGTGTTTGTGCGTGCGCCGCCGGATGTATCGGCGGCCCTCGACTCGGCGACTCGTGTGTGTGTGTGTGTAGGCGAGCCGTATAGGCCCTCGAGGCTCGCGCAAGGTAAACACACCGTGCTTCTCTCACGCGCGCGATTTATTTACCCGATTGCCGCGCGCCCGCGCACCTCCACATTTGTTGTTTGCTATATAAACGCTCCCACTTGTCCACACACATTCACACACTCGATATATTTGTCCGCGGTATGTCGCGACTCGCGTGAACAAATTCCCCCGGGGGGGATATACCGCTGACTCGCCGAGTTTCCAACCCCGCCCGAGACACGACTATAGACGCTACACAAAGCGATCCCTCTCGATTCGAGTACACGCGTCGTGGCTTGACTCGAGACAATTTTCAACGTGGAAAACGTGGAAACGAATCGAAGAACCGGGTTCTCGGGTACGGGTCCGCCCCGCAGCGATCACGACTCAGTGATTATAGCGGACGTGATTTTCGTCCGAGTTTTCGGATAGCAAATCCCGCTCGAGATCGCAAGTGTGTACGTACGTCCGAATATTCGGTCCGGGTCGTCGATTGTTGGTTCCCTCAACTCCGACTAGCGCCTATATTTCGCGTGTCGGGAGAACGGTATTTACAGCTTGCCCGCGAGTAACTGATCAAATCGCTTCCGTCGTAACCAAAGTCAACCAAAAGATACTCGCGTGTCTAATCATCCACTCTCATGTCCTTCGAGCTACTCCTCTCACGGGCAATTTCTCCCCTTGATGATTGCTCGCGCGCGCCAAGTCGACAGCTGCTCTCGCGAGCGCGTCCCACCCACCCCGACCTTTACTACTTACGCTCGCGCGTTCCTCGTGCGCGTGTGTACGTATACACGCGATGACGGGATGTGGAGGGATAGAAGAATAAAAAAAAACAACCAGGTTGTATTTCCCCACGGGGGCCGACGTTGGCGGCTCTTCTGGCTCTTGGATAAACGCCGACGGGCCGACGACGGCTCTCGGACGGGGGCTTATCGATTTGCGCTTGTCGCGTTTTCACGCCCGCGCGAATTCGGATCGGGAGCGACGGGGGCGTGCGCGCGTGTCCGCCCGTACGTATCTATACATACATACAGCCCGTTCGAATCCACGTCGTTGGGCGTTAATGGCGGGGAACGTGTGTACACGCGCGGCAGTGCTCGCGGCCAAACGGACGTCGACCCATCGTTAAACGCACCTCCCCCTCTGCCCCTCGGGGGAAAGAGGGGCGCGACGCAGGCCGAGTCAGCGCCGATATACGAACTCTCGCGGGCGACTCGAACGAGCGATGTATCGCGACGATGGAGAGAGAAAAAAAGGCACATTTCAAAGGTACGGATGAGAAAAGCACGATTCGACCTTCGAGCGAGAAAAAGCACTTGCTTCGCGTGCGAAACCGAGACGGGCTTCGCTTCGCCGGAAGGTCGGCTTCTCACCGCTGGGGTCGTCGGTATATATATTCTCTGAAAATCATGGCAGATACGATGTTCAAGAGCCTCGATCCAGTCGAATATATGGAGAACGATAAATTGTCAACTCCGTATTCCAATTTTCGCAACGTTTCGCCGATGTATAATATATTGCATACGCGACAGCTGATATGAGATGTCATTGAACGATGCCGGCGAAACTTCGCGAGACACGGAGTTTTCATGTAATTGCTCTTCATATTCCACTGGATTGGCTGTCGAACCCGAGTTTAAAATAAACGCCTGCATGAACTATGCCAAACGTAAAATTGGTGCCTCATCCGTGTCGATTGTCTATGCGACGGGACAATTTCTTTCCCATAAAATATGTAAATACACAGACCTATATGATCGTGTAAACGTTCACCACGCATATATAGACGCGCAGTAAATAACTCGGTATAATTCAGGCATAATTTTCCCCACATTCGAGTTGTGAATTATGCCTCGATTATGCCCTAACGTCCGTACCATGCGTCATTTTTTCACTCGGCTTCATATCGTAACTCTCGCCGGTTTTCCAATAACGCAGCCTTGCGAATCGACCCATACACGTAATCTCTCGAGCGATTTGATTTTCGCGCGCACTTTTTATCGCGTCGTTTTCGCGGGGCCTTCCGCGGGGCGCGTGCCGATAAGCCGGGGCAAAGGGTATAACGTAGATCGATTCGCACACGGGCAAGCTCGAGTCGGCAGGTTCAAATGCCTGGGCCGCGAGTCGAACGTCTTTCGGACGGGGTAGGGAGGCGGCGGCGGCGGCCCGGTGCTCGTTATCATGCGCCGGGCGTCGGGCTCGATTGTAAATTCGCGCATATAGGGGCGCGCGCTACTCGTCATTGTTCGCCGTCGCCGCCACCGCCGCCGCGAGAGCAGTTTCGCCTCGTTATCTCCGCTCCTACCCCTCCCCCCGCCCTTCCTCGTATACGTGGCCGACTTTTCCGACCTGGCTCGCGGCTCTTTTTTCTCTCCACCACCCCCACCCCTCCACCCTTGTCCCGGCATCGACTTACCTTGGCAACCGCATGCTCCCTCGAGTTATATACGTGTGAGCTTTTGCGCGAGCTTTTTCTTTTTTTCTTCCTCGCTCTCGCTCGTTCTCGCCCCGACGAACCAACACGGCTCGGTATAGTCGCACCCACGTGCACCACGTCGCGACTGACCGTACTTACTCTCGCGCGGCTCGTCCAACCGAACGATTCACTTGGGCTTTCGACGTTGTATATTTTGTGGCGAATGAATGAGATGAATAATGTACAAGTTCGATCCTCGGCGCGATGCTGTTTTCGTCATTGTAACAACGCGGATATTTGTTTGGATTATCGTTTTGTAAGATTGATTTGATGTTTGCGTTTACAATTCTGTTCTGTTAATACATGTATATCCGAAATAAAAAAGTGTGTCTTTTGTGCATTGGTTTCTTTTGATTTATTGTGTTTTCATTTCTCTTTCATTTCCCGTGTGTTGATATCTTATTATTTTGCATGACCGCCCAGCCATACGCTTCGGATTGACAATCCGAGTACTATCCGCATTTCCACGAGCGAGAAGTAAGCAGAGGAGGAGACATTACGTTTCGAAACGAGTTGGTTGCCCCGACGTGCCAGAGGTGCTTGGTGCAGGTCAAATTGAGCCAGCCATGCGTGGTGATACTCAATCTCCCAATATACACGTCATTGTGATATATATTGACGTTGCATAGTGTCGGTTGGGTCAAAAGCAGACAATCGCGCTCAATTCGCCTACGAGCATACGGCACATCAGGCTTTGCGAGTCGAGCATCAGTCGACTCTCCGGCCGACGGTTGGGGAAAGTCCAATTTTGCAAATGTTATACTGGCTAGTTCTCGAATTTGTCGAATGCTTGCTATCCCCCACCCACGACTTTGCTCCGATAGTTTGGCCGCGTGTCGGAAGACCCCGCAGAGAAGTATCCTGCCGCAAAGAGGAACTATCTGGACAAACTTGTGGGAGCAGGTCATAATGCATCGAATGTTGACCTCCGATAAGGCGACGATAAGTGCTTTTGGTCATTTTTCAGGGAATCGAGTCAATAGAGTTCACCAAGATATCAATCATGGCACTCTTTTGCTTACCTCGAACATGTACCATCAAATCAGTTATTCACTATGCTGATAAGTAACCAACACTTCCCGATGTTTAATATTGCTTCGAATACCCTTTATTATTCGAGAATAATGTTAGGTATACGTTATTTGAGAGACAACACAATGAAATATGGAGTAGAAAAATGAAAATCGCATGTCTTAATTTTTGCGATGTTTCGCCAGCATGCTTTAGTTTCAGCTCATTATCTGCTGCTTCTTATTACAACGAAAAAAAAATTTAATTAAATGATTTTATTGAACAAAGTCTGTTATGTGTGCAAGCATTTATAAATTTGCTCGAGGTAATCATTCTGTGAGAAGATAGTTCTCACATTTTTGATATTCTGGGATTGAAAGCATTCATCTATCCATTAAATTCGTTTTTGTTGGATAATTGGTTCGAAATTAAATAATCTACTTATTCAATAATTCTCAGTGATCTGCCGAAACATTGCATGAATTAAGATATGAATTTATTTTCACTCTCCACATTCCATTAGATCGAACCTCAAAAATCTTTTCCCGCTTATTATATAGACTCTTCAATCTTGATGGGTTTGAAAAATAATTTAAAGCTCTAAAGGCTTCTATTAGGGCTTTCAACATTCGCGTTGTGTTCAACGCGTACGCAGCCTTTTTACATATATGCAGTACGACTCGCCGACTGTGTACGAAGCTGTGACATCTCCGCAATAATTTCAGGTGGTGTTGCGCGTCGAGCTCTTTGCGAACGAGCGAATTGTCTTTTCGGACGACCGAGATCGTCTCCGATGGTTGGGCGAAATTAATGCGCGCGTATATATCAGCTGAAGGGTCGCGGCGGTGGGGCGCACGTGTAACACGGTTGGTTTATACGGTCAGCGGCTAATTGTCGAGAGCTACCCGCTAAGAGGAGCTCGCGGGGAGTAATACCCCGTCGATAGGCCGGTCTCGGGAATTAATAAATCCGCTGGCGCACGACTGGCACACACAGTGTGGGCTTGGGATCCCGGGTCAAGGTTGCCGAGCCACCTGCGGGCCACACGAACCGACAGAGAAACGGAGGGAGAAAAAATAACGAAGGAATAAAAGAGGCTACAGCCGTACGCGCGCGATATATATACATTCAAATACATAGAAATTTCAGCTACAATCCCGATCGAGCTCAGCACTTAATATCCGCGTGCACGCGCGGCTACATTTGTTTTTTCTCGGAGAGCATGTGTATACACACGCGCGCACGCACACGTATGTATAATCAGCCATACATATAATGAAGCTCGCTACCGAACGACAGTGCGTAAACGAGATTTGGTGTGCTTCTCTGGCTCGATTCCGTCGCTCTGGAGACCAACCCCCCCGTTGGTGGGTGCGTTTTTTTTCTCCGGCCCCTCCGCCTCGAGCCACGGATTCTCCGGTGTAATTTTCCCTCGATCGCTGCCCTTCTCGTGATCTTTTCCAATCGTCTCCTCCGTTCGTCCCTCTCCAATCCCTCTCGGGCTGAATTGGCCCGCGGACCCGCGCGTAATCGATCCTTTGACTTTTATACACTGACTTTTTCCACAATTTTCACCCGACGCTCGCGGGCTAATACGAATTAATTCACGGCAAATCAGCCGAGTGTCCTGTTATTCGTTGTGTGCATATTATATACTCCGCGTGTGTCCGATTGACAAGCGAAATTCGCGACTTTTTGCTTTGTCATTCTTTTCGAAGTGGATCGGCAGTGACGATTGGATTTTTGACTCGTAGGAAAACGTCTCGCGCGAGTTGTCTTACCCTGCAACTCCTTACTCCTCGTATGGTCTGCGCAAACGCAAACGGTATGGTATATAGACTCTCGATTGTTTTATTGGCTTGGCTTTGTCGCGTTCCACGCGCTATACACCTCGTGAACTATTCACTCGAGCATAATGTGTGCGCCAGCTGTTCCGCGGCTGTCCGCCGGCGCATGAATATTTGAATTCTTCGCGAGTTCTCGCGGACAATGTAGGAGGACGCGGTGAGTATATTGTGTTCAACCGCGAATTATCAAGACTCGGGGAGACGGCACTTTTTCATTCGTATTAAAATGATATTATACATTTTTCTTCGTCGGAGAGAGTAAGTTTTCCCGACCAAAACGGGAGTTTTATCAAGTTGGAGCAATCGTATGACTATATACCCATACTTTACGCTACCGACGATTTTAACTGGAACTCTATAGGGATTCAATAACACCAATGCAAATGTATGATACAGTAAAAATATATTTGCGAAATTTTCTACAGCTCGATCTTCTTGTAGTAGATCGATCCTGAACTCACGAATGATTGAAAAGATAAACATGTACTGTAAATAACCAGCTACGACGAAAGATATCATTTGGGCCTTCAATTCCATTGAAACTTTTTGCTGGTCGTTGTTCGATACCCAGATACGTGAGTTTTGCACTCATTCGTCAGCTGACGTTGCAACTCGTGATTTTATGTATATTTATGTGTATATGTGTGTGTCCGTGTAAAATATCATGCGTATAGACGCATTATTTGTACAGAAAAGTTGTTAATATCTTGAGTAAATCGTCACGTTAGCTGTCGAATGACTACAAACATTATGTATTTGAGTAAGAATGAATCACCACCAAAAGTTTGAGTGAGATCACAGACCCGAATGCCAAGTGATGGTTCTTTGCGTGGGGTAAGAGACGTGTGCATGTATATCAACACAATCCATCAAAGTCCAATTTTTTCGGCTAATTCAATGTTATTTCTCCGGCAGCGTGCGATTTTATTGAGCATTACGTAAACTCGAAGAATGAAAGGCGGATAGTACAGACGAAGTTAAAAAAATACGTGGTTCATCAATGAATCCAACTGTGTCAAAGAGCATACGCTATTGAGTCGTTCGCATTAACATCAACATGGCCGGATCCGCTACAGACTCATTATGACAAGTGAAATGGAAAATCAATAGCATCCAGCCCGAGCCTGTTGATCCATACAAAATCCACTACTGTCTCTATCCGCTTAAATCCATAAACCACTAGCCCGTCCCGGGCTAATTCAATTTCACGCTCGCTTCGCCCTCTGCCGCGACTCTGTTATATACACTTTCCTCTTTCTCTCTTTGTCTCCCTCTCTCTCTCGCTCTGTCTCGCTCTCAAACATCAACATCGCTCCGAATTTCAACATCCGTCCCCGAGAGCACACCCGCCCGATTCTCGCGTCGAGACACGGGTGCGGGGCAAGTGCGAGATAGATCTATCGCAGCTGGTGCTCGTCGCGCCCTCGCGCGCGTACCTCATCGATTTTCCAAGTTTGGCGCTCGTGCCCTCGTGACTCTTCGTTCGCCGCATCCTCCCCCGACTGTGTACAGCTGGAGAACATGCACGCGCGAAAAAGCCTCGCTGAAAAATGTATATCTCGCGCGCTTGGTTCGACGCACGGAGATGCGGGGTTCAGGGCGAGCGCGTAAACTTGACTAACTTACTGTAACTCGCGTGCGAGGCCCCTGGAATTTTGGGCGATGACGCAGACGGCCCTTGCGTTGATTTTATATTCCGCGGGGCGCTCGAGTGGAGAAAAATTATGCCTAAGTTATATTTCTATGGAAATTATGCTTCAAATTGTACTGATACAGGCTTAACACCGAGGCGTACAGTTCTTATGGATGAGTACATGATCCATGACTTATCTGTGCCTACAAAGTGTTTAGGTATTTACAACACGTGCGAGCTATGGTTGGATTATACCTGGATGATATATTTATTACCGTTTCAACAACGAAAGTTAAATTATACTAATTGATATTCATTCCTTGTCTATTGGGCATAGATAATGCATAAATTGTTTATACAAAATTGATCGCCAATTAACGCATTGGCTAATACGATAAGCTCGTTATTTTGTTTCATACAATCAATTTTCTCTTCTGAAAATTACTCGTTACACAATTATATTATTATAAAGCGGGTTGTATTGGATTATGGTTTTAATTATGTAACTGCAGTATTGTGAATTATTTTTTTGAATGACGGTGAATTATATCACTGTTCGGAGGTGGATGAATGATTAAGTTGAACTTCAGTTAATTTTCACTTCAGTTCCACAAGTTTTGATAAAAAAAATTGTAAATGACATTCACGGTAAGCCGAGTTACAAATTTATTACTTTACATTTATCTGGGAGTATATCGCTGGAGCCCAGAAAGTTGAGTATTATATAAATAATTCATCTTTGCACTGTTTCATCCTAAATGAGCAGAGAAAAAGCCGATCACATGGCATAGAAATATTTAATAGGCTACTAGAATATATCCATGTATCAAAGGGTCACAAAATCAAGCTCAGCTTATTATCTGTTGGATATTTTGAGATGGTCGATAAAATCACTTTTTCATTATTAATCGATCCAACAGGTTAAAAATAAGTAAACGATGAAAAAACGCGACTTTGAATAAGTTCGTCAGTCCGCGGGCTCATTGTATTCGCGGGACGCGTCGCCAAGTATAATTCCGTGCGTCGAGCCGACGCGTGTGAAATTGCGCGAGCGCCTCGAGTCATCGCCGAGGGCTGCAGGAAGGTAGTAGTCTACTGGGCCGCACACAGCGGGAACGGGGGAAAATTAATTTACGCCCAGTCGCGGTTGCAGTGTACGTGCAATGCGCGAGCGCGCGAGTTGATCAAGAACTGATGCAATTTTTCCCAACGGCTAAATGGACTCTTTGGTCGCCGCCGCTCACTCTATATACCACTCGGCTGTTTGCACAGTGGCGCGATAAATTGAATTAATCCAGAGCGGCGGAGGGGCGAAATTTTAACGTAGTTTACGGTGGCCCGAGAGATAGAGAGAGAGAGAGAGAGAAATCAAATTGATTTTTCAGCAGCTTTTCGCTCAGAGGGCCAGCTGCGTTGAAAAGTTATACACTTCGTTTGGCAAAGTGCTCGGCCACGTGGCTCCTGTTGTATTGCGCGAGGCGGGTTCGATATGTGATTAGTCGGAAGACGTATCCCTCTGGATTCGCGGCCACTCGCCGCTGATATTCGCTCTCGTTGATTTTTCCGAGGGGCTCCCGATGATTACCGACGCGCGCGTGTGTGCAATATACCGACGCTCGCGTGGATCGCGATTCGAGAGGGCAAGCCTTGAGTGCCTGGAGCCAGCCGCCGCGGATGATTTTTCATTTGTCCGAGGTATAACCTACACACTTGGGGTATTTCACGTGAAAAATCCTCGGGAGATGAATTTCGTGAAAACGCGCGGCGGCGTCAGCTCTCTCTCTCTCTCTCTCTCGAGTGTACAAGCGCGCAGTGACGGGAAAATTTCCCGTCCCACGTACTCCGAAAAGGAGAGAGGGATCTTCTCTCGAACTGACCCTCGTTCGAGTCGAAAGAGACAGCGCACGTATTCAAACGTCGGAGCTCCGCGTTTCGTTGGGAGTCTGTATAAGATGCGGAAATATCGAAAGAGTGCTCGAGAATGCGACGAAAACGACGGGTGTGCTATCTTGAATCGTCACTGTGACAATCACTGTGCGATGATGGACGAGCGGTCGAATGGAACTGCGATCTCATTTAAACTGCAATACGAGTGAATTTCACCACTCACGTGAGTTTGGATAGTTACCATTTTTGAAGCTATCGTCAATATTTTATTGAGTCTCTACATTTTCTATAGACGCGATTCGCGTAACGCCACACGTAGGTGTACCCAATATGCGTCACCTAGGGGTATGAACATTCATTGCATCGCGTCGAATTTGAATTTTTCCAAAATTGCTGGTGAGAAATGACAGGTTTACTCGATAACTTCAAAATCCACCTAGTCGTGGATCTGGTTTGGATTTTTCTACGCCGAGTAATGGCTTTGGTGACCGTTAGACTCGTGAAATCGAGTGAAAAATCAATGATTCAGGGGAGTTGTTGAGCGTTATGGGGTTTACCAGACTTGAAAAAAGAGAAACGAATAACCATTGAAATAACTGATAAAAAGAACTTACGCTGAAAAAAGAAGATTGGACAATGGAAGTGAAATGTACCAAAGAATCGAATGGTATGTAGCTCGTTAATTGTTTTAGCCTTGTCCAAGTTTCCAAAAGTTTCGGTGGGATTCAAGACTCACTCTCCCGAGGTGCAGCAAGATGAATCCCGAATTGGAATTAATGAAAAAAAAAGCACAAATACACGACTGGTAAAAACAGCTGGTGTAGACGTCCTGGCGACTGACGATCAATATCTTATTCTTTTCTCACCGTTCCGCGCACTACTTCCCCGAATCCTTTCTTCGCAAAAATGATATGAAATTGAAAAATCACCGCGAGATGTTGGACGACTCGTTGAATGGGGCCACACGGTGAATATTCGTCGGGTCGCGCTGCGCCGCCGTCGAAATGTTATATATATGCGAAATCCGAGGGATGCGCGCGCGGCTCTCATTGGCTACACCTGCCTTATATAAACTCGAATCTTCAGGATTCGCCCGTTTCCGGAGGAAACCTCACAAATGGCTCACACCGACTTGGACGTCTCTCGGGGATTTTCTTCGACTTCGGAAAACGGCGCGAGGTTGGGAGGAGGAGGGGGGGGGCAAACTCGGGCTCGGTTCCGCTCGGTGAAAAGGGGATAAACAACGAGAGTTTGCGCAATCGCCAACTGCTCGAGTCTCTTACGGCGACTTGCCGGGCGTGAAAAAGCAGCGACCCAAGTTATAAGCGGTAAAAGCGACGAGTTCGTAATGAAACTCGGTAAAGAAACCACCCCGCCGACTGCATTATCACTCGGCTGTGTATGGAAAAATATTGTTTGAGATATATCCAGCGACTCTCCTTGAAAATAGTAGGATTTTGAATTGATGAATTGTGTACTTTGCCATGCAGAGTAATCGAAACGAACGTCGATTATTTTTCCAATCTTTAGCAACGGTTGCCGGGGATATGTGCACGCGTTTCTATGGAACAAATTCAATCTGGTCACTATTCGAATACCTACAGATTTGTATCAAGTTTCGACCACATGTGAATCACCACTGTATCAGTTGATAGTGACATAAACAACGAATGTCGCGGTTTCAGGAAGACCGAACGATTCCTTCGATAGAGTTATCGCGTCCCAAAAATATCGTTGCATGCCATTCCTACAACACTCGTTATTTTTCAACTCTTTGAATTACGGAAATGTAGGTCCGTCCGGAATTGTGATTATCGAAAGTTCGATTCTCACCTCGTCGCAAAGCCGCCCCTCCTCTCCAAGAAAGCAAAATCAAACGACGAAGGGTCGCAGCTCGTTCGCGACGAATAAAACTCCAGCTTTGATACAATCCGCATAAAACACCGGGTCGCATACGCTCGCAATAAACAATACGGGGCCGGCCGGTCGGATAAGGATATGAAAGTCGCATCTCACGCGCCCTCGGCTGATAATAAATCTCTCGAGCGCGGGCGAACCCCGAGGGGGGGGGGGGTGGAAAAAACTCCGGCATACGAGTGTGTGCGTTCGGTGGGGAGAGAGAAAAAGTGGCCGATAGCCGCGCGCAACTCGACGCGCGCGACCCGAGAGTGAAAAGGCCATTCGCGCGATATATCGCGACGCGTCGATATGCATCTCGCGGATGCGTTTACTGCCGGCTCGCGATCGTTGCGTGTATACACACTTGTCTGGCGCGTAAAACACGAGACATACGCGCGTTTGCCTTTGTTTCCCGGCCCTTATCTAGCAGTTTCATGGCGCTCCCCCCGTTTGTCGCGGAAACATCGATCGGCCAGTTATACGCGGCCCGGATGTGCCGTTTGCTCCCGCGCGTCGTGTTTTTTCCGCGTAGCGAATCGAGATATGATCCGATTTGTCCCGCGCGACAGTTTCAAGGTTTGGCCGGAGTTTTTTTTTTGATGGAAATTTGGCGAAACTTGGGGCAAATGCTTGGAAGTTCCATACGAAACACTTTGGCCTGAATTTTACTACGTTTATACGGGGCTTGACTCGATCTTTTTTTCACATCAGTTGAAATTTGCCGTAACACAAATTTATCCGATGCTTCACTGTGATCATCAGTGAAATAACGATTACTGCATATAAAATTGAATTTTCACGAAAGCGAATTTGGAGAGTTGGCTAGTCGCAATGGCAACTCGCTCCGTCGGAGCTGGTAAGGATTTTTCCAATCGAAATTTCGTGACGAAAATCAAGCTGGAAATTTGAGAGGTTCGCTGTGTTTCGAAGGAAAATAAAGCGTTCTGCTACTCGTCGAGCGGATTTCGACTCCGGCAACAGTACAACAAAGAGCTCGAACATATATATACATATATTCTCCCCTGTTCACTTGTACATTTTTCAAGCGTTCGCCTTTCTGTAAAATACAAAGTTTTCAGTATTCCACAAGATCAATATATACTTTGTACCGCGAGTGTCTTTCAAGGAAAATAACCACCATTTCTCGAGAGTTGTACGCCAGGGAAGGTAAAACGAACGAGACGCGTCTTGGCGGTTGACACATAACCGTGCAGTTTCAACTGCATAACCGTGCAGTTCAATACAGCGACGATCTCCCCGGAATAGCGCGAGATACAAGAGACATGCGAGTGCTCGCGGATCGATAAATATATATGCTCCTGCGATCTTTCCATAACACGAAAGTACCTCACGTCTCTCCGAGGAACTTATCGCGTATTCGTCAATTACTCCCGAACCACTCTACCGAATGTCCCTCCCGTCGGTTCTCGTTCGACTCGTTTTTGGCCAGATGCACCGAGAGGCATCCCCGGTTAATCCGCGTCTTTAAGAAAAACTCGATAAAACGCCATCGACGAATCCCTCGCGAGAGTGTACTCGACAACTCCCCCACGTCCATACAAGTTCGGAGGGATCAGTTCTCTCTCCTCTCGTCCGACCTAAAATCTTCGCGATCCAAAGAAGTCACGGAATGGTCGTCCAATCTGCCAAATAAAAGTCTGCAGTTTATGTGATTTGAGTAGGCAAAAAAAAAAAGAAATCTTTCGCCTTTGCGGCGAACTCGAAGATACTCGAGTCGTGCACTTAGCAACAGTAGATGATCGATCCGTCGGTTGACCAGTTTCTCTGCAGGGGCCAGCCTCCAACAGGTGGTCCGATGGCGACTGGCTGTCTCCGTCGAAAGAGACGAGAGTGTATACGTATGTATACACACGCGCCCGGTGCAGCCGGGCATCGTTGGAACAATACGGCCCGAGTGAGGCGAAGATAAGCAGCCGCGATCGGGCCTCCTGGGCAAAGTGTAATGTAACCGTCAGCGGCCAGCGGATATATATGTATGCAATCCAGATCAAAAGAGACGTAGCTGCGAAAGGCGGTGCGAGCTTCCGAGTCCCGTTGCAATCCCAGCCGATGAATACAAGTTTGCGACGAGCCGTCCAATTGACAACTGTTGCCGCGCGCACCTCTCTATACAATGTATCTGTATATTGCGATTCGCCTGATTATAAAATATCTGTATGTTGTAATCAGCCGGGTCGCATTGTCACGATACTGGGATTTTTCGCGTGTCCTCGCGACATTCGGAGCATCGAAAAGAACTGTTTGTCCAATACCGACACGATTGCCTACACCTTCTTAGTATATTACTCGAATTTTTCAAGTTCAAACGGTAAATAAGTAGTTAGCTTGTCATTCGGGATTTTGATCAGCACACCAAAACAGGCCGAAACGTCATTCGGCAGAAATGCGCCCAGAAACAAAATTTTTTTCTTACTTCCCCACGTACATGCTATACTGAAACAAAACACGTCTATATAGGCGTACAAATCGCACGTAAAAACTGAGGCTTTGAGCCTCTGGTTTCAGAGGCTCAAGAAAATCTAAAAAAGAACTTGTAAGAGTTACTACATTCTTTTCTTGTAAAATTCGCCTATCACCTATAGCTGTCACGTTTTTTATTGTATAATATAGTAAAAATATCGTTTACCATATTTTTCTCTCATATTTTTCAAAAATTATAAGAACTTTGTTTTCACGTTGCAACTTACTTTTTTTTGCATTTTGACTGTAAATCTGAATAAAGTACTTTGTATCTGCCTATACGATCATCCGTGTGTTTTCTCGAGTGCGCAGCTTCGAATTTTCTCTCTCTCGCAATCGAATTTTCCAATAAAAATGGCACGGCTAGCAAAACCCGGGAAAATTTAATTGTCTATTAAATTAAGATAAATTTGATTCTGAATACTCATCGTTCGAACAATCGAAAATCCGTCGTGAAGTTTCACTGCAACTCATCCACGTTGATATTATTATGCGGGTTACAAATAGATTCAAAATCCCAACAAAGACTGGCCGCAGCGAAGTTATTACAGGGGCGCCTAAGCCAGATTAGTCTAAACCGATTACATTCATCTGTCGCTGGTAAATCCTGTTTCGGCTCGAATACTAATAGAATTGCATCATCCCTTCTTACTGCAGCCGCAAGAAATATATTAGGAAACTCACTGTAACATTGCGATATTTATTCTATTGTAACAAACTGTTGTGATATTTTGAAAGTGCCGTAAAGTCAAAACGTGCAGTGCAATTTGTAGATCGCAACTAACAACGAATTTGAAGAATGGAGGGTGGAAACACAACCACAATTTGTAGATCTATAATTGTTTTCGTTACTTTTCTCTCGTGTTATACAAAACATGACTGGAATGTATCACACGGCATGTAATACAAGATAAAAAAAATGTCTTACTGTAAATAAGAGGTAGAAATGATTGTGTTTTTCGATAATAGTTTCTCACGCTATTTGCATTGATCATTTTGTATTTTTTCTTTTGTGTAACAGAAGCCACTAAGCCACAAAAGTCAAGATATGGATTGTGCAATTTATTGTTCCCCATATTTTGCTGACAACCCTCCAAGCATAGTTTTTCTCGTAATTTTTGAATGACGGAGAGTGTTTGGGGCGATAAAAATTCCTCACTAATGAAAGTGTAATAAATTCGCGTCGAGTTTTTTCCGACGCCGCCGGTTAAAAGTGAAGAATTTGGTGTGGAGTAGACACATATAGATAGATAGATTTTATATATCCCTGTCTAATATACATTAAATGGGGAAGAATACGTGGATTTTTCTTCTTAGAAATCTTACGTAATCGTACGCGAATGAAAATAATTAGGTCGTATTATTTTTTGTCAACCCAATAAAAATTCGAGCTAATAATAGACGAGTGGATGGAATCCGCCTGACGTCAGATATCAGTTAAGTAACGATTTAACGCGCCATATCCATTCATCACATTTATGATTATTCATTTGGGTACCAAGAGCAAAATGAACTCGTACTAATCATTTTTCTATATTCTATGTAATATGAAAAAACTCAGTTGTTGTGACAAATTCTCCTGCTTTATCGAACAGAGTTCGAGTTGTCATAGTACATTTGCGGCATTAAATTTCGAGTTGCTCATGAGTAGAGCTAAGATTCGAGTTCAAACAGTGAGCAATTTTTGTGAGATGCTCGTTTGAAGACGTGTTGGGGGGAAAAAAACTTGTGCTCGGCATACTTTCATGAATGTCAGGCAACAGACAGTAACCAGTGCATTTGCTCAAAGGGACTGGGGCTCTCGACAAACCGCGTTGGGGCGCTTATATAGACCGTATATCCCCAGCAATTCTAGTTCTCCAGTCGTTCTTCCCCACGCGAAGGAGAAATTTCGTGAAAGTCTTTCTTTGGATCTGCCAACTACTCTCTAAATCCGAGACAGTTGAAAATTACTGTTTATCAGTGAAAATTTCATAAACGAGGAATAACAGTAAATGTTCACTTGACAAGTAAGCGAGATACACACTATTTTTAAAAGTCATTCCTTTTCTGATACGCAAAGGATATTCACTTGATTTTTTAATTGAAATCTCGTAACGCAATAGAAATTCAATGACCAGAATGAATATTTCCCTAACTTCCAAGCGAATATTCATAATTATATCCATCATCCATGCAGTCGCCAAAAACGAATAGTCTACATAGTTTCCAACAGTTCCATTAATTCCGAGATCAGCACAACCGTCAGCTTAGAAAACTCATATCCAGCGGCGCGCGATCCGACCCCACCTCTCGTTTCATCTTGAATTCAATATATCCTAAAAGTGTCTAAAATCCAAAAATCATCTGTTCCATATCAATTGAACCTCGTGAAAAAGTCATTTTATCGAAGTCTCGATTCCGTTCAACGAACCCCCGAGTGAGCGTCGCCCGAACGACAACTGCAGCAGTGCATCAGCTCTCAGATTCGTCGTTCTGGCTGGCGGGAAGCCCCTCCCGAGTAGTCCCGTTATGCGCGAATGTCATTCGACGAGCGTCGATTTTCACGGGTGTGTGCGACGGTGCGGAAAAGTCGCGTCAGAAAATCACTGCGCGTTTGACGGAATCCATTCCCGACGCCCGTCCGAATTATATTTAGCGCCCAATTCTCTCTCTCTCTCTCCCGGGAGACAGAACGAGAGAACGAGGGAGAGAGAGAGCTTTAAATTTTGACAGATGCTGCTCGTATAAACTGGAGCTACTTTGCGTGAGTGGTAAAATATGGGTTAAGGTCTCGCGCGAGTTCGCATTACAATGGGAGAACGGCTACATCGCTCGGATTGAGCTTTTTAGAGCGTATATATACCTACCCCCTCTCCCTCTTTCTCTCTCTCTCTCTCTCTCGCTCTCTCTCCTCTTCGCTGCCTCGTGCATTTGTGCCCATTGTGGCGCGCGAGCTCGTCGTGTGCCCCGCGCTCGCTTTCGATTTTATCGATGCTTTCCCTCCCTCTTCCTCTCTCTCTCTCTCTCTCTTCTGTATTTCGAGCTTCTTAACAAACGAGCAGAGCAGCCGTTCTCAAAATAATTCGCCAAAGGAGTTTTCAACGAAGACTAATGATGGATCGACTTTTTCCCTCCACTCGCGAGCCCTCCGGATCCATTGTTCGCAATAGGTGCGCTCGCTGTCTACTGTATATATAAGTATACGTAATTCACAGCTCGGCTGTTCGTTTCGGTGTTTGCATATCTGCACGAATCGTTACCGGCCTGGTCGTCGCGACGGCCTGTGGATACGGACAAATGTTCCGACAGTCGCACTTTTCGACGATTGATTAATTTACATTCGGATGATTCCAAGCATAATCACATTATATGTCATGAGTATGTGCAGCGACGGCTCAATCGACCATACGAGTTTATTCAAAGTTGGGACGTTGCGAAGGCAGGAGTCTTACCCAGGTATCGCTGTAGCGAAGGAATCTTGAAAATTTATAGACGAATCTCGCGCACACGCGAGCATGTACCAACCGAATCATACTGGCGTCAGTGTTTTAATTGGTCGTCGTTCGAAAAGGCCTGCGTCGAAAAATTTTAAGCTACTGCTCATCTTGTCGGACAATTCCTGTCTATCCAACGGAACGAATGTAATAACTGAGTGGCGCGCGACCGTCCCGGGACTCCCGTAGGCAAGAGCCAAGGTTAGAGGAAGAGACGAGCTCGAGCGCGCTCCACCTCCTTTATGTATAGATGTATATATAACGGCATTAATTAAAACATCAGCTCGCGGCTCTTGGGGGATTTATCAAATTTGCGAGTCGCACATCTGCCCCGGGCTGGTTGGCTTGGGGATTAATCAGCCGCGCGCGCGGAAACGAATTCGCGCGAGATAGCTACAGCGGGAACCGCCTCGTCGCGGGCATGGTATGTTCGTGCCTCGTGGTAAGTGAGTGGTGGCTCGCGTTCTCGGTCATAAGGAATTCGGCGACGACGGCGGAAATTGATATACGTCCACTCGGATGATTTTTGTTTCTACATTAATTCATGGGTGACGAAGCAAGTTAAAACTACTTCGTGGCACTTCAAATCGCGTACATCTTTTTGTTCTTACTGTAGTTTTAATTTGTTTATGATCTTTTAGCTTTTACGGTAATGACGCGATTCATGGGGGATAGCATAAGAATGAGTCTTTGAACAGATATATAAATACAGTATAAGTTTTGTTCCCACTTTTTTTTTGTTCAACAGAATTTTTAACTTTCGAAGATACGACATTCTAAATCATTTTTTACTGAATTACATGTATTAGAAAATCACAAATCATGGACCATGCCGAATTAAACTGTATCATTGGATGCGGTTGGTTATTATAGAAGAGAGATATGAACAACGATCTGAGCCTGTTTTTGTAGTAATTTTGATTTGAAAACCGAAACAAACTTTCTGGATAGAAAGCAAGGGCTAGAAAATTGAAGGAAAGTTGGATTAAAGCTTGAAAGAGCAAATGCAGAAATTTTTGGAAAAAAAATAAATTCAATGTAAATTTGAAAATTTGAGACGCGTTTAGTCGAATGACGTTTCGGCCAATTTTGGTGGGCTAATTAGCATACCGAGTAACAAGTGTTTATACTGTTTAAGCTTATATTGAAGAACGCGAGTAATTCGAAGTAGGTGCGTAGGCAGTTGTGTCCGCTGTAGATGGGACAAACGGTTCTTTTCCAACGGTCCAAATGGTCGAGGACACGTAGAATACCGCGAAAATCCGCGACCCATATACACAGCCGACGCAAAAGTGATAACGGAGAAAAGGCCGGAGTGTGCGGATCTAATTGGTCCGGATCTGCCTTCGTACGTACGTCACCTGCATCCGCGACAAATTGCTTGCGCGACAAATTCATAAGCCGCTCATTTCAGCCGCTTGCGTAATATACGGGATTGGGACGCTGCGCGAAATGATCGTTGCTTTTAATCGAAAAGATTTTTACATTTACGCGTATACATATATCCACAGCTGGCGCGAGAGGCCGCGTGGGTTCAGGTGGTTGTCGTTGAATAATGCATTTTCCGAGCGACTTTCCGCAAATGCAGATTTATTCTCCCTTTCGGCTCGAGCAAAGCTATGATCGTCGCTCTTATACTCGATCCGAGACGGCGAGAAACATCAGCTCTGGATTGGGGCTGATTTATCATGAGCCTCGTTTGCATTCTCGACTTTTTCGTTTAATTTTTAGATTCAACGGGTAGATAGGGCATTTTGATGAGAGGTAGGAACGGTGCCGACGCGACGCGAGGAAAAGAAAGTGTGTCACGCGGCGTGCACCCACGTAGCTATGGTTCAAAGGTCACAGAATCTACTGTTTCGTGTATCAAATTATGCACTATATTGGTATAGAGGGGAAAAAATTAGATCAAGTGCATATTCGCTTAGCAGCAATGGAGTTTCCACTAACAAATATAATGTATCTATGTATGTACATAAAAATAATCAAATATTAAGGTGAATGCAGCCAATGTGCCCACTCTCTGGTTTTTTGTATTTCGGCTGCTTTCTGGCCACCAGTGTCGTTCGACCGTTGTGTTGCTATAGTATTAAAAGCACCGCCGTCACTTAGCACTTTTTGTACCACAAAAGTTTGTGTTACAACAGTTTAAACTTTTTCTCCTTGCTCTTTTCGTCTTCTTATTTCACGCTGCTATATAAATTACGAAACATAAGTAATCATTCTTATTTTACTTTACATGTGACTTATCTTTTCAGTTTACTACGAACTATTTTCTATCTCGCTCAAAATTCTCTTTCCTGAGGATGCAATTCGAGGAAACGGCTCATACGGCTGATAATATGGAAATACTCGGATATACCTCGAATATTCACTCGTAATGAATAATCATTAGATATCTTGGTTGGAAATATAAGTGTAAGTCGATATTCCATATGTCGGACGATGAGAATATATGAATTGGTGGAAGTCTGTGACATGTAAGAGGGTTGAATTATTGAGGGGAATTAGGACAACCTCCTTTCGCAATGTCCGATTTGAGTAATTGTGGTTGATTGGCATTTTCAATTAGTTGGAATGGATAAATGATGGTTACAATGATGATTTAATTAATGATTTAATAAAAAACCGTTCGCGGGTGGCACATTGGCTGCACTTAGCTTAATTCGAACTAATGCATATTTATAGGATAGATATACACACCTTAACTTTAAGAAGTCGTGAATAACAAAGGGCGTATCCGTAAAACGAAATCTTCACTGGATTGAATTCATGATTCGTATGAGATGGTGATCTCAGCAAATCCCACTGAGGATCATCGATCTTCCCTTTCGAATTCCAAAACTCCCGACTTTTCTCCAGTAAAATTCTCTAGAATGATGATCTCACTGACGAAGAAAATGTCTTATTCTATCGTTGTCGTTCGATCAAAGGTTCTTATATTCCTGAACCCAATGAAAAATAAATTTAGCTTGGTGAGTATGGTCGAGTGAAAAAGTCAATCATTATTCCAGGAGCGGCATGAATTTCCAACAACTTCAGAGTAAAAACTTCGTTCTCCTTTTTTTTTTCTTCTAGGTTTGATACAGATCTGACGAGGCTATAGATACTTTTAACAAATTTTATAGAAGCATTCGCGAGTGAAAACTCGGAGAGAATACGAAGGGACAAAAGAAAAACAACAAACAAATGCGTCCTCGCCCGCTCGGCCGATATTTTTTTCGGGAATCTCGCGCGTTGGTTCGACCGAAAAAGGCGAGTGAGAGGATGAAAAAAATAAAGGAAAAGAGAAAACGCGCGAGGAAAGGGGAAGAATCGCAAGCCGCGAAGAATAATGAAAACCTTCACCTCTGGCGCGTTTCGAAGTCTCTGTAAATTTTCTCTCGCGCTAACGCTAACGAGCGGCTGAATGCTAATAAGCCCGGGCACCAATCACGCCACTCGGCTCGCGAGTAAATACACAAATCGTCGGGTTCACGAGTAAAAATAGGCCGACAGCGAGTGTGTAAGCTCGGGGATTTCCCCCCGCGCGTCCCGTCCAGTTTTCTTCCCGCCTCGAGTTGTTTTTTCTTTCTCACTCCTCCCCTCTTTTTCGCGCTTCGATCTGTTCTTTCTCAACGCGGTGAGTCGAGTACCAACCGAGCGGATCTCGTGTCTCGTGTCCGGGCTCTTTATGGCAGTCGAGCTTTACACGAGAGAAAAAAAGAACTGGCTCTAAAGAATTCATTCGCTCTTTGAAAAAAGATAGGACTGCGCGATTCTCGGATTTCGTTGTCGGCGCGCGCGTTTATCCACGCGGCCGCTCGAGTCTCTGATGCTCGTCCTGAATTGCAAAGCGAACACCTGGGTTCTCGCCCCCGCACACTTTTCCACGGACTTAGCTCGAATTTTGACTCGCGTTGTTAGGTCAGAGGGGCCGTGTGCACCAAAAAGGTAACGTGAGCTACAAAAAATTAACAATATTTTCCGGATAATGTAAATGAACGATTCAATAATTTCTATAAAAGATCAGTATTCGCTGCACTTGGGCTAATCAAACGAATTAACTTTCGATCCATTGACGATTTGATATAACGATTCAAAAAAAAAACGGGTATTCCTGGGGTTTTAACAATCGTTCATGCCCGTAAACTATAAGCTTTGAAAAATGAACAACATTTGGCAGATAACGCATGGATATTCGATTGAACCCGGGAAAACAAAAGTATTTGCTCGCGGCGATTCGGCTATCATATATCATCGTGAGCCAAATTAATTTTGGATGCATTGACGATTCAACGTGGATCGAGACAACAGCTGACGGGAATATTATTGGAAACTTTAAAATTGTTTACGCGAGCTCTCTGATGGTATATGAACCGGCTCTCGACATTGCGCGAATCGAAATTTCTCTCTCGAGCATTAATTTCCCATAGTCCGGCCACATTACCAACCGGAATAACTCGTCCCCAATATTTTTCGTAAATCTGGAGCAATATTTCCATTTCAAAGTCATTTCCCGCCAAAATATGCCATCGATTCCGAACGCGATATCCTCTTTCATTATTCACCCAACTCGCACTATCTATCAATCACGGCAAAGCTTTTACCGATATATATATATATTTATATATTTCCCGGCTACTGATGACACGCCCATGTGCCCGCCAGCAGCATCATTTGGCGATTTTCGGATACTGCGCGCGTGAGTACTTTGTATCGAAATGGTGAACTAAAAATGAGCCAAATAAGTAATTGCCTATATGCAGACGCGATGATCTCAATTGGGACATTGAGGTCGATAAAAAAGTTACAACGACAAAGATATATTCTACGGTCGATCAGAGTGTTGTCGAATGACAATTAGTGGATTTCCTCTACCAAGTAGTCGAAGATGGGTTTCAATCGTATCTATAATATTGTCACCAGAGGAAAATACGTTTTCAGCGTTGCGTATTTCACTAGCACGTAGTGTGACCAGACTACTTTAGTGAAGTATTTTACCGGACGGTGTTTTCGAATTACGCACTATAGATAAGATATATGAAAGATCATCTCGAGAGTTATCTGATTTCCATTCAAATAATCTGTCTGCTCCTCTTGCTCGGGGTGAAACTCTCGACACAATGGTGAAATCGGATCGAATCAAGCGGAATCGCCAAACAGTGGATTTTCCGGGCGAGGGAAACCGAAACTGGCACCGAATCAAGCGTAGTTTCCGATTCTACCATATGCATCGAAGTTTGCCGTTGTGATATTCACACTGTAATGGCGCAGCGCGTGTTGGGCTCTGTTGGTCAGGATCCAGGAGCTGGGGTATCGAGGCGCAGATATCGAAATCACATCTCGGGGCCGCACGAGTGTAGCCATAGTGGATGCACGAGGCGATCCATCAGCGACATATACATCCCAGCAGAGCTCAGCTCGCATCGGCCACACACTCACTCACACACACGAGAAAAAGCGATTGGCCGCGCGGCTATTCATCAGCCCCGTCATTTCCAACGCTAACAGCGAGACAAACGGACGAGTCGCGTGCCCCGCGGCCTTCTCACCGCTTCCGGTCAGGGACGAGCTATTAATTGCGTTACATACCTCTGATTAGCTGGTGCGGGACGGGTGGGAATTGTCGGGAGGCAGCTGCCAAGCTCTCGTGATAACGAACCAACCTCCCGTCCATCTCTTTTTCCTTCTTCTTCTTCTTCTTCTTCAATCTTCGATTCGGTACAAAGCGCTACGCGTCGACCCAAGCAGCTGTCGCGCTCTATACGGTGGAATCGCACGAGCGTCGCGCCAACGTCACATTCCATGTACTGCTGGAAATCTAAAGAAGAATTTCGAAGTATTATTTGAGGATCGTTGAGAAATCTCTCGCAGTTTTCTCAACCGGCATTGATTGTTTGGATCAGTCGTAAAACTAAGGCAGAATTGAGGTAAAAACGAGGATTGCAGAAAAATCACCGTGTAATTGAATCTTACCCTGGTGTGAACCAATGGGGTCGAAGTTGCAGGGGCTGGACTTGAAAAGCTCCGATATTGGGATGATTGGGAAGTCGTAGCTTCAAACGGATGGCTGCATCTCGTATTTATAATCTCGTATTCAGGATTTTTCAATTTCATAAGAGAACACAGATTGACGTCAATTTCAGATGTTATCTGATGCTATAGTTGGATTCGTTACTTCATTTCCCTAACATATAGCTAGATTATCCTCGCGTAGGATCCGATTTTCGCGTGGAGTGTCTTGATTCGATGGGTTCGATAGGACGAGAAGCAAAAAGGTACAATAATATAAACTGTATCTTGAAGACGACCTTTCGTGATATAAGAACGATAATTCTACTCTTGAATTATTGAACGAATTCAAAGACTCGAAGAGCGAGTTATTCTTTAGAATTGTCGAACAATAAAACCCGAAGTTATGAAAAATTGTTTAATGAACCTAGCTGCAGTTGGTTGGGTATCTAGTTTGCATGCCGGTCCGCTCCAGAAGTTGCAGGATAATGACGAGGGAGTATCGATTCATCGGCCTCGTATTGGCTCTTCACGCTCTGCAAACCAGTGGCTCGCTTTTGTTTGGGAATCTTTTAGACAACTCTGAGTTTTCGCGTATTCTATGTGTATACGTATCAAATTGATTTGGAGCAGCAGTATAGTCAGTTTTAACTCGATACAAACGGCTCGTGGGATTTATAAATAGAATCTCTTGTTCGAATTGTATGACTCGCCTCGGCAAACATTTGTGTATCCTGGAAGAACATTGGAGAGAGAGAGAGAGAGAGAGCATCGAATGCCAGCAGCAATAACCCGTCCGATTCCATTATCAAAACACAGGCTCGACTCGTACACTTCTTATATATTATTCGTATGGGAATCCATTGTGATTGTGATTCTTTCTCTTTCTTCACTCTTATAGAATAAAGAGAAAAAAATGGAGACTTGTAAAAGCTACAGTACGGGTCAATGCATTGTTCGATATGTGCATTTTTACATTTTCAGGAAAACAATGCATCAATTATATCACCAGATACAAACATTGCATTCTTCTTAAAACGAGGACATGACTCAACTTTCATTGGTAGTCGATATTTCAGTCTTTTCACGTTTCTTTAAAATTACGAGCGTTTTCCATTACGTGTAGTTTGCATTGCCAGATCGATATTTTCGTCATATACTCATTTCATTTGTACATATGACATTTACGATAACTCCTAATCTGGCTAACGACGCTGCTGAGTCACATTGAGTCGCTCCTGCTCTACTCATCGTAACGCACCAGAGCTTCTGAGGGCTTTTCATTCGTGAACCATGGTTTCGCCTTTTTCGTTGCAAAACACACTAGAAATATGTTTCATCCACCGATACGAGTCCCCGGTTCGCGTATCATTTTATTTTGCCATTCGAATTTCATTCTGTGCACCGGCACTTTTGTTCAAGAAGTAGCATCAACGAATTGCCGTAGAAGCCCACATCGACTGGGCAGATTTTAGTGGTTCCTCGACAGAGGGGGCGCAGTACTTGGCGCCCATATAGCCTGCACACACGTCCCTTATCAGACACGAGAAACACGCTCCACACGTAATCCGATAAGGTGCTCGGGCGAAAACGAGTTTGCAGCAGCATTACCCGTTATGGCTTCGCTATTTTTTTCATTATCGATCCTCCCCCCACCTCCCATCGAACGACTCGTATGCGAAATTTTATCGAGGGGGATTAAACGGTTCGAGTACGAGTGGTAATGCGCTCGATTTTTGCTTCCGACGAATCTCGGCGATTATATATCGGCGTTATATTATTTCCTTGTTGTTTCCGCGCTCGCGAGTCGGCCCTCGTTGAGCGAGACTCGCGAGCAGCTCTAGGAGAAAAATGTTTTGCCCGGCTCTCGGAGAGAATACGCGAGAGAGAGAGAGAGAGAGTGAATGGAGCTCAAAATTAGCAGAACCTCTCGTCGCGTCGGAGTTTTCACGAGGAGGGAAAGACGGACCTGGCGTCGAACGTTCCGTTTCGACTTTTTGATAAACAAAAGAAAAAACTCCGTTGTTGATTTTTCCTGTGTATCGCGCCCGACCACAGCCCGCCCGTAACTACTTGTCTTGCGCGCGCGCTCCGGCTTTGTCAATTGTGCCCCGGGTGTGCACGCGCGGATCCACGGACACTTTTCGCGAGAACAGTCGAATTTTCGCGCGAGGCGCAACAAAGAGCGCGCGATACACAGATGGAATTCAAAGAAGCTCGCCTGTATACATTCTCGAAATACATAACGCTTCGAGTTTCTTGCGAACCCGAATAATGTTATTCTCCCGGCGGCTCGCTCTCTCTTTTTCTTTCTTTCTCCCCGAACTCGGGGCTCGGCCAAGTTTGAACTGGGTACGATTGCGCAAGACAAAGTTGCGGAATATTCGCCGGATAGTTTGGCCCCGCGGTGAGCTGCCCCACTCGTTGTTTTATCAAACAGCCTCTCTCTCCCGGAACGAATCGACGTCGGGGAATTGCAGCTCTCCGATGGCCGAGCACTCGGCTATTGGCAATCCGGTCACGACGACGACGACGTCTCGCTCGTCGGCGATTTTGGAAATTTAATCGGGACGTATACTTGCGCCCACGTCAAACGACGTCGATCGCCCGTTGACGGCGGCTCGCCGAATATAATTCGTCGTCTGCCCCTTTGACCTTTGTCAAGTCTGTGTTCCTCTCGGGAGGAAACGTCACTGGGGGAAAGGAGGAGGCGCGGACTCCCTCGTGTGCGCTCGTACCTATCGTCGGGGGGTCGCGAATCGATCCAGCGAATGACCCGGTGAGCCACCGCGGTAACTGCCGGTTAATCCTCGCCTGGTGATCGTAAACTCACGTCGCTTGATCAACCGGCGGGGGAAAATAAAATCTCCTCCTCCGCCCCCCTCCCTCTCTCGCAGCTGCTACACATGTATAACTTGCCAGTGAAAATCGGCTCGCACACTCCGACACGTTCGATCCGGGACACGCCTGATGATCGGCCGGCTTAACTATTCCGGACTCGACGTTTGATTGACGAATCGGAGAGAGAGAGGAAGAGAGAAAGATTCCCGATAATCACGATATCCACACTTGTTAATCGTACACTGCAGAGTCGACAGTGAGTTGCGTAATGTTATATTCTGAAAACTACTTCATTATTGTAACATTGTGTACATCACACTATATTTTCAGTAGATTATACTAAACTGGTAGTAATCTAATCAAATGGATCGACATTCCCAAGGAAATTTTTGCTAGCTGCTGTTTGATACCAAAACAGATGATATAACTGTACCCACTAAGGTTGAAATAGTAGAAATTGAATAACTGATAAAAATAGTAAATATTCAATTGAACATTCGTAAAGTCGTATTAGAAATTACTTGATTTTCACTAAGTTTCCAGTTAAATATTTACTATTTCTATAAGTTATACAATTCCTACTAATATTAACCGATTTTATACATGTGGTGTATCACATTTATATTCGAAATCAGTCGTATATGTATGTTTATATCTGCGTATAAAAACATGGCCATAGCTGCGGTACGTCAAAATGTTAGCTGACGAATGGCTGCGCAGATATTCCATCTTTTTCGATAACCATAAATCAACCTGAGAAATTTCAGTGAGATACGAGGCCCAAATTCGAAGTGGTTTTCCATTCAAATTATAGAGAAAAAAAAAGTATATTTTCTTGTTGTTGATAATTTGATAACGTTGGAACGCTGGTCGTGTGAGTTAATAAAGCATTTTTTATTGAAAAAAAACGATGCAACTTTGCACCGTAATAGTAATGGATGCAATTGTGTATTCATTGAATTCGACCACTCAGAATAAAAGGATGGAATATTTTAATTACTCCGCACAGATTAATATCATTTCGAAAGCTCACATCAAATTTGATACTATACGAAAAATGTCAGTAATGGAATGCTGGATAAAAATACTTGTCAGAATCTACTCTCTCTCCATTTCTCTCAAATTCACTCTCTTAAATTCTCTGCACTGGGTGGAATTATCAGTCTAGTCCCATACAATAACGTCATCCTCCAGATTCGGTGATTTTTCACTTCCACGCATAAAAAGAACTCACTCTGTAATAATTTGAGAGAGTATAGTATACAATTTTAATCTTTCGACCCAACCAATTCTCGTCCATATCTCGGAGTTTTTGATTGAAAGTCCGACGAGGCCGAGCCGGATAAGCTGATCAATGCATGCGCCGCGCGGAAAGATAGGGGCTTCGCATCGCGAGTGTGCGCTGACGGAGACGAGAGAGCTAGTGCGGCAGAGTGTATTTGGAGCCGCGGAAGCATAGATATTGCGCTCGTGCAATCGATAGAACCCGCTTACAAGCCTGGCGGCCGTGAGTATTTGAGCTTCGCAGGAAGATAAACACGGCTATCGCATATATATACGTAGCGCATATATACACAATTGCTTAGGGACGGGTGAAAATTCGAGGGCTGTGTCTCTGACGACTGATTTCCCAAATGACCACCACCGCCGCGAGTCTCTCTCTCGGCTTTTTTCATCCCCCTTTACACGGCCTCGTTTTTCCTCGCGCTCTGCGTCTTGGCTCCGTTCGTCTTCATGAATCTTGATTTACAACTCATTTTCCGCTGGCGCGGCTCGCGTCCCGTGCGCCCGTGTCGTCCGCGCCTCCCTGTTTTGGCGGCGATCCATACATCTTCGTTAGCACTTGTTGCTTGCGTGCGCGCGATTTCACGGCCGATCTGTCGCGGGCTCGCTAGTTTCGCGCCCCCCTGTGGCTCGAGCTCGACTGTATACGTACGTACGTATCCATGGGTCAAAACTGATTCGCGAATTTTCTCTTTGCGAAATCGAATAGCTGTGTACAGTTCGCGAATTAATCGAACCGTTAGCGCGGCTCGATTCGAACGATTCGTTTTCCGCAACGTGTTTTCTCCGTTTGTGATTCGCGGAACACGGCTGTGTGTGTGTGTGTATCGCGTAAGATTCGCGGAATAAAATGGCTTTCGATTGCGATGGAGCGGCTCTATATTTCAACCGTCGAATTGATACACGCGACCGATCGATCGGGCAATATTATTGCGATGTATGTAAGTAACTATGCTTGACCCACAAGCAAGAATAGCATGCCAGCCTCCAATATTCGGATGCATTCCATTTCGATCCAGCTGCCGTATGTCTCTCGTGCCTGGCTTTTCGTCGATTCCTTGATTCGCGTGTGGCTCGATATCGAATCACCAATACCTCGTGAATTTTTTCCCCCGCCTATGAATATATCTGTCCACAAGCACTGCGGCTGTATCAGGATGTATCGGGACGTTGTCTGGTAGACGACGCCACTGACAACGAGTCAACTCGTACAATCTAACTTGGCGGGTATCCAAGTACGTGTATCGTTGTGAATATCTATGTGAATCTGTATACAACCCGAATTACCTGCATCCAAATGCAACATTAGTTTAATCCAATAGCTGCAGCCACTCCTACGCTGCTTCATCAAATGTTTTTATGTATTCAATAACATGTCCATTGCCTAAATTACCAACAGGTCTGGATATATTCATAACATTATAAAGATCTTTCTCTCCGAGTTCTGGTTCTCAATCTTTGCAGCCTTTTCAAAATTATTATTTTTGTCATAGTACTGTAATCTGTTATAAAAATCACGTCAATATGTTTTTGGATTCTAAATCAAGTTCAAATCGACGTGTCTTACGAAGAAAGACACATAACTGAATCTGTCCGCGAAGAAAGACACATATCCGAATCTGTCCGCGAAGAAAGACACAACTCGCAATCTAGCCACGAAGAAAGACACAACTCGCGTCTGTCTGCGGAAAAGACAGTTGGTGCACATCCCACAATTTTCCGAGGTAAAAAAATATATGGAATGAAAGCTTAGAATGAGTAGGTTATAATTGACAAAAAAAACAAGTCTTTCCTACAGTTTAAACTCTTTTTTCGTTAATATTCGCGGGAGAATAATTCCGACATTTGTCTTTCTTCGCGGCCAGATTGCGAGTTGTGTCTTTCTTCGTGGCTAGATTGCGAGTTGTGTCTTTCTTCGCGGCTAGATTGCGAGTTGTGTCTTTCTTCGTGGCTAGATTACGAGTTGTGTCTTTCTTCGCGGACAAATTGAGATGTGTCTTTCTACGCGGACAGTTTGTGATGTGTCTTTCTTCGTAAGACACGTCGAAATAATGTGCACATAAGCTAACCGATCGTTTACATATTTTTTTCCTTCTGTCATGCACCCATATTTTTCTTTCGTTTTAAAGGAATGAATACACAAACGAAATTCTGAATCAATAGAGATTTACATGACTGATCAACGGTAATCTTATGTTATGACAATCAATATGATGATACGTTTTTTTTTCTTTTTCATTCAAGTCCCCAAGAAGAGTACACAGCCATAAAGACACATACACACACGCACATCGATTGTGCGAGTTGAGTTGTTGACAGTGGCGCCTACTGGCCAATATTTCGAAACATCATAATACGATGGTTACCGAGTCGAGTGTAGATTTAGCGAAATCTCTCCGGAGACTGCAAGAGTCATGAGTTTTACGGACTTCGCACGTGCGACAAAGTATAAGAAAATAGGCGAGGGTATAAGTTTGATCTATGGATCCGCGCCAGTTGTCGCGCGTGCGAGCTCCGGCCTGTCGGTTGAGAGAGAGAGAGAGAGACTTTGAGACTCGACCTCCCCTCCCCGTGTGACCCGCGTAAAAACTTCCCTCCCGACACTCGAGAACGGCAAATCCGTCACGTATCTCGTAAACCCCATTCGCGACTTGTCTAAGACCAAGAGAAAACGACTTGGCGGGGGTATGACTCAACGGAATCCTCGCGTCGCGCAGCTATAGACGTTCCCGTCCGAGTACACATATATAGGTATATTTTAGGTAGCACCGGTGGCGCCACGTATCAGCCGAGAAGTTGATTCAAATATATGTCACGGCCCATCGCGAGAAAGTATGAATAGTATACGTTGCGAGGGAGTGCGCGCGGTTCCCTCAAAATCCCGACACGGCTCGAATTTTCTCTTTTCTTTTTCCGGATTTTCGAACCTCCGCCGTGTTTTTTTCGTAACGTTTACACGCGAGAGACAATACGGTGTGAAGTAGCTACACTGAATGTGATACCCGCTCTTTCGCAAATTCGGCTAAGATGAAATTCGAGTTCAGTCATTCTGCGAAAAACAGCATATTTAGTTTAAGATAGAAAACTGATGCAACCAAAGGAAAAGATGAGATTTTTTTACGAATGGTAGAGTAGTCACGCGTAAAACGAAATAAGAATGATTAGACTTGTTTATTGTAATTGAGTTGGCAGAGTGAAATAAGAAAAACACGGTCAAATGAGGTTGTAAAAGTTCCAAGTGTTGTCAGACACAGTTTTAAGCGCTAAATGAGCGAGAAAGCTAAGGGACAATTTCATTTTAATACTCGCAACATAAGGGCCGAGCGCCACTGGAGCCCAGGGAGCTCCAAGATTATAAAATATGATAAATGGTAGATTATTAAATATATAAAATATGATAAAATATAATAAAATATGACATTGGTAGGAGTCGCCTTATTTTCGATTCGCCTCGGGAAACATACCGATTTCAGCGAAAAATTATGTATTCCATTGGTCGCGCATACCCGAACCCGAGGGATCTCACTGTATACGTCCTGCATACGCCGTGCGCTGAATAACACGGAAAAACAATTTGGGCACAGGTTGGATCTGCGCACCGGTTCGCGGGAGGACACTGCTCGGCACGAAATATTTATCCTGGCTGCAGTCGCAGTCGCGCGTGTCGCGATATCTCGAGATTCGCGAAAAGCGCAGCTATTCGCGAACGACTGAATAATTCAGGGGGCCGCGGGGAAGATGTGGCGCATTATTTCGGGCGGCTTCTCGATCGCGATCGATCGGCGCCGCGACGAGAATAACCGACTCTCGTAGCCACGAGACAGTTGGATTACACCCGGCAAGAATATATACACGCGCTCGCGTACAGCTAGACACACTCGTATTAGTTTTTCCGCCCGATTGTGCGGAGCGCGAGCGCAGCACACTGGCTGCTTTATTAAATCGCCCGGACAAAGGATCTTAATTAAGCGCAGGCTGCGCGAGGCTCGACGCTCGGGCCGAGAGCCACTGCTCGGGCTTTTGTTGCTGTGTAGAACAGAACTTTATCTGGGGACGTGCGTTTTTAAAAGGAATTTCAGACGCTCTACTTTGCCGGAGCTGCGCTACCCCCCTTTTCCACAATGATATTCGTGATAAAAATTCGAGCCACACTCGGGCTTGACCCGGTTTACTGACTGCGCGGCGCGTGTAACGATGCGCGTGTACACCGCTCAAATGCATGATTATCAAACGCTGCCTTTTTTTCTTCCTTTTTAAATTGACGCAATCGCAATTTTGCCATCATCCGAGTGTCTGTGGAATAGCTGAAACGGTTGACGAATTCAGGACTTGGTTGACTTTGGAGGGCTGAAAATTTGGGTTTTTTTCTTGCATTTTTCTTCTTCGCGATCGAAGAAAGAATTGAAATAAAGTTTCAAGGGTTGATAGAACATTTTACTTTGATTCGGATTACATAATTAAGTTGTGCGAGCAGATCAATCGAGAGATTTTTCTCTTCAAACGGTGTGCAGAGAGTAGCAATTTCCAAATAGCACTTTCATTCCAGATGTAACAATTTTTCATCATTTCTTTTGAACTTTGCTGTCGTTCTACTTTGACTTTTATGGAATTATCAATAAATTTCGCTGACGTCTCAGCTTATTGTAGGCTTTTCATGAAAGAATCGACTCAAAATTATTCATAAAAACTGTAATTGCTTATTCATGGAAAAAACCCGAGGTACCGCGCTAGTTCATGTATCTGAGAAGCTGCACATTTGAAATCTCACGTCAATTGCATGAAAAAGGACCGAGTCGAGAGCAGTTTGAAAAATGCAGTTCCGAGATAATTGCGTTTAAAATTTTACTTAAATGCTCCGGAAGCGGAGGGGAAATAAGCTGTTAACTGTTTTCAAAATATTCTACTCGTAAGGGTAATTTTTATCCTCCTGTCGGCGAACATTATTGTATATAATTGAGTAATATAACAGAACTGGATATTTTTATGTATGTTATGGGACACATGCTGTGGTATCCGGTAATAAGTGTAAAAATGGGGTACAGTGGGGGTGAACGCGTCTTGAAAGTTAGATTTTAATTCAGGCGCGACCTACAGCTCCAACCCATTAGTCCTCATCATGATGCCTTTATCATAATGGATATCTTGGTAGTATTGGAGCGCAGGACTCTGTGGATATAGCCTAATCTTGACTCGAACAAAAATAATAATAAGTTTGGTGAACATTGGTTACCCGCATCTATAGTTTATTAGGTCTTCTAGTTGACTTCCATCTGTTTGGTTTCTTCGTATTCGATTCAATCGTGCATCAGTTGAGAAGCGTACGCATATTGCGACCAGTAAAAAAATGCGATGGTATCGTTCGGATAAACGTGATGCACCTTAATTCTCAACTCAAATTTTCTCACACATTGTTTGTCGATTTACAAGATTCGCAATGTCGCTCCTTATTCACTTCGCAATTCGATAGGATTGAATATCTGGATATTCTGCCTGGTTTATTTCCATTGAATTGCCGCTAAAACTTACTCCGAGACGTTTCGAATCTGCCTCAAGAAACTGTTGAGCTTGCAAAATAGCGTGTGACGGGCCGTTGTTCCATCGAATTGCATTGCAACTTTGCCTTTGCGGAGAAGCGCGCGTGCCTCCCTTTATATGAGCGCGGGCTAACTGGGTGTCGCTAAGATTTCGCACCCACTAATGAGAATATCGCGGATTCCGTTTTCGGAGACGAGGGCATAAAAAGAATCCGCGTAATGGCCGCGCGCGTTTTCAGTCAGTCATTCAGTTATCATCCAATTTCTCGGCAAGGTTCAGCGCGCGAACGAATCTGAGACGAGCTGTCGGCGCCAGCCAATTTACACACTCGGGTATACACTGCGATCCCGAGCGATCTGCCGGGTGTTTTTTACGGCAAACACAATCCCCGCACACACCATTTTATGTAAATATGTTTGCTATAAAAACAACACTCATGGAACTAAAGTGAAACTTCACTCTGATTATACATGAAAAATTCACTGCACTTATTTACCTTCAAACATTGATTTTTCTTTTTTAAACAGTGGGTTTTCTCTGTAAGCTTTTAAGCTGGGTAGCATACACTATTACGGAATATAATTTTAATTTGTCCTCGAGAGCTGATGATAGTTGCAGTCGCGTCACTCCAAGTGCCCGGCGTGTTTAATCGTCGCGGTAGTAAATGAACAACAAGAGAGACAAAAATAAAATGGCTTTATCTCGAAAACGAAAATCCTTTTGTTTCATCAGTACATTGTGTGTAACTCGTGAGAGGCCAATTAGCTGAGTTCTCGTATCGCAACTAAATCGGAACTAAATTGCACGACATAAATTAGAAACGCTTTCACCCATACTCTAAATATGGAATAGCCAAAATCTACTATCCATTAGTAGAAATTGCGTAACTCATAATAATAGTGGATATTCATCTGAAAAATCAGTGAAATTTGTAAAAATTAACTAATTTCTGGTTAATCTTCACTTAATTTGATTTGCGTATTCACTGTTTCCATCAGTTACGCAATGTCTACTATTTCAATCTTGGAGGGAACGGAAATTTATCCATCGACTCGAAAAGCTTACTGCATTGTCAACCATATATCCTGAAGGATGAGCTGAACGGAATTTTCTGTTTATATGCGGTAAACTCACAGCTCATTTGTGACGGGACGCCACGAATAGAATGTTCCATCATTCAAAAGGATCTGCGCTCAGCCGGTATATCGCGTTTACTTGTGAAAAATCGTAATATGGAAGAATTTCCACTCGGTGTATACGGGGGGAAAATATTTCATTCGTAACAAGGACACGTGAGAGGGAAATCAATTCATCATCGCGGGAAGCGGGTGATATTTATTCAGGGTACGCGCGTTTTGAAATTCGGCCCAATTCTATATTCGTCGTTCGTTAAACTTAACGACATTCGAATACACAATGAAAAGGGAAGCCGATTACACCGTGTATTTATAGGAAAACTCAGCTTGTAGACTCAGCTATCAGTATTGTAATCACATTCATACGCTAATTAGTGTATATTGTTCGAGGCTGAATGAAAAGCCATTCTGAAATGCTCTCGGACGCAATTGAATTGTCTCGGATTTAAAGCGGACCGGTATTGAGTCATTCGATTACACAGCTCCACAAAAAAAAAAATAAAAAATTGAACCAGAGACTGGACCACCCTACTTCTATGTATTTTTGGCTGCTGAATCCGAATCCGAGGTCCGTTTAGCTCCATCACCCCTGCGTTTAGCCATAACCTCAAAAATATGGCGGACGACATTTCGATGAAATCGATATTTTGCAAAACAAAAAAATCCATTCTATTCTACATGAAAAAATAAAAGAAAACTGTCCTTAGCGATTTTCCGATTCGTCGCATACTTTTTGGGTAAAAAAATTCAGAAAGTTTGACGGCTAGTGGGCCGGATTCAAAATTCATAATTTTATGAATTTTTCACTCGTAATCTATGCGACAAATTGAAAAAACACCAAGAACAGTTTCTATCTAATTTTTCACATAAAATCTGAAAAAAATTTCTGTTTTGCAAAATGATGATTTTAAAAATTTTTTTTGAGGTTATGTCTAAACGCAGGGGTGATGGAGCTTAACGGACCTCGGATTCGGATTCAACAGCCAAAAATACATAGAAGTAGGGTGGTCCAGTCTCTGGTTCAATTTTTTATTTTTTTTTGTGGAGCTGTGTTATTTATCGCTCGTTATGGCCCGTACGTTAACAGAGCCTTGCTCTAAAACGGATTATATTCGCGATGTTCGGGGTGCGGGAATTCATCAGATCCAACGGAAGCTGCTAGCTTTGTGTGTGTGTGTGTGTGTCTCTCTCTCTCCCTCTCCCAAGCTTTCCTCTACCCTTTGAAACTCGGCAGCAAAAGTAGACATGCTTGACTCGGCAATTTAATGGCACGAGTGGAAATTCAAATTTCATAGCACTACCACTTGACCCCTCGTATCTTGCATCTCTCATGCCTCCAAATGAAAAATCATCGTTTACCATACGATGATTCCGTCGCGAGCGAGCGAGACGTTAAATTCCCCCCTTCCGCAGCGAATTCGAAATGCCGCGGCAGTGACAAAGCTCTCGTTGGTTCGAGGGGGAGTATATCACGTCACGTAGAACGCTCAAAGCAAGCACATTTTGTGAATTATTTTTCTTCGTGCAAAATTATTCAATAATGTATTTTTGCGATCATCGGTGTTTATTGCTCACCAGTGGAAGAGTTACAATTAATTTTTTTTCTGGTACAATTGTATAAAAGCTCGAGTGAGGTATCGCAACGAATATGAAGGTGCTTCCGTAAATTGTTTCTCCGCTGCGTGCCCTGTAGCGTTTCATGGAATCGCCTGGAAAGAAAATAAACAATATTTTTGTGAAAGTTGTACGAGTGTAGTTTGTAGATGTACCTGTGAAATGGATTAATTCGTGGTATGAAATGGGAAAAATCCCGATGTCAAAGAAACAATTAGTAGCTTTTAGTAACTTTTTTCAAATAAAGGTTTTTTAAATTAAAGGTTCCAAGTAATCCACTTAAGGGAGTCCAAGCATCTCTGATTGAAAGAAGAAGTATTTCGTTTGCTCAAAAATCGTACTATCCATCAGTTTCGAAAAAATGCCTGTGAATTTGCCATTATTATCGAGCTCTTTTCGTACCGCAAAAATAAAAATTCATACTCGAAGCTTTGATGGCATATCCTAGAGACAGCATGGAGTCGATTCGAGAAACGAAGAAAATTGATTTCTCTAAGGGACGCAACAACGGGCGTTATACCCCTTTAATAGTTCATATGCGGGGAGCCTCGGGAAGAGCCGAACGGCAAACATGAATCGCGATTCAGCCGTGTAACTCATTCGACGTCGACGTAAGGCACGCAACTAATTCATAAGCGACAAATAAGGGCAAATTTGTATCCACTGCTCTCCTGCCGCTCTGCATATTCATGACAGCGCGAGGCGCGCACAAACAGATTCATCGCGCGAAGGGGCCGCTTCTTATTCGCGGAAAACTTTCACAACACCTCCTGTCGATAAATATTCCATCCAGTCCAAGAGCAAAGTGCGCTAGGACGCGCTAGGCTTTTTTTCTTACTCTTCTTCTTCTTCTTCTTCTTCTCGTCCAATCCTCCCGAGCGAAAAATTCTTAATCGGCTGTTTTTTAAACAGCGAATTTCGCGCTCGCGGACAGTGTTGGTCGAGTTTTGCATGCTGCAACAGGGAACTCACGCGAGATTGATCTTTTAAAATTTTGCTCGATCGCTTTTTTTGAGCTTACGAAACTAATAGGCACGTGAGTTTTGTTTCTCGATTTGGCAAAATTTGAAGAAGATAATCTGTAAATTACTGACGGTGAGAAAGTATTGTACGAAAGAGAAAAAGCACTGGAAGTGGGCGACTAATTAACTTTGTATGCAGTGACATTTTCATAGTGACACCAGTGTATATTAACTTTTATTTACAACGGTTTTTACAATTGCAATATTCACTACTGGAAAAAATAACTTCAAGTCCAGGGCAAATTCACTATTCTCAAAGTGAGTATGTTTTCCACTTTCATACAGTGGTTTTTCACCGTGAGAAATTAAGAGAGACTATTTATCTATATACGACGTGTTGTTACGTCACCCATATATACTTGTATGTCTATGTAGCGTCAGTATAGTGATGTCACATCGGATTTTCGACAGATTTTCAACCGTAGCTGTATATCCTGTGATTTTCGTCGAACCGAAAAAGAAAAAATTATTCGTGTCGCTAAGTTTGACAAACACAACCACATAGAATTTTCTTTGCAAATTGAGTTTTGATGTATATCGCTCCTTTCGCGTGTCCATTTGATATTAGTATTGTTGTTCCACGCACACGGAACTCACGGAGGGGCATTATTAGCTTTCACTTGTGCAGATAAATTCATCCCCATCGACATTTTAGACTGCGAATCGTTAGCGAGACGAAACGCCACTGTTGCCTAATCGCATCGAGCAAAACAATACCGAGGTTGCATGGCAACGCATTCTATGGCAAATTCCTCTTCATACTCGTCGTGTTATTATTCTCCGTACAATTTTCTTCTGTTGGTGATACAACCTTTCAATCTTTCTCATAATAAAATAATCCTTTCATCGGTGATTTTTAAAATGCGATCAATACAAATATCGAGACCGTCCCGTAAGATAATTGTACAATCCATTGAAATGCCAATAACAAAAGTATTCGATTTGAATGACGAGGTTAACCGAGGCTTTTCAGATTGGGAAACAAACGGTTATCGAGCAGCTGAATTTCCTCCGATTAAATTTCATTATAACTTCATGATTATATTCTGTACGTCCTCTCGCAATATTCTATTCTATCCAGATAATTAGTTTTCTGGCCATCATTTGGTTATGCCATTTGATTCTAACTGACAGGCAAGATCGAATGTACAGCTAATCGAGTTGCATTTATATCTGGCGAATATTGTACCAACGTCGTAGATTGACGTCGATCAAACTCTCATACTAAAATTCGAAAGCAACCGTACGGTAAACTTATATTCAAATCTGTTGTTTATACAAGAATCATTCAGAAAAATCACTTTTTTGATTGAGATCACTTTTGAGATTGATAAAACATTAAACTTTGTAGTAAAACAACGTGAGGATTTTTTTTTCATTCTCATCTTGATGATAAACACAAGCAAAATACTCACTCCTCGGAATTGAATGCGGATTCCAGTGAACGCGGAGTCAAGTTGATTAATTGAATGCAAAGCTATGGAAAAAAATACCCGAGCGGCATATTTTCATGAATGAAACGTTGAAAACCGCGCATGACGACGCTGGATTTGTTTTTGTCAAAGTCGCGAGCGAGCTGGTAGATTAATAATAAAGTAACTGCGCGCTCGCGAACACAAGATTCGAATTCAGCATCAGAGCCCATGTGACGGAGGAGCCGAAACGGCTGATTCCGCGTAAACTCGAATTGAAATTAAGCTTAACTCTCGATGACTATGGGGCTACAAAACAGTAGTACCGGCTGAGCTCAAACTCGCGGAGCATCAGCGCGCATATATAACACGAAACTTTAGGTCGCGTTTGTATTGATTTACGAAAGTTCAGCCGGCAGACTGTGTTTGAAGTGCGAGCGCAGGGCGCGCGAAACGACGTGCCACTGTGTCTAATGCTCAGTTAGCCGCGACCTGCTGCTAAATATCAATTTCGACTTTCGAAACAGCTGTTCCACTTCGCGAATAATAATGTGCGACTCTTCCGGGATTCTTTTTACTCGCTTTGCACAACTTTTCTTTTTCTTTTTTTTCTTGGTTATCGACACGCGGGGAGAGAAATGACAGTGTGCTGGGTAATTTTTTTCGCAGCAACGGTTTCCTTTCCAAAGACATTGTGAAAACTGACATTGTTTTCAACATACGTGGCGAATGAAACAACGCGTATGAATCGACGACGTTTGCGATTCTTTTTTCCAATTACTTCCAAACATCGAGGGAAATTCGATTCGGTGATTTTGATTACCAATCAATGATTTTCGAATCGGCCGTCATTGGAGAATTTTTTGTCATGCTTCTTTGTTACCGTCTACTTGAACAGTTCGAAATGTTGCCACGAGGGGAGGAGATCCGTGGGAGTTGTCATTTACATATAAAGTATATATTTGTATTAACATCGAAAACGCTGCATCTTTCAACGTTCATATTTGTAGGAAAAATAATTTTAAACTAAAATAACTAAGATACGACTATATTATTTTTTGAATTTCTAACGAATGCTTATATATAAAAACGTATATATGAAAAATGTTGGTTGTAAAAAATGTAATTTTGTCGATGTACCTTTTCGAGTTGACATCAACTGTGAATGCGACACACTTGTCATAATGAAAAATATGCATTCATACCGTAGCTCTTTCACATACCCCGAAGATTTTGCTCGGCTAGAAACTAATACGGACTCGGCATCGTGCAACCGTAGACAAGGTCGGATCGTCACAGTCTAGGTGGGTAATCCTTCCTCAAAATCAACAGTCCCGCCACCCGAGCCAATTAGCCGTTCGACAATTTAACTCGGTGAAAAGTAAAAGTTTCGCGGGTGGAATAAAAGAAAAAAGTACGCGCGCTCATGGAAACTGAGGTATACAGTCGGGCGTGGGTGGTGATAAACACAGGGTTTGACGAGTCGCAGTTAACCAAACGTGGCCCGCAGCGCTTGTATATTTTTAATTAGAGTGCCATTGCCTCCGCGGCAATGAATTAGCTATACGCAAGCGAACTTTTTCGCCTGAGTTGCTCGGATCTCGAGAAGGGGAGCAGGGGAAAAAGCAATGACTGTCACCAGACGCTGAGATGCGAGATCATAGTTTGCGCATTGTTTTCCTCGCCCCCAAACGAGACTTTTTATCTGACGTCTCGTATTTTAATCATGACTGCAGAGATGAACGAATTCGGTATCTAATTCATCAAACACAAAGTACGAAATATTTTAATTTGATTAGAGTGTCTGGACCAGTACATGTTTTTATTTACTTTGTCACAAATACATATAAAATGAAATGTATGTATTTTCAATTATATTCGTGTTAGTAAATATTTGAGATACAAACATTTGAAAATCTTTTATTGGCTAAGTACTTGTATCCCATTACTGTTTATCACTACAGCCAGGAATGGTCAAATTTATCGTTAATTACAAAATATTAAATATTTTCATTCAGTCAAAGTATGTGGAAAATTGTATTTGAATACAGCTCTTGAATAAATTGATTTAATTATTTTATCCCGAATACTTTTATATACCAGTATCGAAGCTGTCTAGTACCGAAATACACGTGATTGGAAAAATTGGTCACTTTCACTTAATACTCATATTGAATTACTACGCGTATCGCGGCATGCGCGCGGAATTCTCCGAACGTCGCAGTTTCCCGGGTAGAGAAATTTAATTATTCACCGCGGACGCGTACGTGTGTCCCGTGATGTTTTTCCTCTCGCCGCGCTGGGATAACGAGAGGATCGTTCTCGTATTTTTGGCTGAGAACATTGAGCGATTCGGCCGGTGACATTCACGCCACTGTGATAAATCAAAGTGTTTAGAGAGGCTACCCGCGTGCGTAATTCAAATTCTTCCGGGAAGTCCATCATCGGCGCGAGTCTTATACCGGGAAGCAAAATAATCAATCCGAGCTTGCGCGCAAGCTCTGAACCCCTCTCTTCTCAAAATTCAACGCTCCAAGAGACACACACACATATGTGCATTTTAAATTGGAATTTTCGCTGGGGTTTTTTTAATATTCATTGGGGAAACTTGGTTTGCCCGTGTACTTACGCCACGCACGGCGGCTGCAGCCGTTCCCGTTTTGAACTACTCTCTGATCTTGACTCGCTCAATATTTGAATGCGAGGGCGAAAGCTCTTTTGCAAAGTGAAAATCTCCTGTACTCCGCAGTTGGAAAATGATGGGATAGAGCGGCGGGAAAAATAATGCAAACTCTGCACGTGGGATTTACTGGGGCATGCTAAATAAAGAAAAACCAAAGGGTATTACAAAAAAACAAATGTAACTCTGTTTTTGAAAAGTCGTGCCTCTTTGAGATACCACGAGATATTTGAATAGTGTGTAGATTTGACGTTTTCATGACACTTCTCATGAATTATTATACGTATCATATGTGATTATTTTTCAAGCTACTTCAATAAATTATTCTAATAACCACGTCACGTTCTGTAACAGATCTGTAAGTGTAAGGTAGAGATTCAACCCTGTTCAAATTATTTTCTATTTATTTATTTTTCTAGACAGTGTGTGAACCAAAGATCTCCTGTATTCCAGACAGGTTTCTTACCAATTAGTCCAATCGATAAGTTGCCAGGAGATCGATGATTCAAATTCCGATTGAGCTGCAGCTTTAATCGGACGCCAGAATCATTTTAATATATCATTTTATTTTTCCAATTAATTAAAATATTTTTTTGCTCTCGCGGAGCCAAAAAGGCAAGGATTACTCTCTTCTTACGAAAAACAAAAAGTTCATTCAAGACTCACTCGGAGAAGAAAGAAAGGAAATTAAGCATCAACGTGGAAAATTCGGCCTCACACGCGATATTGTCGTTGCGTGTGCGAAATCCAACTGCTGGGCCGATCAAGGGACTTTGAATTCCAAATATCGACCACCGCCGACAGACAGACAGACGAACAGACATAGCGCCCGACATGAAACGATCTTCGAATTCGAGGCGGGTAAATTCGTTCGACTGGCCGATTGAATTTCGCGTATAAACATACGTTTTTTTCCCAGCAGCTGCTTATGCGATGTTCCCTCCCACGCCACAATGAGCCATCGGCTCTGAATTTTTAACGCGTCCCAAGATTATTCAAGCTCCACTTCATACGCGCATGGCCCTTCCTCTTTTCCCCTCGTTTCCATTCTCCATATTAACGATGCGCCTTACACCGTTGTATCCCCGTCGCGACCAGTGTCTGTATTTCCCCAACTCGTTTTTTTATTATTACCGCTCCGAGAGGCGACGACCACATATAAAACTTTAACCGGGGGCACAGGGGCCGCTTTCGCCCTGAATATTGATATGCACCGGTCGGATGATCGATGTTTTCTCCCGATGCGAAACGTTACCTCGAGTCCGGTATCGCGTGAGCGACGACACACGAGGGGATGGGGCTGTGCGATTCGACCGTCTCGATTTTGATCGAGCAGTATTCAATGATTTTTCTCTCCGTCGAAAACTGCACATGCGTCTCGTAATCATACACACAGGTGTTGGGGGTCTCGAATAAATTCAATGGCTCTTCATGTCGCTCTCTCCCGCAGCGTATTGTGTTGATTTGCACACGCGGGGCTATTAATTTAAATTACTCGCGAACGGTCGCGAGCACCGTCCATTCGTGTATAATTGGAGCATCGGGCATCGCGGCGGGATATACGAACGCGACAAATTGACGACGAAGCTCGTTGGATTTTCATATACGTTGCTTTTATATCGTTGATCGAGACGGGATCGCATCGCGGTTTTCCCTATCGAAAATCCGAGTGAATATATGCGATCGAATCGGCCGGGGAGGGGGAGACACTTGGTCCTCTCATGCCGATCGGTCGAGGGGGCGAGGGAATTTTCCAAATATCCAATCAGAGAGTCGGAGAAACAGCCGAACCGCGGCGCGTTTCGTAAACACTTTTTGAACTCCACTTGGCTGTTTTGCTCGGAGGCGTTTTTAACGGGACCAAACGGTCTGTACTGCGCCCGACTCGATCAAAACATTTACCAACTCGATTTAGATCTGGAATCAATTGGACGGCACGCGCGTGTCCTCCGAGCTTATATATATATATATATACCGTTCGCAGGAATTCGCTGCGCCTGAATAAACAAAAGGGGAGTAGAGGGAGAGGAAAAAACGGAGAATTGAATCCGTGCGGAGAAAATAGAGGCGAAGCCCACGCGGCCAAGGTATATAACCGCGGCCGCGGGAAGAATAGAGTCGCGCGCGCCAATGGGGTGCAACTTGCTGGGGCGCGCGAGTCGTTTCGCGCTCGGCCACCAGAGAGAAAGACAACTCGGGCTTTGCCTGCAGCAGCAGCAGCTGCAGCCGGGCACAAATTGAAAACAGCCAACTCTCCGCGGATTAGAATGTCTCTCTGGCGACGTCGGCCGCGAATTATCCCTCATAAATATGCATGAACCTCCCCTAGACTTATATACATGTATATACGTGTGTACACCCTGCAGCAGCTCCACAAAGATGACATCTCTCGAGCATCAGCTTATTAAACGCCCGCTCTTCTCTCTGTTGCAGGCATGACGGCGACCCTCACGACCAAAGCCCTACGCTGATCAACTCGGCAATCGGTAAGACCAACTCGTCTATCTACATGTATAACGTCCCTGGGGCTGTAATATACGAGCGCCCCGAGGGTTTGACATTTTTATTTTTTCATTCTCTCTGAATTCCGGGCATCGATTAAATGCCACTGTGTCCATCAGTCAAACAAATTTGTAAAATTTGTAAAATTTCATTATACCTTCTTACACTGATCAGGTGACCATTTATTGGCTCGAAGTATTCGTTATTCATTAGACGTGCTCTGCAAGGGTCGAGTTTTGATTGGATTAATTGAAGAAAACAAAATGAAGGTCCCCCACCAACTATTGATTTCTGAAATAAAGAGAATAAGCGTATTTTCCCTTATTGGAAGGCTAAGTTTTCCCACCTTATCATATCGTCAATATAGACAGTAGAAGAATCGCGAGTCTCTGATATGCGGCTTAGCGCGTTTTCAATACTGCTTATTTAATATACGTTGCGCAAGCGCGTCTTGTTTTTTGCTGACGCGAAAGTTAGTCTCGAGGTACGTGTGTGCTCGTGGTGGGGGGCCGGTCGAGCCGCAAGCTGCTCCCAACGATGTTTTACAATCACCGCGCGAAATCGTTTTTTGAATGGCTGAGCTTTTTAATCTTGGCCACGAGGCTCGCCCGGGATCGAAGACAATATATATATGCGTGTACGTATGCCCAGGCCGATTAATCTTTCCGGGTCGAGGCTTTTATTGAAATGTCGTTATATAGGTGCAGGTCTAGTGGTTGTATGCGGGGAACACTTATAGTCCCCGCAGTACGTAGAGTTCTTGGATAGATCGATTTTATTCGCATCCACAAATCATGCGCCAAGGTTTTGGTTTACGAGTATTCTTAACTCTGGGGAAAAAACGAGGTAGTTTTGATGCTGGTTTTGATCACCTCACACTCGGGTCTTCCATAGAGGAGAATACTCCAAAAGGTCAAAATATTAGTGCTTGTCGCGGAAGCTGAAACTGGATTTTCGAATAAAAAATAATATCTTAAAAATCAATATTTCGAACATTGAATATTCCATTTTGAATGTCTTGACCTAAAAGCGTGAAATTTATTGGTGTTTCGTTAAAGCAAAGCCCTAAAAAGATCGCCTCAACAATGTTCGTTTGAAAAATCTGTTCAAAATCATTAGCTCTCAGTTAATATTGAAGCGAGAATAATAAGTATTATTTTCCCGTAATTCGACTCCGTAGTACTCGATAAGAACTGCATGATCCTATTGTGGAAGTGACAAACTCTCCCACGGGCTTTCCACTGGATGAAAGTGAAATCAGATGAGGCGGCTATCCTCGATACTATATACAAGTTCACCAAAGTCTAGAGCCCGATCGGAAACGAGATTATGTACCGTTCACTTAGTAAACATCTCGAGTTACATCGGGTAAACGATTGAATAACCATTACGCGGAAGAACCACAACTCCACGAAGGCGTAACATCAGGAGGTAGAGAGAGAGAGAGAGAGAGAGAGTAAGTAGTGAGCCGAGATACAGGTCAGCCGGGCCCAACATCGGGGTACGGACCGATCGATATTTCACCCCACGCCATCGGAATTTATCCGGCTCAATTTGTCCGCGTCCGCGGCGTTGTTATCGGGGCATTTTGCCCTCCCCCACCCCCACCCCCACCCTCTCCTCTCCGAACTCCCGGGACCCTTAATTGATGGATCGAGATACCCGCGGCGCGATTGAAATTCTCGAGCGCTGGCGATGGGTATGATTCACATAGACCGCGTTGCCCTTTTTTTCCGCACTTGTTTCAAAGATTTCTCGCTTGGTGTCGAATTCTTCATCGCTGCGTATATACGATATTCGGACTGTGCGATTGAACGACAGGTGAGGAAAGTCCCATGGGAGGAATGGGTTATTTTGATAAGGTTCATCGGATCAGTTATACCCTACGGGATTCACAGGCCGATGAGAATTAGATTTCCTCCGCGATGATGCGAGGTCTTTTGAGGCTTTCAACTCCGATGCGATGATAAATATGCTTTGGATGGAAAATCAGACAAGAGAAAAACGAAAAATTCGGAAACGCATTTGGCTCGATACACTATTGGATCAATCGTCAAGCTGACATAAGCTACGGTTTTCCACGCTACGAATGAAAAAACGTTTGCAGGAAATCGTGTGAATTTGATATAACGGCATATCGATGCCTCCTACGAAGCACATCCAAATTTCGGAGCGAAAAAATACACGTCTCATAATTTCCTGATGAAGAAAAATATATTTCGTGCAGAATCGTATTTCCGTAATGTTCGAAATGTATACTTCGGAAGAGTCGGGAATTGAAAAATAAAAATACTGACATCTTTTATTCCCAATTAACAAATTCTCTGGAAAAAATTATCCCAAGGTGAAAAAATGCTTTGATCTGTTTTTTTTTGTGAAATTTTCTTTTATGGGAAAACACTGCTTTTGACGATCTTCAATAAAATTATTCGGATTACACTATGAAAAATACACAATATCACGTGTCATTTGCCGGGGTTAAATCGAGCGTAAGTTTATTACATGCACAGTGAGCTCGGGACAACGACCCCCCCGTCACATGTGCTTTTCTTCCACTTGAGATTTGAAATATGCTTTTCTTCTCGCCTGGAGATTTGACATGCGCTGTTATTCACCGTTATATTCACGGCTATTCCTTGGCTTAGCAAGAGTGAACTTTCCTATGAAATTGCTATTAAATTTTGTTTGATTATTTTTGGCAACCTTTCGAAAATAATCGACAGTTGTTTTCTTGTCTCAATTTTTAAAAAAGATAGAGACGAAGAGACAGTATTGCGTGAACCAACGCGTCAGACAGAAAGATAATACGCGCGGCTACGGTGCTAATGCATATAGGACACACGAGAAGCAGATCCGCGCATCTCACTCGGCCCGGACTGATTTGTCAAAGCCTCCGGCTCCATACTCCTCGGCTACGTATATACACGCGAAATTAGGTGCAGGACGAAGCGCGCGTGTATCTTTGCGAGCCTCAATATACTCCAAGCCGAGCTACGTGACGATATTCCTGCCTGCGCGAATACGAGCGTGCGCGCTGGGGCGCGTGACAGGTGATTTTTTTTCGTTATCGCGAGTTTAGCAGGTGGCGCAGCTGGGCGAGGCAACCAAATCCCCCCCCGCAGCGATCCGGGGGAACGCGCCGCCGAGAAATTGCACCAGGCCGTTTTGCCGTCGCTCACTTTTGCCCCTGTGCAGCGCCCGGGCTGATTCTTCGGCGTCGTTTCGAGCATTATTGAGTCGCGTCAGACGTGCCACAGCTCCCAGATGCTGTTTGCCGATGGCGGCCCGGCTGGTCGTGGCAAATCCGACCGGATATGAATTCGCGTTTGGCTTCTAGATAGATCGCAAACGTGGTTGTTTTGCTCGACACGAGTCTCCGATTGTCGTTGATTGGGAACGATCCAATGAATCGACTCTGCCCGATTTTTCTTCCTAAATTTCGCGGATCGTTCGATTTTTCGTTGGTGCAGGTTTGGGCGCGATTCATTAGGGCGGACATCGACAGGTATAATTTGGTTAGAATTCACTTCGAATTTATGCTCGAACGGTCGTTATCGACACAAGTGGGACATTTCGAATGATCGAGTTGGAAGGATGGTTCGTTATATTCGATAACGAGATATTCGATTGTCATAATTGAAAGTTGATCATTTGTTTATTTAACTCAACGCCAAATTATGCGATCTGTATTCATCCAAGCGACAATATTAGAATCCAAGATTCGTTTTCAATTGTAATGTATTACTTTGGAGACCGAGAATTTGTGTACATCGTTTTGCTTGCCATGGCAGTGGCTCAAGATAGTTCCAGTACTTGAGAAGATGGGCGAAGCGTCGAGTGGAGTTGAGAGCTTGAAGATCACGGGAGTGAAAATTCTCTCGAGCTCCGTTAGATTGGTTTTTTCCTTTGGGTTTTTAGGCCGCCCCGTGGAATTGAGATTCGACAAAGTTCCCGAGCCGCGCTCTTTTTGTTTTCCAGCGTTAATCTCTCTACTCTGCCGGGCTCTCGTGGCTCGGCCAAAGAGCGCCTCGCCAAGTTTGAGAATAAATCAGGTGAATCTAGCCGTTATTTACACGAGGAGGTTTTAAAAGCCGGAGGTAAAAGTTATTCGCGTGCGCCCGCGCGCGCTACCCTTCGAATTCCGTCATTCGATTCCACGTAATTCGAGCACTAAAATACTTTGCGAGCGTGGAGGGAAACGTAAGTTTTCAAAGATGGGAAAAGCGAAAGCCTCGTTGTCCCCCATCGATCCGCGGAGTTTTACCCTCCGACGAAAGGTTTCTTCCCGAGCGAAATTTTTAATTCGATGATTGGGCCATTGTCGCGTCGCGACGGGAAAGGTTGTTTCTTGGTTTCCACCCGTTATGAAGCTGTATCGCGTGAAAAATCTGACTCGCGCCAACGTGTGCGCATCGGGCCGTGGGCGGAAACTAGAGCAAACTAAGTTCGATTACGCTGTACGTTATAAGACCGAGAGAATGGAGACTTACGGTGTCGAGATTGCTTAAAAAATACGAGCGCTCGTGAATACATCACGAGTAATGGTTCGCTTGCTTATGAAAAAGACTAAAAAAGCGTTTACCGAAAAAAAAATTCCCCGTGAAAAATAAACGATTTGCCGAATAACGAATATTATTGAGAATCTATGGGTGAAAAAATCTTCCAAATTTTTAAATTTTTAAATTTCTGAGAAACGAATTTATTGAGCTGGATTCGAAGGAGATGTTATACAGGTGATTGTACGGTAATTTCATTATTCGAGAATAGATTCGTATACCATCACTTGGAAATTAAAGCATCTCGAGTTCGCATCGCTGATATTCAAAGCATTCGGCATAACCTTGTTTTAGAACAATAATTCGGATTCAACCAAGCATTCGTCCTCCTAGACTTTAATAAGAGAATATTCGCGAGAATTATATTTCCTAAACACAATAAAACTATCCGGCGTTTATTCTATCGAAGTTTTCGCTTGCAGTCAAAGAATCACTCGGATTTCGAATGTCGTAGACCAACTGCAAAAGACGCAGTAAAGAGGAGCTACGATCTAGTGCTGGATCAAGACGTTTGAACGTTTCTCTCCCTCTCTTCTCTCTTCTCTAGCTCTCCGATTTTAGTGAGCATGAGAGTCTTGGAAACTGTCAGTTCAACGGGACATTTGAAATGAGAGGATTTCAGAGGTTATAATGGACTTTTGGAAGAATCGAAAAGTTATGGTGGCAGCTTCGAGGATCCTCAGAAAAATTGAAAATATAAAATTGCGAAGATTTGCAAAGCGATGCCGTTTTTTCTCCCGACTCGTGAGCGTAGGGCGATAACTCCACGAAGTTGGATCTCACTTAGCTCCCAGTTAATCTAAAATCCAACTAAAAGTGGTGCTTAATTTTATTCATGAAAATTAGTTGAAGTCTCAGAGATAAACCCTATTCGGACGAAGTTGCTTAACGGCTCAAGTTAATTTCATCGACGCCGAGTGATCTTCACTTCGTGGACTATTCGATGAGCTGCGAAGTGATAATAAACAATGATTTCATTATTTAAAATTGACCCATCAGTCGTTATTGATGGTAACGAATCATTTGGATCTGATGATATGAACGATGAACTGATCCAAGTTCTGAATTGTCGTTCAAACATACGAGAATTGTCTAGGAATCTGGTATGACAAAATTTTCAAATTTACGTTGGAAGAAAAAACTCAGAAAAGTGCAGAAATTGCATAACCGATGAACCGTAGCTTCTCGCACGATTGAATATTGATTTTTTTTCTCAATCCCAATGGTTCGATACAGTTTATTTCGGTTACAGCGAAACTTGACTATTCATCAGTAGAACAAAAATTCGCCTCTCCGGAGTAGTCAATATTTCACATATATTTTCAAGCTAATATACCCACTGCCGATCGTCACCAACTATTTCAGTATATTCCATATTCCAGAGACTACTTCCGGAGCGGGAGTATAACGAGCATCGATAACGCGAGCGCACCTATAGTACACGCAACGTCGACGCGTCACACGGCGCGACGGCTCCAGCGAGGCTATTAGTACTGCACGCAGGAAGACGCGACGACAACGTGGCACACGCGGGGGTGGATCGGACGGGACGCGTTGCGCAAAGCGCCCGCGTGCAGCTGACGCTCGAGAGGCAGCGAATGCAAAAGCTGCGAAAATTCACGGCTCGCGGGAGGAGCGGTGGTGGCGGGGGGGCCGGGCGAGGGAGGGAAGTCGCTCGCTGCTCGCCAGAGATAAAGCGAGAATTTGAGAAAGGGGATCCCGAGGATGAATGGGACGAGATGGAGATAGAGGGAGACGGAGCGGGTAATGGGATACGTGGCTCTTGCGCCCGCCACGTACGTATATATATACCAGCCGAGCAACGATGCCCAAAGTATTTCGCGCTTCGTATACGTCTTTTACGTGTGTGTGTGTGTGTGCGCGTGTTAGTCAGTGTCGGGAATGGGGGGAGGTGGATCACTGCGGAATTTTGCCCGGCGCGCGAATATCCGAAATCGAAGCTGTTTTATTCCTCGCACCGTACTAGAGAGAGAGAGAGAGTGACGCTTCCTCTATACTTTGACCAAGTTTCCGCTTTGTATGGGCCACTCTCGTCGCGTTCCATTACTTCCCCATTCGTTTGCCCCTTTCGCTCGCGCCTTTCGCTTCCGCTCGAGCGATTTCTCCGATATATACCAGCTCGTTCTCTCTTTCTCCTCTGTGCTTGCGGCCATCGGATCAGCTGCGCGCAATGATATTATTCCATTACCCGAGTAGACGTTTTACTCGTCAAATCGATTTGCCCCATTGTTTCCTGTGTGTACATGCACGTACACACCTATCCGCGCAATCCCGGGTATATTATCCCGTGAGTGTACTCCAGCGTTGTATACCCGTCGGTGATACGTTATTTTTTCCCTCCGTCTCTTTAGTCGCGCGCGCGAGCTCCTCGGTCGGAATATATGAAAGGAAGCTCGACTCGCTCTCTCACTCGCGCGTTATTCATTGTCCATTAAAAACAGCAATGTGTTGTGTATCCTCCCGGGAGGGGGGGCAAGGGAAGAGAAGACATAAAAACTCTCGACAACAGCTCTTACCTTCTCCTCTTCCTCCGCCACCCTGCCTTCCCTTCCACCCCCCCCCCGTCTTCCCGTGTCCGTATATCCCGGACTCGCTCGCGCGTCTGGCAGAAAGAAAAATAACGCGGCGCCCCCGTAATCTTGGCGGCCCCCGTAATTTCGAGCGATGTTTATGTCGCGATGGGGAAACGCCATGCAGCCAGCTTCGCTACCCCCCGTTCGAGCAGACGCGGAAAGTAGGCCACTGAGTATAGCGGGTGTGTAAACAAGCGGCGACCAACGCTATATACATGTGTGTGTACGACGACGAGGATGATGATTGCCGCGACTATTCGCTATGTGTACACACGCTCGCTTCGTTTCTCGCTGTCGATTGTGTATTCCTGTAATATTTGATGATGTCGTTGAGCTGCGTTTTGCGGTTCTGACTTGGACGTTATTTCGTAATCTTTCGATCTACGGAGAGGGCCAGTTGGTTCGTCCGTCGTATAAGTTTCGACGTTCACTCGCGATAGAAAGTCGCAATCTCCGTTTTTTCCCTATCTGATCGTCGATAATCGCTGCTTCTGGATCTTCGCTCGAGTGTCACATTATCCAATACCATATGATGTACAAATCGAAAATTCAAAACTGGGGGTAGATAATAGTTCGTTTGTCGCATTCGACATTCGTATCGTTCAATTTTCGTGTTCCAATTAAGAAACAGCCCGAGAAGCTGCGAGCGAGGCTGGCGCGCGATTCAACTTGCGATTGTAATTCCGAACAAAACAAGTTTATAGGTTCGGGCGAAATCGGACGGGAGTAGGGAGGATGTTCGGGAGGAGTTGGAAAAACGAATTTGCATCGCGAAGAGAACGACGTTCGAGAGCCGAAGATATCGCTTGATAAACGCCACCGCCGCGCCGGCCGAAGCGCATCAGCGTGTCCTAATGCATACCGGACTTATTGACTTAAACAGCCCCGCAACTGAGTTAGCCGGTTTTTTTCCCTTCCTTCCTTCCCCGAGCAAACTCGAAAAACTATCAGAAAGCTCGGACGTGTACACACCGAGTTGCGAGAGCCCGAGTTGGCGCGTCTTTGGATCCTTATCGAAGTTTCTAATCAGGTCTCGGGGTGCGCGGGAAAAGTTGCCCGTCAAGAAAGTCGTGATTGTGATTCGGACCAGGTTTCCAATATCGACGGGTTAACGAGAGAGTTGGAATAACGCCTGTAACGCAGGTGCGGCCGCGTGATCCAAAGGCCCGCGTAGAAATTTATAGGTGAAAATCGTATACGCTCAATTGCGGCAGCAGGATCAACTTTCGATTCGCCTAAACTCGAGCGGGAGGGAGTACCATGAATTTCTCACGAAGTACTGCTGGTTTACGGATAAAAAGTACTCTTTATTCTCGCCAATGTTATAGTTCTCACAAAATAGACTGCCCGAATGATCCTTGTAGGATTCACTTGAGCTGGTGCGGACCTGATCGATTTTCTATCACTAATATCTCGGAGCCCAACGAGCGTAGGGTAAAGTGTTCATTTTCAATTCAAACGCCCGATTCTCATAAATTCGAAACTGTAATTTATCTGTATTTATGGCTACCCGGAGTCGTTTGATATTTCGACATTTAATCATCAGTAAAATTTAATACAAATAAAATTCGATTAATGAATTAACTAACCAGTTGGAATTATACCGAAAGCACGTGATGCAAAGTTGAGGATACATTTTTTAAGCATATCCGGGAAGTCTAAGTAGTAAAAATAACTGGAGTGTCATCGGTTTGTGACTAGAATTTGAGATATTCTCCAATATAAATTTCACTCCGCGGGGACGGAACGACTCGTCGTGGCATGAATTATCCGAGTGATCCCCGGCTGAAGACGGCTCCTGTCATGCAGACATATATCGACTCGTATGAGACGTAAGTCGCAGGCGCGATACAGCGACAGGAAGAAACCCGTCGCACCGGCGAAGTAATCCTCGGGAACGCTCGGAGGGAAAATTCGCACTCGGGCCGGATGGGCCGCCGCGATGTAAATTAACCGAGGCGCGTCGCCCCCGTTCACAATACACCGGCATCGATCGCCGCGCGTCACCGAGTGTATATTCGGCCCGATGTATGGCGGCGCGATCGATTTACACTGTGGCCACCGTATGTGTATACGCACGTGATTCTGACGAGGCTCTTATACTTCGTGCCGATGTTTGCCCGGCCGAGAATGGAATTGAAAAGCCAACCCACCGGCAGCGCCGGGCCGCCACTGTATTATCCTCCGTTTGCCCCGCTTTGGCGCGGTGCGATTTACATAAATTTTACAAACTTTCTTTTGAGAGCCTTTAAATACATACAAGTACATACGCTTTCTTCGATTTCAATCTCATGGACAAGCCCGCCCTAAAACTTGCTCCAACGAATACAGCCAAAGTTTGAGATTTCGCGCACGCGCGCTATACCCGACGTCATGTGAAAACGCTATTGCACAAGGGAATCGAGTGCGGCATAGAAATTTCGGCGTGGAGATTGGAAAAAATATACGTGATTTCATTGGTTGCGGGAATATTTAGCCTTGAAATTTGAATGTACCGATAGATTAATTTTTTTTATCATCGATATTCACGATATGAAAGATTTGGTATAAATTGACAGGCAGTTGGTAATATCACGATTCTCTTGCATGAGAGTGATCGTTTGAATTTTCCATGAATAAAATACTTTGGGAAGATAATCAAGCGTGCAAGTATAAAATACAAAATTAATATTCAGAATATCGTGAAAAATTACAAGAATGTAGCTAATAGTTCGTATAAAATGCGTTACGTGTACTGCAATTTTCAAAAAGTATAGAACAGCAAATCCTCCAGCATCGTAGAGCGAGAATATTCGAGTGGATATTTATATTTTTGAAAAAAAGTCCTCAAAGCTGAACGAGAACACTTGGAATTTTGAAGTGAGTCGACGAGAGGTGAGCGATTGTTTTTCGCACGCTCCACGTCCGGTTTGATCGACGTTTTGTTTGTTCCTCTGACCCCCGCAGCCGCGCGTCCGACTCGACGACACACCACAATGTAATATTCAAGGAGAGCCGACGTAGAGCGAAAATGAGTGATCGCCAGTACGGCTGCAGCCGAAGTCGCGACCGTGGCTTTTTTGCGCCAGATTAATGGGGACGCGGGAGCCGAGCCGCGTTGAAGTAGAAATTCTCTTGCCAGTCCAAATGATGATATGTGGCTCGAATTAACGGAGGCGGACTCATACTATCCGGATCTCCCCACGCGCGCGCGTTGAACGTATAAAAACACCAACTTCGTCATGTGTCAATTATATTGCTCAACATATATATTTATACGGAACAAAAATCGAGCTCTTCCTATTTGCTTGAATCATTTATTTCCAACTTTTTTTCGTCCAATTCCAAGGTTGATTTTCTTTTCAATATTCCGCCATCTCTTCAACTTACGTAACTGTGCTATTCGACTGACTCCGAGTACGCCCCCATATACATTATCGCGCGTTATCGCTCGACGTGGATCGATCCCGAGGTGCGTCGCATTAATTGAAACGCCGACGTGCATCCCGGGGCACAAACACTCGTCGTGTCGGATCCGAATGCATTTTGACTAACGGTATAAAGGGGAGTGGAGGAAAATTGGCACTGCGACGATGACGCCACCCCACGGCAACTCGGAGGCTCGTCAGGGAATGTGCAGTGCCTTTGAATCGCGGCTCGATCGCGAACGGCTGCTGCAGCCACCTGTGAACGCGAGCGGGGATATTTTTTTCTCGGTCGAAACTTGCCGCAAGCGAGGGCGATTCGCTCTTGGCCGTTTTTATCATCCACTCCTCCTCGTTCTCGGCGACAAGTGCGCGACGAGCGACCAACTCCCCGAGTTCGCGGCCACACGTATTGATCGAGCCGAAGAACAACAGGAAGTTGGAGTGCTTTGCTCGAGCGGTATGTGTTAACGACCAGCTCCGCGCGCCGGCTCGACCGTACGTATTGCATATTTAATTTGTCCCTCCCCCGCACCGTGACCACCGCCCCGCGTCTACGTATAGCAACTTCGCGGTCGTCGCTTCGCCGTTCGTTACTTCAATCCAATTCGGTTGTCGCGCGTCGTTTCCTATTATAAGGTAACTGCAAGCAATTTTGGCATTGCAGGCAATTTTGCACGTTTGTCAGATTTCGTATTACCGGTGCTCTCTGAGTAACAGTCGCCCTCGGGTCATGTTGGGAGTATAATTAAAAGAGAATTTTCGGTACCTTCCCCGCCCATTTAGCCCTTAAAACTACTCTCCTACAACACTTTGAAGTTTCACTTATTGATTTTTTCTCCGTTTTCTTGTTTCACTATTCACACTCAACCTAAAAAATCAAGTGTAAATAATCTTTATCTCTCAAAGTCTCATTACTCTTTTTTTATGTAAAAACATCTCATCTTTTGATTGGTCACATCAGTTTTCCCAATACTATTTTTTATCCTACTCAAATTACTTTTTTTCGTAACAAAAACAAATGAAGCCAATGTGGCTCTTTATGTGATCATAAACCGAAAGACTGAGTGAAATCGTTGAATGTTTTTATAGACGTATTATGATGATTTAGATATATATTTTTGAAACAAATGTCACTGGAAACATGATTGAAAGTTTATTCCAATGCCAATTTGATCGTCCCAGTAGGTCCATATAGGCTGTAACAAATGATTAAGAAACCGTGCCAGATTGACTGCACGTGTAGTGCATTTGTTCCTTTTCTTTTTTTAATTGCGATTCTCAATAGATTGAAGTGGTCGAATGATAACTTTAGAAATGGGTTTTGATAGGTATTGAGCTAAACTTTAAGATACCGTCCGCAGAATTTCAAATTTTCAAGTCTAACATAGTAAAATTTGCGAAAAACCTTTGGGGGTGGCGCATTGGCTGCAGTTACCTTATGTGCGGTCGAAATTTGGACGCGCGTCTCGGACTTGCAGGACGGCATAAACCACGTGCGTACACGCCAGATACATACTCTCGTGTATTTGTGTACCGCATTCCGCGGTGGAACTTTCGATCGTCGTGAAGCACGAGGCTTGGGAAGTTTTGGGTGCGGGTGTTTCACTGTGGCTACTCGATCACGCTGGTTTATTACACTAGCCAAATTGATGGATTTACGGGGCATCTTGGATAGTTTCATATTTTTACGTCCGCAAATGGAGAAGTGAACTTTGAACTGATATTTTCGTGTACCCGAGTTTGTATACCGATGAATTGTCGACGAGTCACTCAAAGTAAATCGATTCGACGCAATCGTAAATGTCCAGAATCGAGAGAGGAAAAAACAACGTTGGATAGGTGTTTCGATCAGCCTCGGTCATATTCGAATTGTTCGAGAAATTCAATCTTGAGGGCCGAACCGGTAGAATTGTAGGAATGAATAGTCGATCAGTTTGAATTGATGCTTGACGCGATAGTTATAACAGCTAGTTTTACCCGCAGTTCGTCGGGCTTTTTATCGAAAGGAACGTAGAAAAGAGACGGTATAGCAATTATATTACGAGAATAAATTTATCAACTGAAGGTTCCACGGGTAATAAGCCACCTTAAGGGCTTTTCATTTTTCTCTAGTATTCAAAATATGTATACCTCTATACATCTCTGTATATTACCTTATGCTCGACCTTATTACTGAACATTTTTGCTGGATAATATTTTTTCGGCCTTTTTTCGTATCGTTTATTCATCCGACCAAGTAGAGCGTTTTCCTTTACTTGTGTAAGTAAGAAATGCTTCTTGGAGAATTGTGTGGTAAAAATATGCAAGGGCATATAAAATTGAATTATTGGATGTGTTCTAAAAGATCCTGGTCGAATCTTCTTCCTCTATAGGTTTCACTTGTGCGGCTATTAACTCTAGAATCACTGGTTAAATTTTAAGTTTATTGGTATGATTCTGGAGTGAGTGTCTCCTTATTTTTATTTGAATCAAACTGGAAGTTTTATCTGCAGCTTTAAAAAAAGTTCTTGGATCGTTTCTTGGAACAAGCTAACATTCGTCTCAATAATAATGATTTAATATGCCATTAAATACTTTAACAACTGAATAATTAAATATTGCCCTTTGGGCAATATTATCTGCCGAGGAAAAGGCCATCTATTCGGTTGCAGAGCAATACACCGTTTATTTTATGTATTGAGAATTTATGCACTTTGCGCCGCTCTGTTAAGTGGAGAACCATACACACTTCCAAGCGAAAGCATTGTTTACATAGAGATTTCAGCTGATGATAAGTGTTTTTTGTTTATAAAACAAGCGGGTAGGAGGTCAACGAGTTTACAGAAAATAGAAAAATTACTAACTGTGATCACTATTGCAGTGCGAAATTATGGGAGCAGAGCAAACGGGAATTCAGATTTTATATCCTAATCATTGCTTCCAAAATCTCGCTCCCGCTCTTACGAGTATAAAATTATAATTACCTATACATTAAATTGGTTAATGTAACGGAGTCAAGATGTGCATATAAACGCAACTCAAACTCATCAAAATCCACTTTTTTCGTATTTTTAATCAGGATTTAATAACATACTTATGAATGGCCGGAGAGCGCTTTGAGTTGATAATTAGGATGCATCAGATGAAAAATTACGGTTCTCACCGAGCGGCACGACCCGGCTTTTCATTGAATTAATTCAAAAAATTAAGTCGGTCGCCTCGGATTTTTTCCGATGCAATTCAAATTTATCCATATTGGGTAGATTTAGTATGAGTTTAAACTGAACTACCGGCTTGACCGTAGCAATGATCTATCGGTCCCGCGACCCTATATATAAATAAATTCGCAACATTGTACGCGAGATCGAACGAATTCCGCACTTTGGGAAAGGCGCGACTCGTGAGTTATATACGAGGATGAGAGCAAGGTGTGCTTGTACATCAGCGCGGACACATCGCTCCCTCTCTGTTTCGCGCGGCTTGGTGGGGAGGAGATTTGTCGGCTGGCGCACGTAGGCGCAATTTAAACGTCGAGTGGCCTGGCTTCGCGCGCGCAGCCTAATAAAGAAGGAAAACCAGCGACGTAAAGCAACGACGGCCTAACTGCCTGTACGTGTCACCCGAGCGATATACGCGCCTGGGGCGTATTCTCTCCTCCCCCCCCCCCCTCCTTTTTCCGGGTGGCTCTCGATGTGTGCAGCGTTACACTCGGCCGTGCAGCTTGACGTATATCTCGAGCAGTCGCTCAAAATCCCTCCGCACGTTTTCGCCGCTGTGATTTCCCTTTTGTTACAGGGCGCAACGTCGCGCGATTCGATTCTGTCAAAAAATTTTTCGGTAGCTCGACTCGCACGGAGTAGTATCGATACCTCGAGTTTTCATCGGATATGCATAGCAGTATTCATTTGATCGGAATCGAAATTTGTTCCTAGGAGAAGCCGAATTTTCAACTGTATCCTCGAAGAGTTATCAGCCTCGCCCCAACAAACTTGTACCTGGAACCTCGACTGGGCTGGCGATGCCAGACCCACCGGGTCGCTGGCGACGCCGAGATTGATCCGCGATGATCGAACGGAAACTACTCGAAATGGCTAGTGTAACGAGAGATGTAGTATTTAGGAACTTAGTACGTGATTTATTCAGTTATCTGTAGACCATACTTCAGTGCTTCAGTGGGTGCCGCAATCGAGCGGAGATCAGCTGGATATTGGTCTAAATCCACCCTTGGGATCGTTCGATTTACTCTCCCTCTCTCTCTCTCTCTCTCTCTCTCTCTCTCTCTCTCTCTTTGATTCTTCATCGATAACATTTATGATACACTTGCGCTCGACGAGCTTTATATGCGCGGATAGATTGGGATATAAAAAGTTGCACTATCGCACTGTTGTATGCTCGATTTCTGCGATCGAGGCTTGAAGGGGCGCCCATGACAGAGGGTTCAGATAACCGATAAAAAACTAACCAATATCGTTAAATAACATCCATAATTGATTCAATCTACGAGATGTAAATATTTGCGCGGAAATACAGCTATTAAAATTATCAACCAGATTAGTTTTCGACGCGTTGCCGATTCAGCGTGAAATGAACAATTGTGATTGTTCTCAAAATTATCCGGTCCTATTGTCTCAATTGTTTCATTGAATCATCACTGCAGTGCCTAGATTAATGCCGGTTGATAATGATATGATATGGCTAAATTGCTGCGATCGGATGCTTTTGTTTTCGCAGATTGAATCGATCACTGACATTATTTCGGCAATATTCTTCAGTGTAAAGATCCATGTAAATTTCCATGTGCTGTTTAGTCTCAATTCACGTCGAATCATCAATGTGTCTAAAGTTAATTCGGTTGATAGTTATTACGATAGTAATGTTCCTCTTTTTGCAGATGGAATCAATTATTCATGTTATTCGGGTAATATTGTTCATTTACCACAGCCTACTCTCTTAATCTAAAATAGTAAAAAACTACTATTTAATAGTACAAATTGCACAACTGCTGAGAATAGTCGATATTCACAAAAAAGTAGTATAATTTTACTAATATTTTAGTCATTTAGTAAGAGCTTACTATTTTTTAGTTAAAATTTTAGTATTTTTTCATTATTTTAGATTTAGAGAGTATGTTCCCCTTTGGTATGGGCCACTGTAAAATTGTTCGAGTTATACGGCAAGCCCCAAAAGGCCCTTTTGAAAGAAGATGTATTTTTTGAAACTGCACCTCGAAACATATGTAAATACGTCGTGAATTTGGTTCCATGGATGAAAATTTTTTCCATTCGGAAAAAAACAATTGTCAAAAAACAACCTCGCTCCGGAGCCTCTACGCACCAATACACGGATATGTCACTGCGAAACTCCTCTGGAAGATAGAGTGTACAAGTATGAGCCGCAAAGTCGGAAAAATTCCCGGTGATCCCGAATGAAAAATGTCCCCTGTGTATCTCGGGGAACCTATTAATCAAAGGGGGGGGGAAATAATAAACAAGGGACATGGAGTGGGGTCGGGCCGAGTCCGTATACGATATTCGGCAGGTCGCGCGTGGAGTGGCTGACTAGCTTGATAATCGAGGGGCTTTTCGCGGCTGTTAAACGCTCGCGCCGCGTCGCTCAGGGAAATTCCCGAGCGCCAGCTGCGCGGAGATTTACGATAGCTCAGTCCGGTTCGCGCGCGCGCGCGATAGCGATTCGAATCTAAATCGAATCGAAGCCGATCGGGAGAAAGAGTAATCCTCCCGCGGATATATAGCCTTAACCCATTTACTCGTTCCACTCCGACCGATCTTTTCTCTCTCTCTTTCTCTCGCCCTACCTCCTGTTCCCTATATATATACACATTCGAGTTGGAATATTAACCGGCGCTCTTCTCGTGGAGAGCCGCTTCTTTGCGGACAATGCCGGTGGTACGATTTTCATTTGGACGTGTATATACGTATCGATTCGGCGGTGCTCGAGCTCGACGGCCGAGCCTCAATGGACACACACACATACACCGGCCGATGTCGATTGTTTTCGTTGAGGGACTCTCGCGCGAGTTACGTAAATTGAAAAGGGGAAGCGCGAGAGAGAGAGAGAAAATAGCGCTTGATCCGAGCGCCAGTCGGTGTCGCCTTAGATAAGATATACGTTTTAATTCCCTCCAGTTACGATCAATATGTTTGCAATCCATTTCCCGGCTGCAGGTGCTAGTGTGTACATGCTCAACTGGATATTCGACGAACGAGTCGAGCTATCCGGCGATGCGCTTGTTCCCCCCCGAGCTCGCGAGCTCTCTGTTTAATCCAATACTTAGCCACGAATCGGATGGATAAGTAGCTTTCGTTCTGGGCGTATATAATCAAATGGATTTGGAGCCGTATTTACATGCCCGGATAACGTTTCGCGCATTTTCCGATACGGTGTATCTTTCGCCCGCGGCCCTCGTATCGATGTTCTCTCTTTTTTTTTTCCATCATGTTCGACTGTGTCGTTCGATTTCATCCCCTCTTTCTTTCACCTTGCTGTATTACAATCTTACCGAAGAAATACTGGCGATTGGCTATACTGTTAATTACATAAACGCAACCGAGTAAGATATGTACAGGTGCAATGTAAATATCGATACGTATTATGCAAATGCGAGAAATCGAAATTTGGCGATTTTCGGCTGCTGTCGAATATTCTCGGCTTTTTCCATTCGATATATTCACACCGAAAACTAAAGTCCGCAATCGAATGTTTGATCGACTGGCTCGTTGACCCTCCGACTGTTTCCCACGGGAGCTAATCAATGTTTTTCCCATGTTTTCGTACACTCGACTGTGTTGGGTCGATGTGTGCATGAGCCCACACGAGCGAGCCCGTATCCGCGGGCTTGGATCCTGGGACGCGCGTCCCGCCGTACCAAATTACGAATTGCTCGGGGAATTTTGATGGGCCGACTCGTCCACGAGGATTCGGCAGTGCCGAATCACACGACGAATGTTCGACTGCACGGCCCGGAGTCGAGAGCCTCGAACTCGCGAGTTCGCCGTCAGCTTAATGGCGGTATCCCCCGAAATTAATTGAAGTTATTCGACCACCACCAGCGAGTTTACCGGATCCAGCGTATGCTGATGCATACCCACCGAACTATTTTGCTTCTAGCCAGAAACTACACCAACGTTCGGTCGACGTAGTTAACGAGCGATTCACTTTGCGCTTGGCGAATCGCTCTTTTTCATCCAACTCTATCGAGTCCTCCCCCCATCGGCACAATTCATCGATACGAGTTCGATCGATACATACATGGATATACACACATACGGGAGCCGCGAGGTAATCCGACACAGCATCTCGGGCCGGCGAGATATTAAACGATCGATCGAACTTGTTCGGCGCGCGCCATCAATTATTCGTCGAGTTTCAAGCGGGCGATGCTGCGCGCGCCGGCGGCACGTGACCCGTGAATTATAAAGCGCGCGGCTCTGACTGTCGCGCGAGCCCCGTGCGGCCGATAATAAACCGGCTCCCCGTTCGACACATATCAAATTTGTGAAAGTGGGTCGAGAATCGGCTGGATTTCGTTGCGCGCGCGCGAGCCGGCTTCTAATTTTATCCCCCGTGCTCGGAACCAAAAGGGTTGGCTCGATCGCTCCTCTTTAATCCGAGATTCTCTCGTCTGCGTCACTTGGTCACGATTCCGCTCTGCCCCATTCATAGCCCTCCTCCTCCTCCTCCTTCCCGTTTCCCGGGGCATTCGTTACGAATACATTTAAAGCTTTTCCCTTCCCCTTCGGCGGATCGCTGTGCATCCTCGGCAAGACCCACTTGGCCGTGAAAGATGTGTTGCATTTGTGAATTTGTGAATCGTGGTATGCTTACGAGAATACTTTCTTTGGTATTCCATGATAATCTTTTGTCATCTGTGGCTTTTCCTTTTACATCGCACGATTCGATATATCTACATAAACATATTTAGAAATGTTGCTAATGTACCAAGAATCCGACTCATTTCCACACACGCGTCAAGTGGAGTTTTGTCGAAATTCGAAAAGAAAATGTACATGTAAATGTACAAATACAGATATATAACTGTATACATGTCTGTATTATTTGGCAATCCATAGGATTCCATGGCATTTCACGATATATATACCGTGTTTTGCACGTTACTCCTCGAGGGAATACGCTCTCGAGTCTGGCTCCTCGTCGAAACGCATTAAAAAGTAAACGCTCGACAAAGCAAGCGTATTCAAGTCGAGGGGCTATGTTTCGAGGCGCAGCAAAGCGATGTTCCCGGGGGCAATGATTTTTGAATTAAATTTGCATCTTAATTTCCCCGACCTAAATCTCGGTTTCTCTTTTTTCTGTTACAGGTGAGTACACGACAACTTCTCTCTCTCGAAATCTCGCTCCATCCTGCGACGACGTAAGTCCAAATTACAATGATTTCCAACTCGCCGCGTCGATGCGGCGAGGAAAAAAAAAGTACGATAGACGATCCACGCGAGCAGACGCGGGCGAGACCCACCCCGCTCGTTAAATTCTAAGGCGAGCGTCGAGACGCGCACGTACTCTATACACATATGATGTGTAAAACGAAATGCGGGACAATTCGTTTGATTGGTCGATTAGAATATATTTGTGTCGGAGCTTGTGACCCGGATATTCCCCCCGCCCGGTTGGCGATTCACGTGCGAGGGAGGGGGGAACAGAGCAAGGAAAGCCTCTCGCCGCTCGAAAAAGTAGGCCACACCGCAAAACCAAATTCCAACCGGAGCGTGGCCGTATTATTCCAAGCATCCACATAGCCCCGGGATCGATACGCCTACTTTATATAGGCACACGTGCGCGCCCACGCGAGCGTAATATAGATGTATGTGTATAGAGGCTCGCGACGTTCGACTCGGAGAGTTACGTTGCGCGCCACACACCGCGTGTGTGTGTAAACGCGCAGGTGGCGAGTACCAAACTGACAAGGCGACAACCCACTCGATCCACGCGTCCAGGCTTAATTACAAACGTTTGTCTTGCAAATTGTCTGTTGCGCGAGGAATTACGCGGGCTCGAGCCACCATGTGGACTGTTGAAGGGTACGTGCCTCCTCGTAGCCCGACCCTCGACCACGCTCCCCCGACTCTCTTGCCTTTTTACCATCTCGTGTCCCGTGTGTATGTGAGGGTGGAGGGTTATACCGTTCCCGTTTAAGATGACGAAAATCGTCTGTGTGGGACCGCGGCAGGGGCGGATTTGAAGTTTACGGAGCTCGCGAGGCTAAAATTGTGATGGGGCCCCCTGTGTGGGTGGTGAAACCAGTTGATCAATGGCCAGAAAATGAGAATTATGGCATGCTTACGGGAGTACGGGAACAATTTTAATCAGTGATTATATACATGAAAAAGCATCTTTATTTGTTTAACGTTAACCAGGAGATCAATTCGTACAAAATCGAGTGGTGGACACATTTTTTGCTGCTATCCAATCAAATCTCGGCTATAACTTTCTGCATAGACTGGTCGCATTGGAACGATATAAAAAGCGGTTACTAAAATGCCATGAAGATTTTTTAATTCCATGACAATAAAGCTTCTTCGCGAGTCTCGGATTTTTCATTTTCGCCATTACAGCTAATACTCAAAGAGACTCATAAATACTATCAAAATAACGTATTCGGTAGCTTCTGCTCTACAAGACCACCTATACCAGCGGCACATGATAGGCTATTCACCGTGGAATACTTTGCCAACTTGAGTTCGAATCCGGAATGGATCGGGGGACTTGAGATTCTGTTGGCAATTCAGAAATCACATTTTGCTGGAAATTACTCGGAGTCGTTCGCGTATTCCCCGACTGTCTGCGACCCGAAACTCTATGATCGATCTCCAGACGCGAGACGTACCAGAGTCTGACGATGTTTTGGTAATCCGGTCGCGCGCGCGACTTTCCAATGCCAGTTTCTAAATCGGATTTGGGTGGCGGCAAAGTAATGCAATCGTGTCGGATTACAAAACTGCAACTTTCGCGTTTACCATTGCTCGTTTTGCCAAACACCTGAGCGTCCTCGATTGTTTTCATGTAGACGCATTTGAACGAACGGCACACGCTGTGTTGGGAGATGAAAAAAAAACATCAGAGCTTGTTTTGAATGTCGAGGAAATCTCGTCCACAGACGTATACGGTAGCAATGGATGATGATGGATCGAATCAACATCACACACAGCGCGTTTTTCAGCTCATGATTGATTGAAAAATCTTCCTCTCGTACACCGCGGCATTTCTGATTGGTGAAAAGAGGCGCGTTGATATATAGAGCCGAGTCTTTATCAGAAAATTTATTGGAAATACTATGAATATCCGGAGTTCTCGTGAATACATGATACGATAGAGAAACACCATATACGTACACTTGTCCGCATAAAAGATCCGAATTCGAACCGTAATTGGAGTACGTATATGACCGAAAAAACATCGAATCGAGATACACGCGTCCTTGATTAACTGTGCGATACATCAATGTCAAAATACGATGTTCAGCTGTGTTCAGGATATAAAATATACACCCTGAGAATTGTGTTTTGCTATTTACCGCTAGCCACTAGGCTGGTTGAGGGAAAAAATGACGAATAAATTGGAGAAACTTTTCATTTGATTCGTATACACCAACTCGAATTATTATCTCACAAACCAGCCGAAAAGTTTCGACATTCACACACAAGCTTAACGGAGCGTATCTATAACTATGAGCTTTGAAGTTTCTTTTCATCGTCGCAGAAAACACCGTTCCCTGTGTACTCCGTTTATCCTCTTCGAGCCGGTATTAATCTCTTATGATCTATTCACAGTTTGGATTCGAATAAGTCCGCGTAAATGTTTACTCGGGCTGTGGAATTCGACAATGGCCATTCCAGCTATCTCACATATCAATCGAATTCTTCGTCGAAACGTTGCCTCTTTTTAATATCAAACAAAATCAAACAGTCCTGGATCGCTCGAAGAATAAACGAAGGGATATCACGCAAAAATTATCAAAAAATTATCAAAAAAAACGCACCGGGATTAATCAACTATCGAGTATATATATATAATCGACTGATCAATACAATCGCGAGATCAACGAACGAGCATGAAGAAGAAATTGAGTCGAAACCAAAAAAACGGGGTAACTCGTCGGGTGTTCAACCTTCGAGTGCTTTTCGCTCGTAGGTGCAGAGTTTCATCGTAGTAGACTACTCGGGGGAACGCGACTCGACGGCGGCGGCGGTGGCGGGCCATTTAAATTTTCAGTTCGCATTGTTCTCCGGTACGCGCGGGCTGCTTTTCCACGGCGAAATTATTAATGGTCCCGACGGTGATTCGCGTTTTCCGCTGTCTGAACACCTCGGCGCCGCAGTCGGTCTTTCTTATCGCACGCGCAAGCGCCGAGTGTGTGTCACGGTTAACGGCAAAAATTCGAGCGAGAACAAGACGCAGGAGTAGGGAGGAAAACACGCATGCGGACGCGCGGGTTGTTATTTGAGCCTCTGAATTCGGTCCATCCACTTTCGCGAAATTATAAACTCGAGTAAAGTCATTGTGCGTTGATTGTCTATGCCTAGCAAACGTTCAAACTCGTTCATATGGGTTCGAAGATTGAAAAATTGCGTATCTGATTACTTAGATAATTTGTTCAAAGGAGATTTAACTTCGTATGTTCAGCTTCGCGAACTCTTACGAAAACAGATTGCCAATCTTTCCTCTTGTAGTTAGGCAGAAATAAATATTGTGTTTGTCAATGAACTCGTGAATGAATTCTGTTTCAAAAATCGACGGATTCTCCATGCAGAATGAATGAGAGATAAATATATATATCTAGGCATATATCAAGTTTCTAGGAATATATGTAATTTTTTAATCGATTCTCGGGCTGTCGATTTGGTCTTTTTCGACGTCGTCATATTCACACTCGCCAAAGGTCACAGAAGTAGAAAAGAGCGCTAAAACACATGGGCTGAATACTCCTGTGTGTTACTCGTTATCCCGCCACTTGTCCAAGTTTTTTATCCACAACATTGTTACGTTTCATTTTTCATTTTGCTTCCTTTTACTCTTTTCATTTCTCTCTCCCTCTAGTAGGCTCTGTTTTCCCGCCGCGAAACGAGTCCGCACACGTTTCTATTTACCAATTATAACTTCCAACTGCCGAGCTTACGCAAGAAGTGGAAACAAATTCATCCCCCGTCCCCCGTTTTTTTGCGGATACCAGCTCTCATACTGCACCCCAGCTTTTATGAAATTCTTGTTTCTTCGGATCAACTTCCCAACCAATGCATATTTATCCCCGTCAAATCCTTCTTGTGGTTACACATCGATTACGTTTCCCTACGTTATTCAGGTTTCTCGTTTTCTCTGCTTCACTTTCCGCTCGTAATCTGCCCGCAGATCGAGTCACGGAATCTATGTGAATTCGCCGAGAACGAGCAGTTTAGTCTGGGTCGTTTGGGAGCCCGATAAATTCAACGAATCTTTTGAAATAAAATTAATTCAATCAACGGAAATAACAAGGATCTTATTCTCGAAAACCCTTAACGCTGAACGTTCCGAACCGCGAATAGCTCAGTGATTATTTACTCACAAAGAACCTTTGTTTCTTGTAATAAACTATATTCTTTCGTTTCTTTGGAAAATTTATTTGCATGGTGATAACTCTGTTCGACATTAAATTCTCAAATAATTGAATAATGACATTATCGAATCAATATTAAAGAGCTAAAACTGTTGAACTGATTCGACGATTCTCTTTGACCTACTGAAACTATGAATAAGTACTATCTTTCCGTCACTTCTAAACTTTATTAACTTTATTATTATTAAGTGTTCGGTTTTAAGATTCATGACTTCTCCGAGGATTTTACGTATTCGAATCACGGGTCGATCCACGCTGATTCGGATGCTGTTGACGACAAAACTCCATACGAATGTAGTCCCATCGAAATCAACGAACCTTCCCAACCGTTCGCGTGCGAATTAGTCGAAATCGGGATATTGTTCCTCTTTCTCCTCGACATTCAAACGCGAGGGTGGGGGACGAGTGAATAAACGATGTCACATGTTGCTCAACGGCATATATCGTAGCGGGGAAAAGCTTTTGTCAGCGCAACGCGCCACAGAGACGGATTCCTTTTCAATGAATGATTTATGGTCGAGCCTTTCCGCGGACCGAAACAATGGCTGTTCGCTCTTCGCTCGCCGCGCGAACGGATCTGTTATTCTGTTTTTTTTTTTTCACTACTAAAATACGTCCCTCCCATACAGTGAAAAAAAATCAGAAAAAGCCCCGGCACGCGCGTTTGTATGGGTTATTGAATTCCGCGACGTCAACGGTAAATATACACACGCACACAGAGTGGGTGAAATTCGCGTGCGCTCGAGCGGCTTCAAAAAGATATTCCGCGGGGTATTGGTTTAGGCCATGTGAGGGCCGAGCTCGATGCGGAAATCGGAATCGCGCGACCCGATTGGTCGAGAGGCGGGGGGGGAGAAAAAAAAGGAACAAACACCCGGGGCGGGGGTGCAGTTTTGCCTTACGTAACGGGCCGGGCAAACCGCGCGAAACGGGGCTAATCGACTTTTTCCCGGTCACGTAAAAAATTGCCGGCCCCGCTCGAGCGTGTACGCCAGCCCCCCGCCGAACGGAGCGACACCGGTGTGTATTCCTTTGCCGTGGGGTAATTAAACCCGCGGTGGAACGGGCAGAGTGGGGGAGGGACGCGCGCGGCTTGCGGCGCAAGCTCGGGCGGATTCCTTCCGGGCTCTGCGGCCACTCGAGCCCCTCTCGGATAAGCCGAACTTTCGGCGAATTTCACGGGCACCGCACCCCGCCACTTACGGGGCCGCGCAACCCCGGCCATCGCAACTTTGTTAGCGCGGCTGCTTTATCCGCTTGTCCGCCCGAAAAATGGCTCAATTATGGGCGCGATCGGGCCGGATTTCGGTTTAGCCTCGTGACACATCGCCGCACCGACAACAGAGCTCAGCTTCCCCAACGATCCGCAGTACTGCGTGGAAACTCGCTGTACGGCGGTTGATGAGTCGTCGAGTGGTACCAGATCGACATTTCCCATGCAATGCCAGTGATTGTTACCACTCGTGAAATTTTATAGCAACAATTTTAAGCTCGAATTCCCAGTAAGTCTAGGGAAAATGTACTTTTGAAGGATTTGTCGAACAACAGACATTGAGTACATTATGAAAACTTACAATTTCAGTCTAAAATCTTTACCAGACTCATGTGGGATTTCAAGGTAAAAACTTGTTGCTATAAAATGTCATTGAATTCGAGTGGTGATTTCCACTCGTACGTGAAAAAGTTACTCAAGTTCCCCACTCAATAGCTTATCCACGAAGATACAGTGATTTCTCACTTTCGCACAGTGAGTTTCCACTGTGAGGATTAAAGAGAGTAGCTGATAGAGGATGAATCATTGGTCGTGGCGCGCGAGTGTTCGACCGATATTGACTTGCCAGGTGAATTTTCGTAAAAACCCGCTGAGTTATACGACGTTGCTCGGCTCTGGCGAGACGTTAAATTCTCAACGGCCGAGTATCGAATGGCCGCGGTGACAAGAATGTCCCGTAAATCATTCGCTATCGGGCACGACAACACGAAAACTGAATTACTGCTGAAAAAAAATCCCGACGCCTGGTCGATTTGAAAATGACGAAACGACTTTTTTATTGACTCTCTCTTGGTTTAAAATTATTCCAGCACAATTACGACCATTGCGCTTGGATTGCTCGTGGAGAATCAATTGAAGTGGTGGATGATCAATTTGTGATTAGCCGACCCCGCCATATTATTATTATGGAAACTGTATCTCAGTGAATATCTTTCAAAATATACTCAAGCACTATAGATATTGACGAGATTTACGATAATTTCAAAGACCGAAAATTCTCTGGTTTTGAATTATCACGTGCTAAACATGCTATTTCAAATCCACGCTTTGAAACATGAAATAGCACATGCGAAAAATCGGAAATTCAAAATGGAATTTCTGACTTGTTTTTCAAAATACTGTTCATAGCACTTGAGAATTCATAGTATTTTTTCAATCTCAATCGCATGAATGGCTAAATGATTTCGTTTTTTTACGACTCAAACATGCTCATAGTAAATCAATAAATTAGATCAATTATTGAAACTATAGCTATTCCTCGAATTGAATAAATAGTATCGTCCAAACTAGAAAGCTCGACATTAGCCAGTCTCGTCGTTTTATCCTGAGAAGCGGCTCGGTCCATGTAGAGCATCTTTCTTGATTAGAATAAAAGTAGCACAGTTGAGGGGCCATACAATTCGAAACGTGAAGAGATTCAGTAGAAAGAAACTCTAATTACATGTACACTCGGGAGCGTGAGGTTGAAAATTGGGCTCTTCATTGTTATTTGAGAGAAATGACTCACAAGGCAAGTATCATATTTACGAGTCTTGCTCGATATTGCTGGTAGTTTCTGAGAGATTATCCTTGAGTATCGAGATACTCGACAATATAATCACGAGATAGGTGTGTACAGTATCTTGACCTCTAACGCTTTGGTTTCCTGAACATATTCGTGAATGTTCATTGTTCAATGTACCAGCATTTTATCTGTATATATACAGAAGCCCGTGAATATCTTTAATAGACGGAGTTATTAATTGTTAATAATTTATTTATTTTCCTCCAAAACATCACTCGGATGTTCATGGAAGTTGCATTGAAACCTACTTACGATTAATTCTCAAGTACAATGGAAGGTATCATCAAACTACAATGCGTGGATCTCATCTAGAATTAAGGAAAACTGAAGTATGCCGTATGCCACGCTTTTGTTTTCGCACATATCTGCGAGTACATGGAATAGCATATTTAGCACGTAACAGCTCATAACCAGAGTATTTTCAGGATTAGTGCCCATTGTAACTTTTGAACAGCTCGTGAAGATTTATCTTTCAAGTATAACATTCTAAAGGATGTTTACTGAAACTCAATTTCCATGAGGATATATTATATCCTTATGGAAATTGATATTAGGCGGGTGGTCTCTTGATAGTGAAGATTCAATAATTCATTAGTGATATTCACATAGCCGATGAACGGTGAATTATTCGATCCACGAAATAGTAATTTCGGTCAACTTTTCCATCAAATTTTACTATTCATCAGTAGGAAAAAATTGAAATATATTTTACAAATTTCCAAGTGAACATACACTATTATTAATCAGTCGATAAATGTTCATTAACGAACAGTATAGCTGTGATGAAAATTATAGAGTACACTTTGATCCGATAATATCACTGAAGTTTGTAAGCTGTTTGAGGGCGGGTTTTCTGGTATGAAGATTCTATCCGCTGTATCCGATCGAAACGTAAGCTCCCCTCGATTTATAACTCTTCACCCAGATCAAACGGGTGCGTATCCCCGATGATCGACGATCAACTCACTGCCAGCTCGTCGACGGCCACAGGACTGTAGGGTTAAAGTTCCCATGTTGATATAGACCCGAGAACAATAAAAGTCTTCTAAGCGAAAAAAAAATAATCCAGCCTCGGAACGGCATGTTACTCTGTATAAAGTATATGTATATAGATAGTGGCTCTTTCCGAGACGTCCGATCGGAGGTACGACGAGCTCTATCATTTTTCTTCGAGTCGATACCGGAACGAGCCGTCGCCCTACTTACTTTAAATTCTCGCCTCGCCAACGAGTTATACTGATCGGAAGCATGTCTGTCGGCCTGCAGGCGTCGCTTCGAATTCAACCGGCAAACTCATACTGTTGATTGATCTCAAAATGCCCAAGTCATCAAGTACTTATGTGAAGCATGAGGGCAATATGGCTCTCCATTTTTTTTTTTTTATATATAGTGAAACGCATTGAGCCGCTTTAAATTCTTGTATTACCTACTCAATAAAGTGCGAAAATAAATGGAAGAAAATGTAAAACCAGGTCCCGTTGGAATTTTTAACGTAACATGATTTCGAAATTGAATTGACATATTTCTGAGCCTAGAATAGCCAATTCTGTCTTACTTTGTATAATTTCCCTCTGAGGGATCATTTTACATAATTCGTGAAAAATGTGATATCATGTTGGAACAAAAATTCCACCAGAATCTTTCAGAGCACGTCAAATATTTCAATTCAATGCCGTGGGTACATTTACTGCAATTACTGGAAAAACTGACATTTTGAAGGCATTTTTTATTCGAATAAAAAAAAAGATATAAACTCGAATTTATCGGAGAAAAAAATGTTCACATGTAAAAAAGAAGTTGATCTCAAGTGCTAGAAAGAAAATGATTAACCGTAGGCATCTTATTCAAGATTACGAATAACGATTGTTTTCAAAAGTTTCCGTGATGAATCGCCCACGGAACGAGATGCGCATCTCTATATATGCTCTTTGTTCCACTATGCTCGGCGACATGCGAACACATTCCGCGGATTCATGCGTATACGGCGTTCTCTCTTTTTTTTCACGACTCGGACGCGCATTTTACAAGCCATAAGTATTTTATTGCGGCGCTCGGAGAAAAAAAAGCGCAACCTTTGGATTACATGAGAAATGCGAAGCTACGGAATGAAAAAAAGAAAAACGACTCGGGTTAGCGTGTCGGTGGTAAATTGTATTCCACATGCCGGTCGCATGCTCTGGGTGTAACGTTCCCCGTTGCGATGGGTATTCCTTGAGTTTTGAATTGGACGTTCAAGCTTCGCAGCACGGCCGGTATGTTTTGAAGAAACTATTCGATTTTACGGAGGTTAGAGTCTTTTGGGAAAAGTATGTCGCGAGCGGAATATTTAAAGGGAAGTTTCGGGCTCACGCGGAAAATATTCAACTCATGCCCTGGAAGCGGTTTCGGTTGATTCGATGGTATTCATTGCTATTGAAAAATTTGTATAGGAAAATTCCAGAGAGACGACAACGACGACGTCAAATGTGGATAATCACATCGTCGCCTGTATTTCATGACTGAGTAATAGAAAAGATGACACATTGTAATTTGACAAATTCAAGGTCGGGTATGGGCTATACAAAGAGGTAATATCAACAATTGTCCAGATATCAGTAATTACCATCAGTCTCAATCGTTACGTTAGATGGTGAATGCGCAATTCGATAACGATATGATGAGGTTTCACCGCAAATACTTTCATGTTTTCAAATTCAATTGCTCAACGACATATTCTTCGTTTTTTAAAGCTTCATTTACCGCGTTTGGTATAGCCCCCTCTTAATAGCAGAAATCAATCGAAGCAATAGGTATATTCCAGGAGCGCAAGCAAAAATGCAGCAGCGAGCAAAATTGAGCGGGCGTAGATGGAAAACGTTCGAGTGGCGGACGGGGCAAAGCAATGTCGGGCGTAGCCAGCCACGCGCGTAAACGGATTAATTAGAGCGAACTGCACATATTCGCACATTGGCTAATGCGGCTCGGCCTCGCGGCAATCCACACTGCTTCCCACCGACATCACGCGAATACCTGACCCTCGCGCAGTTTACGAGCTGCTGCATTTTCATCATCGCCCCGGCTCCTCGTGCGTGTTTCTCTATCTACCCATCCAACGTACGGTGTGTACGGCCCTTCAACAATTCGAGCAATTCACATTGATTGAAGCCTTTTGATTTTTTATAAGCTTTGTTTGCGCCTGGCACGGCTTGCTCTGCCGTTTGCAACAGCTTGAAATCCATTACTCCAAAAGCATAGCGATTCTAGGGGTGGGCGTACCAAATCGCGTTGATTGTTGAAAATCGTGGGTTTTGATGATTCACGGAAGTACTTCCTCGAGGGATAACATGGAGTATCGACCGGGATATCATGGAATGCCTCGGAAGACCGAAGAATATGAGCGTATTCGTACATATTTTTGAGTGAATGTGTACAATGTACATGAACAAAATACCAAAAACTACCAGAAATTTTTCAAAGCAATATTTGGAAATTCAGTGGGGAATCGTCCTTTAGTGGAATTCATACATTGTCCGACTCCGCGTGTCGAAACGCGTACACATCGAGGTTTTCCTCATTCCATTTTTCCCGAAGTTAAAGACGGCGCTTTACATCACAAAGAAAGTTCGAGGGAGTCGATGTAATACGGTCGAGTCGTTTCTTTCCATTTTATCTTGCCCCGCGAGAGGAAATAAATGTGCCCCAGCTTTGTGTTTAACTTGTCCGTGCTGAGCTTCTTATATGCGTTAACTTAACAACAGACTGGACATTGTCGAACTTTTGATTGAATCAAACTATCACCAGTCCTGTAACTTCGGCCAGACTCCGTTGAAGTTTCAAAGCGTAAGCTAATTAGTTTGAGCCCGCGAATGCATAAAATCGACTTAGCGCGACGCGCATTACGTATAACTCCATGTATATATACGCCAAACAAATTGAAACTGTTACACATTTCCGACAATGAAGTGCCCGTTTGTCGGGCTATTCGCACAAATCACGAGTTATTGATGAGAGTTCCATGTGGCTCTCGACAGAGACACATTCATGATGTTGCATTCGGAATTTCATTGTGCCGTGGCGGATTTGCAGCCGAGCCTTGAGCATTGTTTATTTTTAATTGTACTTGAATAGCGGATACGGATGAATTTTACCGTTGAGATGAATTACGACTTTTTTCGACTATCCAACGGTTCCTCGTTTTGAACATGGCAAATTTTTCTCAATGTTCGAACTTAAACCCTAAATTGAAAGACTTTTACTCTGACATCATTGTGGATATTTTGAGAAGAATATATATTTCCGGAGCATTCATGAATTTTTCTAATTATTGTTAAAAGTAGTTTGGAAAGATGCAAAGCAAGGCGGAAACGGCCATTGATTGAGTTTGGTCTTGGGAAGTTTGATTAGAATCGCTACGGATGTTTCGAATAGTTTACGAGGCATTTACCTCCCATACTAATCAGCCTATACTCCGACGAGCGAAGCTGAAATAAACCAAGATCAATTCTCCCCCTACAAGCTCGATTACCCTAGATGTTAACCTCATTTTCCGGCTCACGCGAAACGGTATTTTATTCAGGGAAGCGCCACCGAAGTACGGGAATAATAGCGCCGACAGAGACGACCAGAACCGATGAATGTCGACTTATTATTCCGACATTTACATGGACATCGCACACTTATGTTACATTTATATAAATTCTCTGGATTTGCATGAATTTACTTGCCAGTATAAGCTCGTAAACGTATTCTACCTCGTGTACACGAGATACCACGAAAATGTGAGCTCCAATATGCATACATATGTTTGTCTTGAATGAATGGAATATTCATACGTGCGTATCATATAGTCGCTATACAATTCATCGTCAGATGAAGAATGAAAAGATGTTGGCAACGTTGAGCATAATACCATACGAATATACATACATTCATTCATGCATCATATATTCATGGTATTCAAGACACTCTGATTTTGCTATAATATTTCAACTTTCCTTTGGATTCGATCCTCAATGCGTACAGCACACGAATTGGATCTCGCCAAAGACTCGATTCAAAGACAAAACTTCTGAGCATAATAACGTTAGCAGACTCTATATCGCGAGCTGAAGATTCAATTGTTGGAGAGGGATCCATTAACCACCACTTGCTATCGAACTTCTTGCTGCCGGGTCATATCGTAATTGGGTATATAATGCTCGCCATGCAAGTTATCCGCGAACTTATCAATAGTACCGGGGGTTGCGGCGCGGTGTGTGATTCGAGCTAAATTGGGATCAATCTCTGATGCTGGAGTTTGGTCTGGGCAATTTGATGAGGGATATATCACTCGATGTGCCTCGTGCATATCTACTCAACCACTTGCTATATCGTTGGGTGAATATACTCTATGAATTAAGGATTCGCGTACATCTATCGAACAATCCTCTCGTTTTATTCCTTGTCGTTTCTACGGCTGAAATCTTTGAAAAATTTCCTTTGATAATAAATTTTTAGCAGATAAACTTGAAGCAACGAAAGAACCTGAAATATATGGAAACGCAATATCTCTCGATGTCATTCTCTTGGTCACCGATTGTGGCTCCATTGTAACACACTCAATAACGCGTAAATGCCATAATGCGGCACGGAAACCTGGCGGCCATAAATAATACCATCGGAAATATCCCCGGGCAGTGCAATTCATCAGACCCAGCCGGCCGAGCGAGCCATGCCTCCCTTTCTCTCTTTCTCTTCGCCTTCTCAACTTATTGTAACCTATGCTTAGGCGCAGATTCGGGCCGCGTGCCCAGCCGGCTGTTCAGGGCATTTGGCTCAAAGCTTACGCTATCCTATGTAGCTTCGCTCTATTGTGTGGAGCGGCACTGACAATGAATACACGCGGCAGATTCTCGAAGGACGATGCAACCCGAGAGATGACTACTCAAGGAGATATTCCCTCGAGGAGTACCAAACAATACCATGGAATACTAAGGAATACCATCAAATGAGCCGGATTTCCGCAGAAATATATTCATAATATTTCAAATCGTCTGTTGTAGAAGAATACTATATGTAACATGATGGAATACAAAAATAAACCATGGAACATCGCATGGATTACTATGGAATATCATGGAATACCATAAAATACCGAGGAACATCAATAAATACCTGAAGTATCCTTAGGAATACCAAAGAATGCCGGAAACTTGTAAAAGAATTCCTTGGAGATTGTGTCGTGAGTCACGTAGATGCCGCGTCAACGTCGATGAATCAGTCGCTAACACCCGTGTATGCACACTACTTGGGTCAAATATTTGCGCGCACTACTGCCAAAAGCCCGGAAGTTTATAAATCGCGCGAGTCCGTGGGGAATTCGTTCGAGCGCACTCCCGCAACACCGAACGGAGGTGTTATATTCTCGGGACTCGCCATTCACGCGAGCGGAATGTCGCCGCCGTGATTTGGCGCCCAAGATAATCGCGCTTTAAACCGCTCAATTAGCGGTGCCGAGCGCCGAGTAACTCCTTCGTAGCACGACACAGTAGGAAAATTCACGCGGCCCAGCCCGGCGACCTATACGAGCCTGCACCGCCTTTGTATACGCACTCGAGTTGGAATTGCGCGCGGGCTCGCGCTCCTCTTTTTTTTCCACCCCCTTTGTCGGGGTATCGACGTTTGCGCGCCAACACACACACACACAACGGGGCGCCGATCGATATACGCCCCTTTGACTCGTGTAAAACGCGAAATCGCCGTAAGTTGTTTGCCCGCCGCTTTTCTACCTCTCTCGCGCAAACTCGAATTTCGCGGCGATGAATCGAACGGCCCGCGCTGCGCATCCGGACGACTAGAATGCGCTCGTTTCAATCCCTATCCCTCCCCTCCGTCGTCGATGCTCATCTGGCGTTTTTTTTTGTCGGCGCTTTTCCCAGCTCGTGAGCGCGACTTCGTTTTTCATTTCGGGCGTACGCATTCAAATGGGCGAAGACAAACGAGAAGGAATTGGGAATTGGAAGGGAACGCGTCCCGGGGGACAAGAGTTCGACGATCGGAGTGGAATCGAGAGCGAGAAAAGAAAGGGGGGCAAAGCGTCGAGTCGAGTACAGCCGATACAGGAATTCTCGGCAAGTCGATGCTGAAAATCGTCGAGCTTGCGTTAAGTGGGTATAATTGAGATGCCGAGTTGTTCGGAAGCGGCCGCGAACGGTTTGCTTACTTCATAGCTTCGAGGTGATTTTTGTTTATACGCTATACTTCGACAAATGCAAGACGCAATCGGGTATTTTTCTTCCGGGATTCGGGATTTTAATACGGTCGAACAAACTCACGCTTACCTCTGCATAATTAGAGTTTCTGCTGTAACGATGTTCCACCTCAACACAATATTTATCGCAACAACTATACTGTTCAAGTACGAATTTAATCTGTTAATGAAACTTCAACTATAAAAGGTGCCATCCATTCGATTCACGAATCTCTGAACGAGAACGTGATTTATTGTCGCTAATACACGTTATCAATTTGTGCCATATCCAATTCGTTTTCTGCCCGTTAATTTGATTATTTTTTGTAAACACAATTGGAGTAAAGAAAGAATAATGAAAGTAGGTTGTACCCCGGAATGACCCCGGTTAATAAATGGAAGTTGGAATCGTAGTTATTTAAAGAACACATACTCATCAGATAAGCACGCTACCAGCTGAAGGTGAATGTACTTGGATTGAAACTCTGACAATCACTTCAATCATCGTTTCCCGGGACACTAATTATAATCATTGATTATTCCGTTAGCGCGATTCACCCGAAAAACGTGTCTATTTGTATTTGATACTGGAAATACGGTATTGATCAAAATATTCACGTACTCCTCGTGGACGCACGGATATTGACATTCGGCCAGTGAGTAATGAGTTCTGTGAAAGTTTCGTGATAAACATTGGCTGCGACGGAGTCTAAACAAGGCGGACGTCACAGAGGGACAGAACATTTTCGTGTTCGTTCTATCGACTTTGGCATTTTTTTTTCAGCCACCCATTTTACGAAACTATTCTAAATCCCCAGTTTCAAACTGAAATCACGTCACTCTTCCTTGCCCATATAAATTTTCCAATATCTACCGTGGGACACCGGGTGGGACGAGTTGAAAATCAATAATATCCTCTTTACTGTGGCCCTCCTCGTGTCGAAAACAAAAAATTCCAATTCCATGAGTTTGGAATTCCAATGGGCGAACACGAAATCACCGGCTCGATTGTGGCCTCGCATATGCGAACCGTCTATATATAACAAATGACCGTAGAACCCGGCTAACCCAAATGAAAACGCGATTGAGTATGTAAACAACTTGTAAAGGAGATTAGCCAGTGCCGGATTCACGAGTGTCTGGGGGTATCAATCAACCGATAGTTTGGTAAGAATAGTTACACTGACAGAACTTTAACCAAATGAATTAAGGGTAAATCGATCGACTCGTAAATTAGGATTTTACCGTCAAACGCGCGTGTCTAGACTTTTTATAGGTGGCGCTGGTCGAATTTATCGCAATCGAAAAATCGGATTTTGGCTCAAGTAGAAAAATGGACACTATTGGGAATTACGGGTAACATGGTCTGGTGGTGAGGGGTAGAGAGAATATCCATCGTGGATCTGTTACTGAGCGAGTCCAGCGCAGGGCCGAAGACGTCGAATAAGACGTGGCAGTGGCCACGTGCAATTTAACAATCGCTGTGAGCCATGCGAGTACTCTGGTGCGTCGATCCCCTACAGCGAGACGCTGGGCTTGATTAAAATGCCCCAACATCCGTGGAATCTTCATTTGAAATGTAAATAAGTTTGGGATGCGGGTGCGGGCGGCCAAGTAGCGGGCAATGTGTATAACGCCGTGAGCCGACTCTTACCTCTCTCTCTCTATATATACATATACACCAGCTCGTGCCCTCCGCATGCAGATGTTCATTAAGTCGAGCAGTCGCACACCTTCAGTCGCTCCCACGCAATTATTCGCTTTGTATATACATATATAGATCTCAACACACACCCCGACCCAATAAGTATATCGACTCGCGCCCCTTCGTATCAATTGTTTCCCGTCGTCGATTAGCCTCGAGTCAATACACGACTGATTGGGTATATGATAACATTATCACTCGCTTTGATCCAATCGAGCTCGGTACATTCGGATTTTTTCAAGCTTGCTATTAATTTGGGAAGCAATCATCGGGCGGGTGTATCGAATGGATCAGTTGCCGAGGTGGTACAGTCTTTCGAGAACGAATCGACACTATAACTGTTGAACTGTTGCGTGGTCGTGTGAAGTTGATAATTGCGAGGGCGGATGCCGAAACAGCTCGCCAGCTTGAGACTATGCATATGTATGCGAGTAGTCGGTGAGTCGGTGCCCGCATGTCTGCAGTCGGGCCTCGCTACTCCTGATGCATGCAGTTCGCTCGCGGTTTCCGAATTTCCCTTGACAATCTCGAGCGGGTCATGGTTCGATCGAATTCTTGGGAGTATCGCAATATTCCCGTTGCTCAAACTGTTACATATACATACGAAGCCGGAAATTTTCTCAATCATCTCGTTGATTCACACGTTTACAATCTTTGAATCGTTCAATCGCGATGAAACTTTGTCAGACGATTCGATATAGATTCGGATGATATATATATATATATATATATATATATATATATATATATATACGGCCGCGTTCGGGCTAACGTCTCGATTTCCCCCAGATATTCTGCTAATTTATCCGATTTCGTGTAGGTACGTGCTACACATACGGAACGTTGTCGTCGTATCTATAGATATACTGAAAACGCATAAAACTCCGGGAACTCGGAAGATGTAGATTCAGTTTGCGTATGGCTGAAATCTGGATTCTTAAGAACTTCATATTCCGGACGTCCTCTTTCTCGATCTTGAAAAAAAAAATACAATTTCTCAAAACGCGCGTGATGTTATTTTCAAATCTCACGTAATGCCGCGTACATATCAGTGGATTTTCTTCGTCGCTCTTGTCGAACATTGACGTAGCTTCTTCGACACCAAGTCTTCAGACATCATAAGAATCTGAATTTTCCATGTATATACATCATTTCTACATCGGTTTCATTCGATTCAATCGCCGGCTTGCGAATCAAAGCGCTCCGAGAAACGAATATCTTCACCTTGACCAACGCGTTATTTTCCAACGGCCCTAATATAAAAAACAAACCGTCAAGCGAGGATTACAGTTGCGCATTAACAAATGTGCCTTTCCTGCGGGAGGAATATTATTCTCTCAAAAATTCAATTTAAATTATCGATGTATGAGTATGAAGTATAATATCCGTCAGGGTAGATCATTTTTCACATTCTAGGGGGTTGGGGTTGGAAGAGGATGGATATTACACTCAATATTCATAATGGGGATTCGGATACAATGGGGGGAGGGGTTTAGAGGGCTGTGATGCGTAAACCATTGGAAATAAAAATTCCTTAAAAAATACATCGACAGCTGCTACTATTTAATTTTGAGCAGTTGCCGTGAATAGCATGTGACTCTGTGGTGATAAGATTCGTCATTTGTGTGTCGTAGTACTCGGAAGTTCTTTCCAACACTGGTATATGGTTTTCACAGTCAACAAAATTCGCCCAATCAAATCAATCGTGATATGCAAGTACGCGCAGGAACGGATCACGATTGAGAAACGCGAGAACAATGATGAGAGAGTATCTGATTCTGGATCGCATGCCCACGTGGATTGCCGTCCGAATGTGAAGTTATAGCTAGTAAATATATGCGTGCGACTTGGGAAAGATGTCGGGTAAATTTCTCGAGTGGCTCGAGTGGCCGGGGAAATTTCGGCGCGTCGCACACGCGACTCGCAAGAGCAGCATGTCGATTCGGGGGGGAGTCTGAAATATTCACGGCTGCTTATGGCCACTCACATTTCACGACGCGGCGTCGCCCTGCCGCCAGTCGCGCGTGTATACATATATACGCACGTACACCGCGCTACCGTCAAAATCCGCAAGTCTTAAAACACTCTGCGGGGCGTCGGGGCTTTGATATCGCTGCTATCCATCACGTGTGTATCTGTGTGTGTATACACACACATATGTATACGAGCGCACACGGCTGTAGCCTCGTTTTGCCCTCGCAGCGGTGTATACGGCTGGGCGGGCGGAGGCGCGCCGAGAGAGACCGACTCTCCGCGCGTCTGACCCGAATTCATGCTTAAACAGAGCGGAGCAGTGGAGCGAGGGGCCAGATATACACTGGGATATATACGACGTATATATACAGGGGAGCAGCAGTAGCAGCAGCAGTCGACCGAGAGAGAGTGAAATTGGTACAGCTAGGCAAGAGTCCGCAGCGGCCGTTTACCCATTGATTTTGCCCTACTACCGCTGCCGCTGCTGCTGCTCTATTTCTTTCGCTCCTCGCCGGCCCTGGCTTTTCTGTTTACTAGTATATACCCCCCACTCGCGCACGTGGCACGTCGCACTTGCGCTCCCGCGCATATTTCCATACGTTCATCTTGCAGCAGTTGGCTCGAGAGCTGATTTCCCTTTTGAGCTGCAGCCGCACCTGCGCGACTGCCACTTCGGGCGCGTCCCGGCCACAGCGAGACACGTCAAACTTCTTCTGACTCGAGAGTGAGGAACATTTTTCGATGAAGCTCGATATGGGTGAACGTCTCTCAGACCGACCCTCTCGACGATTTGCTTTTCATTCAATCGGAACGCTAGTGTCATTGTGCGGCTTAACCGTTCCAGTCGCGGAATGCAATTAGTTACACATTTTTTTTCCTCTTCTCGAACGCTCAAACTCTCGATGCGATGCGCTTTTAATCACACGCGCTTCCCGCAAAAACATCGATTTGTAATTACACACTCGAGGTATTTCCGCGTGGATCTCGTCATCTGCATTCCCATCGCTCGAGGCATTTTAAAAAACAACCTTGCCTCCTTTTTTGCGAGTATCAAATTACTTTCTTCCATTTTGCCCATACGCATTTCCAGCGGCTCTTTGCTTTACGCGAAGAAAAACTCGATCGATATCAAATAATACAAATTGTACGAAGTTTCGCGCAAAGGGACTGATTGTTTTTCAGATTCTCCCTGGAATTATTCAATGTATGAAACTTACTCTGCAAATATGTTACGGTGTAAATATACTGCGATTCATTCACTGATGCTTTTTAGTTGATATAAACGGAATCACTGCAGCGAGCATTGGTGAAATGTCAGTTATTTCATTGCAACAAAGAAACGTAGTATAATTTCTTTACACCGAGAAAAATCCAATATGAAAAAAATATAGTAGTCGTTACATGGTAGTCCCTTAGATGAGGTGAATTTTCGACAATGCAGGGAAATCCTCCTTCTCGTAGGACTACGAGATACGCTCGTGATGCGGTGGGAGTTTCCAATGTGAATCGCAACGTATACAGAAGACTCGCTACACTATATACTGACCCTTTCGGAGTCATTCAACAGGCTCCAACTGCAGCGACGCGCGCGATCGCGACTCCGGCCGCGGAAGAATCGGGCCTAGAAGCTGGCCGCGGGGCAAGCAGCGAGTCCCGAGCCTCAGCAGCTGGTCCTCGTTGCCATATTCCTGGGCGCAATGAAGGAAATTAGCCCGTCGAACGAACTTTTCTTCTTAACCCCCCCCCCCCGCCGGTCCTGCTTCCTTTTCACCCCCTCGAGCTAGGCAGCTTCTCTTGCCAGAAATGCTTTCATTCCGGGCGGAGATTGCGATCCCCCCCCCCGGGATTTTTGCCCGGCGCGCAGTTCGGTCCGCTTGAGGCCGAGTCAAGCGCGCCGCGGTGTATGTTTTTTGGTAATTGGATGTTTTCCCTCGCCCCTGCCCTCACGCGTTTGTTCCTGGCCATTTTTGATACGCCTCGATGCAGTTCCAACGACTAGCCTCGATAATCATCCGATCACGACGAAAGTTTCTGAAAACACAAACATTATATCTGTATATCTTGTGTATGTAATTGTGTTATATCTCTGACAATTCTTGATATAAAGATGTCTCGAGGGAAACAAAACGTCATTTACTGTATGGCTTATCTTTGACAAAGTTTCATGTAACTTTCGGGCCATCTGCCAATTTTCATAGAACTTTTAGCGTTTTTTCTTCAATTCGCTGGTATTGTAACTGCTTTTGATTACGATACTATCAACTGATTTTCATTAGTTTCACCCTCCTTCTATAACTTATCCTACAAACTCGTCTCATTTTCCAGAAGTAAGCTACGATAGCAACATTTCCCACACTATTATCTTAATCAAGAGCAACATATCGAAGCGCGCCGGATCCGAATGATGTAACATCCCGAGAGTTGTGTGACGTGCGAGTATTATCGAGGGGTGTCGTGTCTGAAATGACGGGAAAAGCCTCGACACGTGGAATCAGCGACGGAATTCGTCTCAAATAATCTATGTGGCGTCTCCGTCTCCCCCCGCGCCAGTCGATTGTATTCGTAATCACTCCTCGCGTAATCTACATAACACCGCGAGCGAGTGAGTTAATCCCGTAGGAACGTCTAGGATTGTGTCCTGCCCACGCCTTAATCTTTTCATTCTTGGGCGCGTGCGCGCGCGCGTTTGGCCATGATTAAGCTGCCGGGTAATCGAAGCACGTACTTTCGCGAGCCACGTACACTCAACTTTATTCTCTTACTAACTCCATGCCGCCCCGCGACCCTGATAATGAGTTGACTATGGGGCTTACGCGCCCGGCGCCGTTTACTGCATCGAGATTAGATTGAGTATATCGTCAACATTCGCGTCGATGATGTATACGCGTACAGTTACCAAGATACGATTCAACGTATTCTCATCGTTTCGGAAACGAAAATCGATAACGTTATTCTTGCTTGGAAAAGCACAGCCGGCGAGAGGCAGCCGACGACAGGCAGCTGTGAGGATTCGTCGCCGCAAATCAAGTGTTTCGCTCATTTTTAATAGATACTTCAAAGCATTCACACAGTTTCACAAGTCGTTGAAAGAAATACGAATTTCTTCATACATCAAAACAGTGGTGTACAGTTTACGTTGCAAATTAAAAATTGACCCAGTCCAAAAATGTGGTTTTTTCTGTTATACTATCCGACGGGTTTGGTTAGTTATCACTTTCTTTTCTACTATCTGCAATTAATAATTTAGTCTTATAATTAAAAAGCGAGTTTTATCATTAGTTTACTTTCACGACAAGCACAAGTATCGTATTAAAACCTGTCCGGTCAAATACTTTCGTTTAGAACTCGCACCAAGTCACGTATTTCATATTCAGACCTACCACGTCAATTTTTAAATGATTATTATATATTTTCCAATGTATTCGACGTAGATTTTCCAAAACCACACGAATGATTTGGCAACGCCTCAAATATGCTTATACGATTGGAAGTTTATCGAAAGACTTTAATTCGATCCTGACACCGCTGTACCATCACCACACGCAATGACACGTGAAACGTTCGCCGTCCCGTTCTTTTATTTCATCTGTTCCTAGTGGATCGACCTCGATACTATAGCCTCGGGAGCTTCACTCCCAATCAACCAAATTGGCAATACTTCCGTCGAATCGTCACGAAAATTCGTGAACCCAACGATTTCCACAAGCCTCGAACGACAGTATATAACGAGTGATAAATAGAGTGACAGCGCGACGAGGCTGTATAGGAATCGTCGTGATTTCGCCTCTGGCGCAAAGGATGTAGATTAACTTTTTGTTCGGAGAGAGTAAACAAGACGTGCTCGCTCTTCGCTCCGACTGTTCGAACCGATGAATTACGAGGCCGCTATATCCGGCGGACTATTCCCGCATAATCGCGCCGACAGCGAATGCTCGGCGGACAAGTAGGTGCTGGTGCAGCGCGCGCTGGTATAGCTTAGTCGCGTCTCTGATGAATAAACAACGTCGATTCTCGCGCGCCCTCTCACTCGGAACTCGTTAACTCGAATTACTTCCGAGTGTGAGATCGCGATTCATAAATAATGCCCCCCCCCGCCCCGATGCCGCCCAGTGTCTAAGTGAGAAACAGAATTGATGGTGTGCACCGACTCACGCGTCCCCTTTGCATCTTCCATTTCCGCTATGAAGAATAAAAAAAAAGGATGAAGAAACGTAGGGAGCAGCCGGGGGACAGAGGGGGAGGCTTATCTTATCAAATCGCTCCTGCATCGTTTGATTACTTCTCAGAAATTGACCCTCATTATGATTCGTTACGTAGTCTCGGGGGCGAATAAGTCATCGATATACAGGATCACCCCTTATCGCCTGATAGTTCATTGCCGTGTGAAGTAGATTACGACAGCTAAATATATATGTACGATACAACTGTTCGTCGTGTGGTATTCAAGATTCGAACGGCGATCGAAGATTTTATCGCTCCATAAAGAATGCTTGATAAAAGAACGCTCGAGGCTGGCTTGCCATGGCTTCCTCGCTTCCGATATGATTATTATTGCGAGACCACGTCGCAGTTCCGTTTTTACTGGACACGTTTTTGTGAATTCTCAACGAGCTCGGATTGCGGGTATATTCCACGTCCGACCAAACCCGACATTTACTACTTGAACGGGGGTTTAACTAATGCCTGAATAACGACTTACCAGAAAACCACTTGACATTTGGGTCGCTCGGATGTCTCGCTGTAACTTTCGCGGCTCGTTCATCCATATACATGGAATATTTTCGTCATTCGTCAGCTAACGTCTCGTTTTATCCGTAAAAATATATTAACATCTATATGCGTATGAAATTACACTAGAATAAAAATATACATCACGTGCCCGCATAAAATCAGCAGGGATCGTTTGATGTGGCGAACGAATGTCAAGTTTAACTGACGCGAATGAACGTTAATATGACTTATTTTAGTATAAAAAAAATCTACACCGAGAGAAATGTATAAGGTAACTGTACCCAATTTGGCACTGTACCCAATTTGGCACAATCGTCAGATTTCGTATTTCCGGTGCTCTCTGAGCATCAGTCGCTCTTGGGTTATGTTGGGGGAATTAAAAGAAAATTTTCGGTATCTTCCCCGCCCATTTAGCCCTTAAAACCACTCTCCTACAACACTTTGAACTTTCACTTACTCATTTTTTCACCATTTTCTTATTTCACTTTTCACACTCAACCTCAAAAATCAGGTGCCAATAATTTTTATCTCTCAAAGTGTCATTACTCTTTTTTGTGTAAAAACATCTCAGCTTTCGATTGGTCTCATCAGTTTTCCTAAAATTATTTTTTATCCTACTCAAATTGTGTTTTTCGCATAAAAAAAAAGTGTACCCAATGTGCCCCTCTACGCGTTTTTAAATGGGAGGACTGAGTGAAATCATTGAATATTTGTATAGACATATTACGATGATTTAGACGCGTATTTTTGAGTTGTATGTTAAAAATTTTGTATAAATATCACTGGGAACATAATTGAGAGTTTATTTCAATGCCAATTGGATCGTCCCTGTAGGCCTATATAGGCTGTAGCTAATGATTAAAAAATTGTGCCAAATTGGGTACACGTTTTGTGCATTTAGCCTTTTTGCGTTTTTTTTTAAATTGCGATTTTCGATAGGTTAAAGTAGTCGAATGATGATTATGAAGATGGTTTCTAATAGGTATTGAGCTAAGCTTTGAGATGCAGTTCACAGAATTTTAAAATTCAAAGTCTATCATAGTTAAATTCGCGAAAAACCCTTAGGGGGGGGGGGCACATTGGGTACAGTTACCTTATATATAGTAATTCCTACTATAAATCAACTAAAATATTTCCATACGTGGAATTCAAATTTTGTACCAGTAATCAGTTATACTAGATTCAGTTGACAAAAATATTTTCATCTTGAATATGAAAGCATTGTTGTTTCAACAATATCTCTAGTTTTGCACATTGAATTTGTGATATGATTAACTATGAATATTTGAAAAAAATCACCATACTCCAGCCGCGTATCACTTTGTCAAGCCAAGGATTAGCCACGCAAGTCAAAACAGCCGTAGAATATTATTTGTGCAAGGCGGGCACTCGCGCGCGCGCCGAGAAAACACTCGCTTGATATTCCCTCTTCAAACTGCACGGCGGATAATAAAGTGTGGCGAGCCGCGTCCAAACACACACCGGGCGAAGCGCGCGCGTCTCGCTCGAGGGGGCGGGATAGACGCGTGGGGAGGAAAAAATATCTGGACGAGAGCTCGTGGGCGCATGTGGCCGGATGGCACACTCCCCCCTTGTGGGGGAGCGACGATCGCGCCAAGCGCGGTACAATCGCCCACGCGCGCATTTGACGCGGCTGTGTCAATAGGCTTCGCTCCCTCTCTCTTTCATATCGGCCGTTTAATTCATGAAATTTCATGTACAGTACTGGAATATGCATGGCTCGCGGCCGCCGGGGTATATCAACAGGTTGTGTGTACGTATCTCGACGAGACGCGAGAGAACAAATGCGCCGGACCGAAATGATGCACAGCGTTGGCGTTGGCGAGTGCCTATATAGACATATACGCGAGCGGGGCGAAAAGTTTTACTGTCGTGCGATGATGCTGCTGTTGCTCGAGCGAGAAAGATTTTCTCTTGGCCGCGCTCGAGCCTTCGTAAATCCGTAGCCCGCGGCTACGCTGTAGCAGTGACAAACGAGCTGGGGCGGCTGTACATTTTTGACGAAGCGTGTATATACGTATACGTTGCTCTTGGTCAAATAGACGCGACCCTCTGAATCGCTCGTACTGTAAATTGAGAACCACTGGGCGTGAACCACCGGCTGACTGATTTTACTGCTGTGTTTCACTGCGAGCGAATGTTTGATGCGCAACCTCCTAAAATATCTCGAGGGTCTTCGCATTCGGGTACTCCTCCGGAGGGAATACCATGGGGTTCTCATGGGGTACTGCGGATTCATTCTCGTTTCAAAATTTATCGAGAGCAGCTCGAATTAGGACGAGCTTGATCAAAACACAATGAGTTTAAGTTGGAGAGATAAGAACGTCGAATGGACGACTAAGCAATCACGGGAATACTGTCTACCATGAGAATTGTCCCACGGGAAAATCGGTCATTGTGCATTACATGTAAAAAAAATGTAGAACGATCGGTTTGGATACACAGATCTGGGATGCACTCGTTTTCATAGCGAAATATTGCGCAGTGAATATAGTCACTATATCGCCATCAGTTGAAAACGATATTGCATACAATCAATACTGTTTTTACAGTGAATTTTCGCTGTAAAAAAATTCAGAGAGCACAGTGAATTAATTTCCTGTAATACAGTGACCAACATAATTTGCTTGATGCATTACCGAGTGAATGTTCATGGCACGCTTACCAGTGAAATATCGTTTATTTTATTGCACTTATCAGAAATGTATATTGAGCTCTTTCAATTCACATGTCTATGCATTGCGCACTGCACTCATTTACATACAGTGCAATACACTACTAAAGTTTTCACTGATATATTTTATTGGTGCTTACAGTGAATATATTCATTGAAAAGCATCAGCCATATGTCGGCTTGTATTACTCCCTTGAATTTTTACGGTGAAAAACAACTATTTGAAGGTGAATGCGTGATTGATTGGGACTGTAGCGACATTTTCATTGTAATATAAACAAGTGAATATGCACTTGAGTTCCATCAGATTCGGTAGCTTTGAAAAATTGTAGTTATCTTGTTGGTATATAGTGAAAATTCAATGTAGCTCCATTCAATCACTAATCCACCTTCATAGTACGGATTACAGTCAATTAGTTCACTGTAAGGGATTTAGGAAGCAGGTGACACGAAGCGCGGGTATTTTATTTACTCCTGCGACCGAACACATTACCATTCGATTACAAGTTTAACCCCCTTCGGTTGAATTTTCGAAAAATTTTCGAAAAGTATCTTCGGTTAATGGCTCTATGGCGTGTGTGAGTGTGTTGGTGTGTGTGCATGTGTGTTATGTCGGAGGTATTATGAATGTTCATCGAGATACGGGCTGGGCGTATTACGCGAGTGCCCTGGTTGAATAACATAATTCTGCTTGGTACAAATTGAACCGAGAGCCAATGTATTGATAAAGCCACTACTAATTACAATGGCCATATACAATCGTATATTGTCCTGGGAGTGCCACATGTTATTAAAATGTATGTTTCATATCATTAAATGCAAAATGCATCTGTGCATTGATTACATTCTATAATTTACCTCGAAACAGCCGCCGCAGGAATGTTTAATAATTTTTATCCAATTTCGTGTTTCAGGTGAGTTGGATTATTCACTGCTCGTTCATCTGATATTCCATTACAATGTGAGTCTGATCAACTGTTATAATAACCTTAGACTATCAGATTCATCAGAATCCGATAATTATATGAATTTCATTTTGATATTCGATCATGTTGTTTTAATTGTAAACTATGAACCTGATAATGCGGAATGTATTCAAATTTCCAAAACGCCGTAGGTTATGGCATATATGTGTATCGGAAATCAAGATTATACTACGGCACTCAGCACAATGTCATTTGCATGTAATATCGATTGAATTAGATACGGATGCATTAGCACGTATTAAAAGTAGGTCAACCCGAGCTCATAAGCTAATGTACCGTGTCATCGTGACGGTAATAATTTAATAATTGATTCTTAATCAATGTTCAACGTAAAGCTTAGAAACAACGTACATCGAAGAGAGAAAAATAGTAGCACTATTTTTCTTTAAAAAATTACTAGTGAATCTAACTTTAATTCATTCAACACATTCAGGGAACTCACATTCCTGCGGATAAGGTTGAAAACCCGAGCGAATCGAATCGTCTTCGAGCGAGATCATCCTTATGAAATTTACAATGTCGAAGCAATTTTCGCGCAATACTTTTGAAAATTTTCTCGTAAGGTCGCGAAAGCCCCTATGTAAAGTTGGTGGGCAAAATGACATCTAAACTTGGGCGGAAACGAGATGTCGTCGAAAAACCCGCCAACTTGTAGGAACCGAGGAAGTTTATAAAGCTCCGGCGACCCTCGTCATGGCCACGGGACCGTAAATAAAGGAATAATCGAAAGAGAGACGAACGTTGTCATGCGGCGTACGTGACTCGTGGCACAAGTCGAAACAAGCAACTTTGGCGACGCGTCGCGCATCGACGAGCCGCGGCCAAATTGCACCTGAATATTTGACACGCCGCCGCACAAGCGTGCCCCCAATTATCGTAAATAAATGAGCGCGGCCAGCTCGGTTCACCGCGAAATCCACCTTCGAACCTTGGGCGCTACGTACACACATCGATATCTCATTACCCGACACGTCGTCGCGGAGACATTCGTGACCGGCCGGTGGTCAGGGGGGCCTTGTGTACACAGGCTCGGTGTACGGGCCGCGGATATAAAGCGAATTGGCTTGGGCAAACACCGGGCGCGTCGAGTTGTAAGAACTTACGGCTGCGCGCCGAGACCGAGCGAGCAAATTAATTAACTCCGACGTGCGCACGCGTGTATACCGGGCGGTGCACGAAATAACACACCGGCGCCTTTGTCGCGTGACGCGGCGAGCACAAGAAGGAGAAGAAGAAGAAGAAGAAAGAAAAAAAAGAGCCCATCGATGCTTTCGCGCGCGCCCTCCCCCCGATCGATACAGCCCAAAGTAGCCTGTGCAATATACGGAGGGCTGACGTTCCCTCGCCTCGCTCGGTACGTGTATACCCCAACGTGTCCGCGTCGCTTCGGACCCTCGAAATTCGAAATAGTTCAGAACTATTGAGCGCTGGTGCGTAAATTGCGTGTAGCCGATCGAGAACAGGGAATTTTCAATTGAATGAAATTGAAGGAGAGACGTACGCTTCTTTTTTTTCATCATAAACGTAACACGGATATGGATCAACTAAAATCTCTATTTCGTGTATATTTAGAATTATTCGCTGGCGCTTTGAGAAAAAATGTTTACTGTTCGATCGCGTGAATACTGTTCAGTCAGCCGTGCAATTCTCACTAACGAATCGTAAATATTCACTTTCAGCCGTGGTCGGTCATTCGCGGTGAATTTCGCCTGAAAAATCCTTCGGATTTTCTTAATCGTATGATACCCAAGCAATGTTATCACAGTATCTAAACGAGCAATTTTGGTTAGAAGCAATTTATGAGATCCTTGAACAATACCTAGATATTTCCTTTAGATTCTTCAGATTCTTAGAATCGATAAAGCGGGTAATCAGCTTTGAAGCTCGGTTAAATTTCACCCGGTGCAACCGTTATGCAATTCTACCGAAGTCATACCAATGTAGGTTAAGTAGTGCATTTCAAACTGATTCAAATTTAGGAAGTATATATACACACTTTACTGAGAAAAATATTAGGCTGAATCAACATTCTTTATGTACAGTTCCCTCGGAACAATGGAAGTTGTTTTAACACTCTTGATGAAAAAGCTATTGAAGCTTTGCAGAATGTAGAAAGTCCATATCAATTTCTAACTCGCTGATGGATTTCACTCACTTTCAGTTGAATATTATATCAAATATAAAAATTAATCTTAATATAAAAATTAATAATTTTTCTCAGCGTAGTATCTAAATGTGCGCCTGTTTCATCCGATGCCCCATTGATTTACTCGTTTTGTGCATCAAACGTTAGGGCCGCGCATAATTTCACCGAAGCCATGCTTTTCTGTGGAGGAAAAAAAGTCCGCCGCTCGATTTGAGTCGCGGCTGGTCGTGCGAGTGCGCGAGTGATTTGGCCAATTTCACAGCGCCGCAGTTGATTTTTTGCTCGGTCGGTCTTTTAATGGGAGCTCCGAGGAATACAGCTTTTTTCCAAGCGCTCTCCTCGACCATCGGGCACCGTTTGGGGCTTTATTGTCGAGGGCCACGAGGTCCCTCGCCATAGAACGAGCGCAGGTTAGTCGTTAGACGAGGAGCACCATCGGGCCGATTCAAATTTTTATAGAGGGATAAAAAAATTGTCAGGAGACGCTACCACAGAGACCGATGGTACGAGGGAATTTTCGTTGGTTTCAATATTTCGTATTTTCCTGGAAGGGGTGGAGAACGAATCATCAATCTAACGCAAGAGTAACGGGCTAAATTAGAGAAGAGCTATCCCATGTCGCGATAGTGATGAATCGTGGGTGTGTGCGCGGGCGCGCGACCAGGAGAACGCATGAAAATTTCATGGGGCGAAGAAAAAAACATCCGCACTCGAAGCCCCTCGTCGCGAGTGTAATTGTCTGATATATCGGGACGGGGGATCGACAGTCGAGTGCGCGTTTTCATCGATTCCTCGCGGGCTCGGCTAATTTTCTTTTCCGAGTATCTTCTCGCACCTGTCCCGGGCGCAACTCGTTCTCGACACGAGTATGCTGCCAATGGTGTGCGACCGATTTCCTCCTTCACCCGCTGCGGGGAGTGAGCCAACGTAATTATGGGTTATGGCGCAGAATGGGGTGGGAAGATGCGGGGAAAGGAGGGAAACATTACTCGCATTAAGGGCGCGCATCAACGTGCAATTATTTCCCGTTCAGACGGATCGATATCAAAGGGTGAGCGCAGGCCGAGAGCTCGGCGCATATACGTATTCGTATGGAGACGCTCATGGGATGGGACAAAGTGTATAACTTGGTCGCGTAATTTTTAGGTCAGACGTATATTTCGTACTCGAGTGATGTATTTCTCCTTATCTTCTTATTTTTCTCTTCAATTTTATCAAATTTCGGTATTTTTGTCCTTGGGCTACACGAATCGACCAATCGTCAGATTTCGTATTTCCGGTGCTCTCTGAGCATCAGTCGCTCTTGGGTTATGTTGGGGGAATTAAAAGAAAATTTTCGGTATCTTCCCCGCCCATTTAGCCCTTAAAACCACTCTCCTACAACACTTTGAAGTTTCACTTACTGATTTTTTCACCATTTTCTTATTTCACTTTTCACACTCAACCTCAAAAATCAGGTGTCAATAATTTTTATCTCTCAAACTGTCATTACTCTTTTTTGTGTAAAAACATCTCAGCTTTTGATTGGTCTCATCAGTTTTCCTAAAAATATTTTTTATCCTACTCAAATTGCTGTTTTTCGCATCAAAAAAAAGTGAACCCAATGTGCCCCTCTACGCGTTTTTAAATGGGAAGACTGAGTGAAATCATTGAATATTTGTATAGACATATTACGATGATTTAGACGCGTATTTTTGAGTTGTATGTTAAAAATTTTGTATAAATATCACTGGGAACATAATTGAGAGTTTATTTCAATGCCAATTGGATCGTCCCTGTAGGCCTATATAGGCTGTAGCTAATGATTAAAAAATTGTGCCAAATTGAGTACACGTTTTGTGCATTTAGCCTTTTTGCGTTTTTTTTTAAATTGCGATTTTCGATAGGTTAAAGTAGTCGAATGATGATTATGAAGATGGTTTCTAATAGGTATTGAGCTAAGCTTTGAGATGCCGTTCACAGAATTTTAAAATTCGAAGTCTATCATAGTCAAATTCGCGAAAAACCCTTAGGGGGGGGCACATTGGGTACAGTTACCTTATATTCATTTATATTTTCGTGATTCACAGTTGATTCAATTTCATCGCCACTTAATCCGGAGAAATGGTCACTTTTTACTGCCCAACAAACAATCTTTACGTCCGAATATATTTCTATTCCATTTGAATGAGATGTTTTATCACTGTTCAGACTAGCTGGCCTCTTCCGTACTGTATCTCTCATCTTGAAATTGAGTTCTGATGGTTGACGAAACTCTCTGACTCGTTATACACTGCCAACGGATATTGAATATTTGTCATCCGCAAATAAAGAAGATCGGTGCGTGAATTTCAATATCGTTAAAATATAACGTGGAATAATGAACGTATTCAATTCGCGGTTCTCCTTGTCCCGTCAATTGTCATGGAACGTAATGAGTTTTAAAAGTTATTCGACGTCCCGTCGAATTGGAATACGTAATTAAGTGAATAATCGAAACGGAATGAGCTCGAACGTTTGCATAATTCCAAGCGGGAAAGGATCAAACTGAAAATGCGTATGAAATCGTTCTAAATAATCCGTCCCACATCCAAGACTGCCGCAAAGCCCGTTTTCTACGCTGCATTAATTTTCACGAAAATCAATTCGCTTCGGTGTATAGATTAGTTATCCGTCGCTGCGTTCCGGGCATGAATTTTCCGGATGCAATCGAAGGACAAAATTATACCGATGTAAGTATCGTGGGATCGTGCCAAAATGTGTTTGGCACAAATCAACTATTATACATCCTGAACGACGTATATTATTCACGAATGTGAACACGCGATGTGAGCTGCAACAGCCGCGTTTTATTTTTTCCCTGCTACACACAGGTCGGCTTTCAGTCGTGCCTCGCGGAAAAATCCAGGGTGAAAACACTGGGTCCACAAAAGAGAGAGAGGGAAATGCGTATCGCGCGGGGGGCAGCAAACGTCAGCGTTGAATATCGGCAGAAGCAAAGTCCAGTCGGATAAAATCACTCGATATCTTTATGCCCCGTTGTTGTTTGAACGCGATAACATCGGAGAAACTTGACTGGCTCATCCGCACCATATCGGTTCGTATGTCTGACTGTCGTTGAGTGAATTTCACTTAGAAAATCCCACTGTATTCGTCGCATCAGATATATTGCAGTATCCGCATATTCTGCATGAGAAGTGCACCCGAGTCGTCCTCGAAAGTTTCCTCATTTTTTTTCCTCAAGGTGGCTGACCATGCAGTTATATTTCTATATCCGTGTCCCGGGACATATTCCAGATTCCTCCCACTCTCCTTTGGCTTCTCTATCTTTGGGAGCATTACATTTTTCATAATCCCGCTCACATATACTTGTGTAGCCAGTGGATGTCCTCCGCAGTGCGGCGGAAACAGAATTTCTCTACTTGTTCGCATGAAACTCTAGTCTAACCATTCAAAATTCAATTCACTGCTCTGTATAAAGAGCCATCGTGATTCAGTTTAATATCGTGAATCGCCACAATATTTGGTTATATATTCTATTTTTAAACTCATAACATCTCATAAAAATTAGTTGGGATTGGGAACATTGACGTTACTGACGTGCATTGACGTCTTACGTGGGAAGTCAAACATTTATCGATTGATTCAATGGCTCTCATATCTCATCTTCATTTTGAATAAAAGTATTTTGGATAGTATGCAGGAGTTCATTATTCCATCGTATCACAGCCGGGAGGATTATTACCAAAATCGATCACGCATCATAAAAGTCCACTCGACCGTAGTTAAGTTTGGATCTAGATAAAAGCAAAATAAAAGGGGTATAAAATTGTCCCAAATTTTTCTGTCGATCATTCGACTTGAGAGTTAATAAAAGCATCATTAATCGAACTAGCTCAAATTTTATTTCACATAGAATATTATTGTCGTAAATAATATTTACGAACGTATATCTCGCTATATTCAATTTGAATACGATGAAAAATACGAGCTTATCACGATTTGCATTTTTCTAATCATGTCAATAAAGGTTGAAAACAATTAAACGTATTGTCATCTAACTCCAAATGTTTATTCTGCTGGGGCCAACTAAACACGCATCGGAACAAATTGCATATCGAATCGAATTTCCTGGCAAACGGTAAAACAACGGATTCGTCACAACTGAAAAACAAAGCGACATTCGCTCGGCTGACTTCAATGCTCAACTACTCAAATCGCATGCTCAAAACATACCAACAGAGAAGTTCGTGGGAGTATACTAATGGAAAAACATTGACGCGTGCAGCAAACGTACACTCGAACCAAATGGATTCTCCAAGCGCAGCCGATTCGTGCCGAAGAAGCCAACGTCCCGAAGTACGTACTTATTGCTCTGACGTCTGGCTGACCAACTCGGTCTTTTTCCACTGATCGCGCAACGTCCCGCTATTTCCGCAACAACTGCGTCTTCCACCCTTCCCCCTCCACCCCCTAAACAGTTAATAACTCACTCGTGACGGGGCAAGCTGAAATTGAAAAGGATTTTGCCCAGTTATTCCCCTTAGCTGCAACGCGCGCTTTTGCACTGCGCAACCCTGTCTCTGTATGAGTATATATATATACGCCATCCCGCCCGCCGACTTTCTTCCTAGGAGAATTCACTTCCGATAAATGGATCTTCCGAGTGGCAGAGTATTATTTCAAAGTCACGCCGGGGCTGCGCTGATGCGTCCAGACTGTAACGTTTTTATGCCTCGCCTCTTCTATATACGTCTGCCCTGATCTTCCTTCGTCTCTTTCGCTATCTATCCTCCTGAGCTATACGAATTTCAGGAGGAATTACGCCAGAGACTTGGGGGCTGGGAAAAAGGAAGAAAATCATCGAAGAATTTTCATGTAATATTCTTTACCCGGTTTCGAGCAACTAAACAACGCAGCTATATTCAGGGGATCATTTTTTTCTCTTTAAGGGAATTTTCTCGGCTCCATAAATATCGATTCGCCTGGATGGTTATTACAAAACGGCTGCCAATTGATTCAGCAATACGATTTCTCAAAGAGGCTTATTTGCAAATAAGCCTCTATAAACACTTGTCGTACATTTTGAAATTGTCAGTGGTAACATTGTATCGAAAGCGGACGTTGCACCTTGACTTTTTTCATCCCGTTGGTAACGGTCGCCAAGGAGCACAACGAAGATTCTGTATTCAATCGAAATCTCTCGAAAATGGGCATTAAATTCAGCATAGTCGAATAATTATAAACACACGGCTCCCCGCGTGGCACATTGCGCCGTAAAAATTCCTCTTCCCGCGCGGCGCGTCTTGTCCGATGCAAATTTGATTATGCAAAATTGTCGTAGATAGGAAGGGCAAAGGAACGTTTGAGCATGAATACAGTGCAGCTCACTTGTGGGTGGGGGGGGGGGGGCGAAAAAGCGGCGCAACGATAGAGGCTCGTATGCATGTATACATATATATACGTAGCGCGAGAACAGAATAGGCGGGCTGCTCGAGCGGCGCGGGAATGGGAGAAACGACGAGTCTGCAGTAGGTCAGTGTTATCAAAGAATCCGGCGCGGTTGCGGAAACTGTAGCTGTGGCGGCTTGAGTCGCTCTCCATAGCGACTGCGCGTACATCGAGCGCTCTCCTATATACGTCTGTCTGTGTGTCTGTGTGTGTGTATGTACAGATATATATGTTTACGTGCGCGGCCGCGTCAAAGATGCAGGCTATGCAAATTTTTCGCATTATACCATCGGGCTGCCGACCACCCCCCGCCGCGGCTCAGACGCACTTGCGTCTCGCGCCCCTTCATTTTCATCAGCGCCGCACGGGGATATAACGTCTCGCGCACGTCCCTCCCGCCTTTTTTTACTCGAGTCTTTCTCGCTCGCGTATAACTTGGATCCCCGTCGCTTTGACTCTCGCTCGTGCATCGACCGTAGGTTTATCTCTATCGCGATGAAACGACTGCTCCTTTTGTTTCACTTGCCACGACTCCGTAGCATACGGAATAGAATGTGTATTATGAGATTCTACTGAATGGTGTATAATTGTCATCGACCGAGTCAATGATTGTATGTAATGCGGCATAATATGGAAAAATTTAAAATGGTCCCCCCACCCCCCTCATCTCTAACGGTATATCGCAAATTTGGATATGATAAAATTGGAATTTCATAACTTGTCGAGACTTATGAAAAACCATCGCTATAACCATCATTTACACATTGAAAAACAAACAAACTGTAGTGAAACAGTCGTTTAAAGTGCAAATGAGCGTGGAAGCAAGCGAAAATATTCGAAGGCCACTCGTGGTACCCAGAAAGCACCCGCATTACGAAATATCAGGGGTTGGGGGTATATTGAGTACTCACACCTTATATTCGCTATGCATCGGAAGGCATCTGAATCTAAATCGTGACGATCTACATTCGGCCCGTCACACTTTTCTCATGTGGATTCGAATGTGTTCGTCGGCCAGCTTTTATTTTACATCGAGAGTGACGTTGGCGGAAAGCGTCAATTGAACTTGCGAAGGAAGAGCGACTCGGCGGCGGCGAAAATGACAGAGGACGTTCGTCGCTGGACGCGGAACGCGGCTATGTGTATACGGTACATACGCGCGATGGCTTTCAACTCGAGCGAAAAATTATGGAGTGATTTTTTCGCGCTGGGGAAATTATTATCGTGAGGATTCAAGGAAACTTCCTCTCGAATTATACGCTGCGCAGTTGGTTAATTGCAGTTTGCGAGTCGAGCAAATCTTGCGCGGCGTGTAAAGTTTTCTCTCTCTCTCTCTCGCTCTCTCTATCTCCCTTCTCTCCAGTTGTATCTATGTAAAAAGTTTCGAGTCAGATTAAACATTCGCCCCCGACGAATATTCATCGTCCAGCTTGCGCGGCAACGAAGTGAATGAGAAAAAATGAACATCACCGGGACACATCCGCGAGGGGGCTTTCGTACCGGCGACATTACAAATTCACACCCTGTTCGAATTTCATCGTTCTACCGAGTTTTGTCGAGCATGCGTTATACAGCGGATGACATTATCGCCCGTTGCAAAAAAAAATGATTTTCGTTTTTGTCCGGCTTCTAAGTAAACTTCCCGATTAATTCGTCCGATAAATGAAAAATTAATCAGCTTTCCACGAGCGAATCGCCGGCGGAGCTTCTGACTCTGTGAAACAACAATGGCGTTGCGCATAACGTAAACATTTGCCCTTGCCTCCAAAGTTGCATTGAAAGGATTCGATAGCATTATCCCGCGCGTATAAATAAAAATAACCCGGCGTTACGCGCATCCCCTTGATGCAAACACACAGAGGCATCAGTTATCCGCAATCTGCGATTTTTCGCGAAATCCCCAGGACATGCAGACCCATGCAAACGCACGCGCATACGCACACAGAGCGTTCAGGGCGGACGTGAACTCGGATATACCCGGTCACGTATCTCATTCAGTGCCGTCATACCAAATACGTATGAGAATCGTTCTCGCGTGAAAATCACCCGTCGTAGCGCGTTACGCTCGTTCCCAATCCCTCTTCCCCCCCCCCACCACCTCATTCAATTCAACGAGCCAAGTACGAAAATTCCAGCTCGAGCGCATCCGATCTCGCCAAATTCGATTGCAGTATACGCCGCTACGAACGAGCCCGATGAAAGAGCCGCGCCAAATTGAATTAGGCAAAAACGCGGCAGTCCAAAGGGCTCGCATAACTTCCAATTGTCTTTGAGACTAACGCAGATACCGCGGGGTATCATGTTGCTCCCGATATTTTTGCTGAGAAAAGGTGTCGACTCGATACCTTGAAAATGAGCTAAACCTTGCATATGACTTGGATTTTTAATATGATCTACGAGTGAATACGAATTACAATAAAATTGTCTTTTCCGGCCATTAGACTCGTGAAATCGAGAGAAAAATCAATGATTCAGAGGATGGCGCGTATTAAGTACACTTAACATTAGAAAACGAAGGCTCATTATGAATCAATTGATAGAAAGGACGTATAATGAATAAAAGAAGCAATTGGATGATGTAGGTGGAATTTTCCAAAGAATCGAGTGATATGTCGTTTGACTTTTTTTCCAAGTGTATTGGAAAAATGCTTACTCGCCTGTGCGTCTCTGAAAAATGCTATAAATGAGTGCTAACAACAAATCGACGTGTCTTATGAAGAAAGACACATCTCAAACTGTCCGCGAAGAAAGACACATCTCAATTTGTCCACGAAGAAAGACACAACTCGCAATCTAGCCACGAAGAAAGACACAACTCGCGTCTGTCTGCGGAAAAGACAGTTGGTGCACATCCCACAATTTTCCGAGGTAAAAAAATATATGGAATGAAAGCTTAGAATGAGTAGGTTATAATTGACAAAAAAAACAAGCCTTTTCTACAGTTTAAACTCTTTTTTCGTTAATATTCGCGGGAGAATAATTCCGACATTTGTCTTTCTTCGCGGCCAGATTGCGAGTTGTGTCTTTCTTCGTGGCTAGATTGCGAGTTGTGTCTTTCTTCGCGGACAGATTCGGATATGTGTCTTTCTTCGCGGACAGATTCAGTTATGTGTCTTTCTTCGTAAGACACGTCGAAATGATGTGAAAGTACTGGCTACAGGTGTGAGCATGTCTGTAATTATTTGAGTTTTAAACTTTAATAGAAGAATATTGAGATATTTTTCCATAGTTCCAGAACATGCTCGGAATAAGTGATTTTCTGTCCACTATATAAGCATTCGCATCGGAATGTGCCGAATTCTTGAAAGTGTCAAAATATATTCACAACATTGTAAGATATGTTTGCAACAATATTTCGAATCGTGTAATGTAGAAAATGATACCAAACTTATATCGTAGAATGCCTCGAAAATCCTAAGAGATACCAAGAAATACCCAACATTTTCTAAACAATACTTGGAAATTCTCTTGCTAGTCGTCCCTCGACACAAAAAGAACAAGAAGAGCCCATTGAAATATTACTATATTTATTGGTAAGAATAAGTTTACCGCTCAAAATAGTGAATATTTCATAGATTCTTCAGTAATATGAAGCATAGTAGTTTTTAATTATTTAAATTCAGAGAGCGCACGAGTAAATTGGCTAAGTGCAGCTGGATATGACATGAATCGTACAGCTGCAGAGCTCGAATAATCAAGGCTTCTTAGAATCGACAAATTGAATATCTGATCACGAGTATACGGAGATGGATATATAGTATGCGGCTTGTTCCGGGGATCGACCCTCTGAATTCTGAACAATATCATACGTCGTATGCACCCACACATACACATATACTGCGAGCACATAGTAAGCCTGTTCAACTTTGTCCTTTTTGCTTCTTGAATTTCTGCCTCTCCTTGCGAGTGTTCTTCCTTTGAATCGTCGTGCAGCTCGCGCATGGCAATCTTCCCCCGCACCATTCAATATTTCACCTGGACTTTGTCGACTTTTTCTCGACTCGCGTGAGTCCGTTTGCCATTGTGGCGCTATCTCAGGCTTGGTTTTCTCCTCCGTAAACGTAAATCGATTCTCGATGACCACGACGTCTTAGACTCGCGAGAATATTCCACTTGTATATGAATGATGACAACAATTCCCTGCAGATACACTTTTTACAATACAATACACGATCAGATACTTTTGTAAAATGATATAAAATGAGAAAAAATATTCTGAAAAATTGGTCGACACCGAAATCGTTGCCTTCGTTAGTTTCTGTGTGCGAGTCAATATATTTTCCAACTAAGATTAGAATGATGAAGTTTACTTTCAATAAGAAATATTTTAATCGCATTTAACCTCTAGTAACTGCCTGTTTTGGCTAACATAATCAACGAAAAACTTTGCAATTCATGGAACTATTCATTAAGAGTACAACCATTTATTTTCCAATTCAGTAATATCTTTCCAATTCCATTCGTAACACTATCTCCTATATAAAAACTACAAAAGTTATGGAGGCATATATTGAAATAGGTAAAATTTGCATTGGAGAAATAAGCGCTACAAGGCTATCACTCAATTGATTACTTATCATGCAGTAACCTCCATTAACTTGATACATCAATTAGAAAGCGTTTTAACTATGATTGAACTCAAATTTCACAGAAGAGGCTTCAGACACGTGAAACGCAAGCCAATATGGTACCGAAAGAATATTAATTTCTGTACATTCGCCAAACCAGAATTTCCGAAATAAAATAGGCCGACATATTGAGGAACCACTATATATATTTGACACAAGGGTTTAGTGTTCCGAGAGTACATCTGTGCGGTGTAATTCGCTGCTGGTATTATTATTATTACTATCATCATCATGGTTTCTGCTGGACGAGAGGTTGCGTGGCTCCGCGTGCGTGCACGGCGTGTGGCGATGATTGCTCGGAGGGCAAAATTGCCAGTGGCTGAATTGGCAATTTTGGATCCGTCCAACGTACTATGTACTTTGTTTTGCCCGGCGGGAACGAATGGGGATTTAGAAAAAAAAATTCTGAACCATGTGTATATTAGTCGGGTGCTGGCGAACTCGTGGATATCACGGGTTGAACGGTTCTTTTACAAAAGTTAATATTCCCCCTGTCTCGCCGAATGAGTTCTCTCGTCTTCGCTCGTGTCGATACATAGTTGACGGGGAAAGGCTAATGGAACGTAACAAACACGAGAGCGACAATATTTTTCGCGAGCCTTGGCTCATCTGATAGAAATAACACTGGATATTATTTTACGCATCGTTCAATCATCGATTCTTGATTACTATTCAATCGTGAATTCTCGCGACTAAAAATCACGAGCATCGGAAATTCTTCGGTATATAATGAACTAATTGAATTATTCACGTGAATCGGATATTGCGGAATATTCGATTTTCCCCAGTGTCACTGTGAGTGCACTCGCGGTAGTATCATTCTGCTTCTACCCTTGTAGTATCAGTTTCGAAAACTTCGCAGCTTGCAATACTTTTCTCGAACTGCATCAATCCCTCCCCAGTCACTCAGCTACGCTGGTTCTCGTTTCTATTTATAGTATAGTTCGTCTAGCAGTACAGAACCGAACTTTGAGGCTGGCAAAAGAATCTCTTCGATAATATCATCGATCTTGAAACTTTTCAATACGTATTATCGACAAAACTAGAATATTGATAGAGTCGAGTTTATAACAACTAAATTCTGTTGAATATCGAAGTCACAACTTCTTAACCAATGTACTAACAAAAATCGAATTTCGGTTCGAGAAGAAAAATTAGTTTGACAGGCTAGAACAAGAAGATTAATTATTCTCAGCTGCTATACACAGGGTAAAGAAAAGAGTCTCAATCCTAGAAAAAATCTTCTTATTACAGTATTACAGAATTACAGTCTTACACTTATTACAGTCTTACATTACAGAACAAGAAGATTAATTATTCTCAGCTGCTATACACAGGGTAAAGAAAAGAGTCTCAATCCTAGAAAAAATCTTCTTATTACAGTATCGAGATGATTATTCTTCTTCAACTAAGATTTGATTTTATGAGTATATATATATAATAATATAGCAATGGGGAATCTAAGATTTGAGGTTCTAATGGTGCAATTCCATTTTTAAAGCTGAGGTTTTGAAAATGCTTCTGAGCATTCAAAAAACTGATTCTAGCCCATGATAAAGATGATCTTCGATGAAATTCGACAATAATCACGCCTGAATGTAGCTTAGTTCACCTAATAGTAGAAAATTGCTTTTAAGAAACTCGTATTTCATTTCTGTGGAACGCCACTCTCCCGGCGTCTCGAAAGAGCAATTCAACATAGAAAATTGAATTTTGCGGGTCATTGGAATATTGATATTTTGTTCAGCCTCTACTCCAGTCAAAGTTGCCGTGACTGTATATAAAAGAATCGATATCGATCGAACTGATTGACTGTCGGCGGTTGGTGTATACGCTGGCGATCCGGCGTGCGCACGTGGCAGTTTTGTTCCGGCGGAGGCTGGGATGCTTGGCGCCACTAATGGCCGGGAGGCCACGTGTATACATATATATTCGCTGCACTCGCAGCCACGTTTTCAGTGGCGCCACGGACCTTGACACGCTTGCGCTGGATCTGGTATGCCGTGAGGGGCAGGGGGGAAGGGGGAGAGACGAATAGAAACGGCTGTGGAGCGCGCGGGACAGACGCGTTTCAGATGGCTTGATGGCCAGCTCTGAATAGAACACGTGACTCTTCGACGCTCTCTCTCCAACTGGCACATGTATGCTTTTACCACACTTGCTCGTATCCGCGCGCGCTCAATCGGCTGTTATTCTTCCTCAAACTTTCTCGGGGCTCCGATTGTTGCTGTATCGGGCGCCAGCCCAAGTAATTTGTAAAAGGCTTCATTCGAGCACCGAACGTTCTTTAGTAGGCTGTATCATAATAGGAGAGAGCGGCGCAGGTTGGCAGACTTTTCACAAGATTTAGTCTTTTTACATGAAAACTAAAATCGAGTCAATTTGAAAGTATATTCTGTACGAAAGGACTCGGTCTGACGAGGACACATCCGATTTTATTTCAACAAAATATTTCTCGATTTTTGTTATGCAAACGATTATATTGGGAGAAGAAAGAAAGAAATTACTGCCAAGAGGAAAGTTGGCTATAAGGCGGGAGAAGCTGACAGGGGACAAATGGGACTATAGCTATTTTTTTTCAACTTGACATTTCATTCATTTTGGATAATTCGAGTTCATGAAATAACTATCTAACTATAACCCAAATAACTAGTTAACTATTGAAAATTAAGACAATACATTCTCTCTAAATTCAAAATAGTAGAAAAATTGCATAACGGATGATAATTAGTAAAATTTTACGGATTTCGCAGTGAATATTCGCTATTATCTATCATTCATGCAATTTTCACGAATGATTAATAGTTTTTTACTATTTTAAATTTAGAGTATTTCTTTTTTTTGGCCTAAGATTTTTCATCAACTGTAACTCAAGTTGATATACAATGGACATGCATCTATTTCCAAGTTCCACTGAAAGACTGGTAGATAATTTTTTCAAACTCAAACAGGTTATTTTGAGAGTTATAACTCATTTGTAGGATTCCGATATTATCCGTCTATTACAATTGTTTCCCGTTAAAGGACGAGAGTAGAGGAGGAAAAAGCGCAGCAACTCGAGTCGAACGAGTTTCGTCGCGCGAACGGCGTTCACATGCAACTTTTCAGCATCGAACTCGATCGCTCGGAGGGTGTGTGTTTCGCGCCGTCAAAGGCCCGCGTGTTCGCCGCGCTCACAAAGTGCGCGAAATCCAATCTGCCCCCGGCCGCCTCTCCTGCCTTTTCCGCCGGCGAAACCCGCTTGGGGCGAAACCCGCTTGGAATTAATCAACTTCTCGCGGAAACTACCCTAATTAATTATCGCCTCGCAGCCGCGTTCTGCCGACGGCCAACTGTAGGACGCGAATCAACACGGGTGTAAACATTTTGCGGGCGCGCGACAACTCGTGATAAACTCGGGTCAAGGTGGGGGGGGGGGGGGGGAAGGAGAGAAAAAAAGTTAGACGCGGCAGATTTGAACGATTGAATTTCCCGCGCCCCACCGGGGAAACCCGCGCCGAAAGCCCGACGCGTGTAACGGAGATCCTCGGCGAGCTTCGGCCGCCAGAGAAGGTAGAAACTCGACCAGCCAGCACACACCCCACCTCTTCATCATCCCCGAAAATCCAACTAGACGCACTGCGGTCCTGTCATATCCCCCCCTTTCCCCGAGCTCCCTCGAGTTTCCATTCCCCATCGTCATTCCGTTTTATCCGAGACTAATGCGGCGCGATAGGTTCTTGAGGGACCATGGCTCGTGGTTTTTTCGTTCACGATCCCGAGGCGAGTGGGAATTTAAAAGGATATACTTGGACATCGGGTCAGAAATTTTTGCAAAACGCATCGAGATGAACTTTGGGTGAAGCGAAAATCAAAATTGGATTCATGTTATATCAAAAATAACGACATTGGTGACTTTTTCTCTATTCAACTTCAACTACTATACTCATTCCAATCTGTAGCCCGTAACGGGGAATATTTCTTTCTCATGTTAAAAATTCCTAGGCGATAGGAATGAATACAGTTGTCGTGAAGTACACGAAATTACGGTTAAATGCAGTGGGTTGAATGTTCGTCGTGGCTTCACTTTATGTTTTGATTTATCTAATGCACGAACTGTTAATACGATTTTGTTTATGAGCAAATGGGAAAATATTACTTCAAATCGAAATAGTTTTTTTTAATTTTCTCGTCAATATTACATGTTCAATCGTGAATTTTTTAAAAGGCCTAAATTTCATAAATTTCTACGAGTGAGCGCTGACTAGTATACTCATAATTAGATAGGATAGTTTTGTTCATAAGGGCATGCGACATTCTTCCTCCCAATCTGTAGGAATGACATCTTTAGTTAATGTTATAAATTGATCCAGTGGACACGCAGTCTTACACCCAGGCAGAGTCAGTAAATTTGGTTCACCAGTTGAATTTTTGTAAGAAATCTGAAAAAATATTTTTAAAAATCAAGTTTAATCCGTAATTGAGACAATTTTTTTGTTAATTGATCGGAAACGGTCAACTCACTGTTACTACATGTTTATTCGCTGCGTCCACTCTTAATTCGACTAATACTGTTGCAGCATACGGTGGGCGATGAGGCTCAAAAAGGTTGAAAGTCATCAATAAGTTAGCGACAGTATCATCGTGAGCACTATAAATCCACAGTTTCCTATTGGGAGTCAATGTATTATCAGATTTCTCCTGCATGTGCTGTATCATTTCTTTCAATAGAGGACCTGCTCGTAAATAGAGATTAATGAATTATTTTCATATCTTTACAAGTATATTCGAATTCAAAAAGTTTCACAAGTCGTACCTGATTTCAATCTCTGGAGAATTTTATTGTATGCAGGAATAGTGAAATATAAGTCTGACAACGGTTTTATTTTTTCTGGATATACACCTTTTGTCCATTCAGGCAAGGATTTGTTATACAGTTCCTGAAATAATACATTGTTTATCCAAACATTACGATCCATCAAATTTGTACTTATTAAAGTAAGAATACGAACCTCAATAAACAAAGTACTATGAAGGGATTTAACAGATTTTATAGAATCAATACTTGCACCAGTTTTTTCACTTAAATATTGGTAGAGTTCAGCATTTTGCTTGTCTATTGCTCTGATTTCTGACGAATTCAATACTTTTTGCACCTCATAGTCATACTTATCACAGAACTTTTTACCAGCTAAAATATCTTCTTCTTTTGAGACTGTATGTATCGGTATTGGCATCCATTTCTCGATGTCCCACACTTGTTGACCGTTTGGGGGATAAAGGCCAGCTAAACATGCCCCCGCGGACATCAAGGCTCTATCCACATCTGTACTTCTAACGTAGATATCCTTTGCGGAATAAGTTTCTGGAAGTAAATCAGCGTAACGGTTCCTTAGCCATTGACCCAACTGTAAGAGTTGATGTTTTCCGATCTAATGTTCAGTGAAAAAGGTATATCTCATCATTTGTATACTCCAACAGTGAATAGACAGATTTTGTAAAGATACATACATGGGTAAGGTGGCCAAACGGTACAGGCCACGAGCTCTCGTTCCTATGTGGGTCATTGGGGTAAGGGTTTATAGGTGGTCTGTCTCCATGTCTAAATAACTAGGAAATTATGAAAAATTATGAATTCAAATTGAGTCTTATGTCCAACTATACTTAAAGATTGAAAAATGCATCTAGTTAGAGGTGATATATATATATATAAAACAAATGCACTGAAATGTTTTGATAACCATAAAAGTAACATCCGATGTAGATCATGACTCACTTTCACACACCTCCTGATATTAAGTGTGTAGAAAATCATATAATTTAATGATGACAAAGCTTTTTTGTGGAAGAGCGATTGTTTATGATGAGGTACTTACGACATTGGCAAAAATAACCTGGCCCAAGTCGCTTTCGGAGACGCAAAGGTTGGTCAAGTTCAACAAGAGCAGAAAAATAAGAGGCTTCATGGTACCGTAGTTGAAAAAGAAGTGAGCAGTAGGCTAGCTCACCGACTGGTGTTATGAACTGCTTTGTTCAGCTGCCAGCAGAAGTATGGCTGGTATTTGAAAGTCGGTGAAAGATACCTGATAAGTTGCACCAATAGACCGTTACTGCGTAGACGTGTATATAAATGAGTGGGAGTATCAATCCAACTCGAAGGATTCAAGCCTCCGACTATTATCATTGGTAGTTTTATATTTATATTCAATTCATTACGGATCCTTTGGTGGTAATATGATGTGAATATCCAAAATAAGCAAAATGTATTTTGCAAAGAAAAATTCAATAGGGTTGAAGAATTTTTTACAACGCCTAGTTTTTTTATGTGAATTACATGAGCAAACATAACTCGTGTATGATAACTCGATTGCAAATGTGTATAATCAAAGACTATTATTCATTCTTGAAGAATCTTTTCTTATTTCAAAAAGTTTAAATAATTAAGTATATATTTTTGCAATACCATTGACTCATACGACATCTCATTTACGGTTGTCAATAAAAAATAACTTGAAAAGAAGATTTTCCAGATTTACTTAAATCGATTTTGAAAAACAACTCTGGAACATAAATTCATTCTCAAACAAGGAATGTCAAACAAGGCAAGTGGTACTCGATGCTCACCAAGAGGATAAACAGAATATTTACCAACCAAATAAATTATCTTTAATCGAGGAATCATTCAGTTTGAAATCAAATTTAAATCAAAAAAATAACTGATAATACAGCCACTAAGTTCCGTAGACAAAGAATATTATAGAATACCCTGGGAAACTTTATATAGAATTTTGATTTTTCATTCTAAAATTAGTTATATTGATAGTTATTTATAAATCGGTAGCTCGTAAGTTGTATCGCCTAGAGACTATTAAAACATGAACTTCCACATTTTGGAATTTTTAAGATAGACACTCAAAATTTGAGTTTTATTCAAGATAGAAAGTCAGTACGACAGCATATGAAAAAGATTTCTTCCGGCGCTAAACAGGCTCCCCTAGTATCAATAAAAGAGTCTTATTCTCAGAGAAAATGAGTGTAGAAAACTAGGATGATCGAATCGTTTTGAGGTTTTTTTATCTATCAATATTTAGATAACTCTTTCGAATTAAGCTTGAACTGCTTTCTTGTTAGAAATTCTTTTCTGCATTGAACATGACGGTGAACCAGTGCAAATATTTTTACGTTTATACCGAATCTCTATTCTCAGTTAGCGTACCTACGTACACCTGTATTGGTGTAAGTAAAGTTTTAATCGTATTTGAACAACTGTTTCGTCTAAAATAGAATTGTAAATTTGATGAATTCAAAATTCAACTTAGTCATGATTCGATGACAAGAGAAGTGATATTTCGAAAAAAATATGAATTTAGGAACATTATCCAATCGATTGTCGATTTGACCTAGTTTCCGTGATTATGAGAATATTGTAGGGATAAGATAGAGAGTAGGTTAAATAAAAAGACTCGATGTTAGGGTCGTAATATATAAGTATATATTCGATCTATATAAGAAAGAGTTTGAGGCCAAAACTTTTCCAAAACTTTTCCAAAACTGAAGAATGTATAATAGTATGAAGGTGTGAATCAGTAAGCGTGTATTGGGGTGTGTACGTTAGAGTGAAAACACGTTTACTGCGGAAAACATCAAATCGCTTTCCGATCGCGTTGTCGTGAAACTCGGGTCGGTGTTGTTGATTCAGAGGGACTTTTATCTCGGCAAAAATCAGCCCTACCGTTCGCTGTCACGACAACGCGTGTTCACGGTGATCAACCGTGTATTGGGCTCAAACTGTTGTGCCGGTGAGCAGTAGAGATGAATTGAGATGTACTCCCACTACGCACTTTCACATTTGAAACGCGCAGGTTTAAAATAGAGATAGAAAGGTAGAGATAGAATGAAAAACCGTGACTGTGAAGTTATTCGTTATTTGCGGTTTCAAGTGTCGATGGTTCGAGTGGACTCGGTAGACTGACTGAATGACTGCGCGCGCGGCCCTTACGCGTATTATTTTTGTCCCCCACCCCCAAGGCGGAAGCCGCGACCTTCATTAGCGGTCACAAAAAACTTAGCGACACCCCGTGACCCCGCGCTCATATAGAGGGAGGCACGCGCGTTCCCCCACAAAGGCATACGGCCTCGCAACGACGCGATATTTTACTTTCGGCAAATATGATTCGACGGAACTATAGTCATGGTCCTACCAGAGGGGCAGCATAAACGATTGACACGACTCCAGTAATTCGCGTCTTATTATCTGAATCGTTACGCTAAACCGTTAATGCTCATCTATATAAAGTTAATGTCGGTTGATAATTATAAGATTGAATTCTTCATTCATGTTATCTGAGCAACTTTGTTCATTTTGTGTAAGGTACCTGTACCCAATATGCGCCACCTAAGCGAGAAAGATCACTACACAGCGTCAAATGAATATTTTCTAACATAATTGGTGTCAAATGAAAGGTCTACTCAATACCTACAAAATGAGCTAAGTCTTTTTCAATTTGGATAGTTCTACGCTAAGATACCGCGGTTTAAAAAAAAAAAAAAATTTCGGGAAAAAATTTTTAGTGTACCCAATATGGCGCCATCCTGAAAATACTTCTTTTCATCCAATTTGAAGCATGAAGCATATCTGAAATAGATAAAATACAAACAAAAAAGTATATTTCTAATATAATTTTATTGAAAAATACATTTTGTCTTCGATTGAACCATAGTACATAGATTATATGAACTTCTAACAACCTAAATCAAATCAAGTTTTCAGTTAAAATTCATGAAAAACCGTTGTTTTTGAATCAACAAAATTAACTTATGCAACATCTAATTCCAATATTAATCTCTCAAATTGATGAATATTCTTTTTAGTGTAATTTTGAATATAATTGAGATGTTCTCACTGAAATGGAAGAGTTCAATTCAAAAAATGTCCGAGCCTATTTAAGACTAGCTATTGTTATGATGGTAGAAAAATTCTGTTTGGTGTTTTTTCCTAGACAGTACTTATAAACGCATAACCTCAAAATTTTTCTCGTTATAGGATAGCCAATATCTGCTAAGCGTTTAATTCGACTACATAATTCTTCGTTTTGTACTGTCGTTAACGCATATGGTCGACTCATTTTGCTTTTCTCGGATATGTTTTGTTTGACATATCGTTGAAATGTTCGACGAAAAAATTGGATGATGTAGAAGGGATGTCAAGGAATCGAACAATATGTCGCTCGATTTTTTTGGCCCAGTTTAAGGGTATTAAAAAAATTCACACTTACCTGAGCGAAATTAGATAGAGAATGAAAATTGGCAAAAAAATGGATAAAACGAGCTGTAACAAGTTGGTATAAGGGTTCCCGATCGGTGAAAATGTTTTCTTTCCTCATTATTTAACATTGCCGAAAAGATTCTGTGCCGCGGCGATGCTCTAGACGCGCGCATATATGAAATACGAAGGGTGGCGCATATTGGGTCCTGGCGCATATTGGGTACACCTACCTTATATTATGTTAACAATTTGGTATGATCTGTTCTCAGGACAAATCGATCTAAAGCGTGCAAAGAATGAATGGATACGAACAGAAATATTAATAGATACATACAATATTTTCTTTCGCGGTATTCGTAAATTTGATGCGTGAACAACGAGTTTTAGCGTGTAAAAACTTCACCAGTGAGAAATAAGATCAAATAAGTGTGTAAAATGGTGAAGCGTGAGTGAGGTTGTGGTTGCAGCAAGCGTAAGGCTTAACGAAGCCAGGCCGAGTTTCATTGACGACCGTATTCACTTCACGTATGCATTTTTATTGTAAGCACGAGTGCGATAAAAAGATTTTACGCAGCAAAATTAAAGGCTTGGGAAAAACCTACTTGTGAGGTATATGATGCTCAACTTGATAGCTTTTTTAATTCCTAATTATCATACTGTTTCAATGATTCTCGAGTTACCCCAAACGAGTTTCAGTGTATTCCCAGGGTCACGACGTATCTAAATCTACTCCCTGACAATAGTATTTTTACAAGAGGATATATTGAAAGCAAAATCGATCAATTTTCATCTGGTCATGCGAAAAATGTCCTACAAAATGAATATTTATCTAGTCTATATTTATTTCTTCAATCCGATTTGTAAGTGTACTCAGTCCATGAAACTCTCGATCAGATCTCGAGTGAAACTATAATACTCATATATGATACGAAGATTTGCCGCTCTCGATTCTTCTCGAGCGACCAGCTGGATTTCGAATATTTTCAAACCTAGTCACACACGGAGCCAATGAGAAATGCAAAGAGACACAGTGGGAATTGAAGAGAGACGAAGATGAATACGAGCCACGTCCGGTGGATTGCAGAGCGGCGCGCGCGCCATAATTATTCAAGATAGCAGTCCTCGTGGCGTGAAATTGGAGCATAGATCCTGGCTCGCCCTGCTCGTCGTCGTCGCTGGAGCAGGGCCGTAAAATAACGCGTCCATATACGCGGGCAGCGGTACTCGGAGGGGCCTGGATGGACGGTCAAACGAGCTAGTCGAGCGAGCTGAATAAAAGCCAGTAATTTGCGCCCGAGTACGCGTGTGCTTCGCGGGGGGTGGCAGGGCAGAAGGAAAAAAAACTACTGGTTCAGCCATCCCCGGACTAATTGAAACTCATCCTTGCGCACATACTTGTTTGCTCGTTGTGGGATGATCGAGGGGCAGTTGTTTCAGAAGTTTGCACGGATCTTTGTACTCGTTATGTGGTACGCGTCGGCTCGTAGGACGTAGCATGCAAAATTACACGGAATCACTGCACTACGTCTCTTGGAATGAACTCTCATTTGCATGAATTTGGCTTTGATGATGTACTCTACTGCTCGAGGGTATTTCCTCCTCGTGGTTGAAGAGTTTGTAATCAAGTGTGCCGTGCACTTTGGAAATAATTCATCTGCGGAAAATATCAAAGTCGCACGAAGGTGATAATGGAGGATTATGTTTTTTGTCAAGTATTCTTTTGATTGCTCCTTCGAGTTTGGGAGTAACCGTCAGCGTCGCGAATGAATTCAAAGTTCATTTCTATTTTTCTGCTCCTTCTCGAGGCTCCATGCACTAGGCAGTAAAAACCAATACAAACCATTATAATGACCGGACGTTACTTCATTCTGTGCATGACGTTTAAGCGTATCTTTTACGAGTTTTCTTCGTGAAATTTAATTCGAAACGATATTCATTCTGGGCAAACTTGAATCTGGGCAAACTTGAGTCAAGTGTCAACTTTACGATGAAATTATAATTTAGTCGTTTAATGACTGAACGTTAGATGATATAGAGGTCTATTATTTTATGAATCAAGGTTTCTGGGATTTGTAAGCTGATGGATATTACTGAAGTTTTCACTTCTTCCTGCTGAATATGATGGGCTCAAGTATTTTATCACTCGGACTATTCTCGACTCACGTTTTACCGAATATTTCCAGCGGCAACCTTTTAGATGAAGAGATCTTGAGTTAGAGTCTGTGAGGAAAACGTGTCTTTAGTCTCCTGATTTCTCGGGCTTTTCGAAACGTCGAGAGTAATTTTAATAACACTTTGTCTATAAGATATAATTGACGTAACCTTGTTGCCTTTGAGATCTACATCATTATAACTCTTTGATTTGGTCATATTTGTAATTCATCTTCTGAATTTGGATAAATGTCCATAAGCGAAGGGGAAAGTATTACTTCTAATGGAAATAATTGTTTTTAATCTTCTTATCAATATTACATGTTCATTCGTGAATTTTTTATAACGCACAAACTTCTACTAAATTTTAATAAATCTTGACGAGTGAGCGTTGACTAGCATAATTAGGTAGGATAGTTTTGTTCATAAGAGCATGCGACATTCTTTCTTCCAATTTGTAGGAATGACATCTTTGGTTAATGTTACAAATTGATCCAGTGGACACGCAGTCGTACACCCAGGCAGAGTCAGTAAACTTGGCTCTTCGGTTGAGTTTTTATAAGAAATCTGGAAAAATATTTGTAAATCAAATTTGGTCCGTAGATGGGACAATTGTTTTGGTAATCGATTTGAAACAGGCAACTCACTGTTACTACATGTCTATTAACTGCGTTCACTCGCAATTCTACTAATACTGTCGCAGCATACGGAGGGCTATGAGGCTCAAAAAGATTCAAAGTCATCAATAAGTTAGCGACAGTAGTATCATGAGCACTGTAAATCCATAGTTTTCTATTGGGAGTCAAAGTGTTCTTAGATTTTTCTTGCATGTGCTGTATCATTTCTTTCAAAAGAGAACCTGCTCGTAAATGAAGATCGAAAAATTATTTTGATATCTCCACGAGGGTAATTCGAAAAATTTCACCAGACGTACCTGATTTCAATCTTTGGAGAATTTTATTGTATGCTTGAATGGTGTACCATTTATCTGACAACGTTTTTGTTTTTTCTGGATATATACTTTTTGTCCATTCAGGCAAGGTTTTGTTATACAGTTGCTAAAATAATACATTCATTCCATGAACACTACGATCCATTCAATTAATACTTCTTAGAGTTAGAATACGCAACCTGGACGAACAAAGTATTGTTAAGGAACATGACTGAATCAAAAAAAGTCTTGTTTCCGCCAGTTTTTTCCTTTATGTATTGGTAGAGTTCAGTATTTTGCTTTTCGATTCCTTTAAATTCTCCAGAATCCAATACTTTTTGCTTCTCATACTCAAACCTGGCGCAAAACTTTTTACCAGCTAAAATATCTTCTTCTTTTGAGACTGTATGTATCGGTATTGGCATCCATTTCTCGATGTCCCACACTTGTTGACCGTTTGGGGGATAAAGGCCAGCTAAACATGCCCCCGCGGACATCAAGGCTCTATCCACATCTGTACTTCTAACGTAGATATCCTTTGCGGAATAAGTTTCTGGAAGTAAATCAGCGTAACGGTTCCTTAGCCATTGACCCAACTGTAAGAGTTGATGTTTTCCGATCTAATGTTCAGTGAAAAAGGTATATCTCATCATTTGTATACTCCAACAGTGAATAGACAGATTTTGTAAAGATACATACATGAGTAAGGTGGCCAAACGGTACAGGCCACGAGCTCTCGTTCCTATGTGGGTCATTGGGGTAAGGGTCTATAGGTGTTCTGTCCCCATGTCTAAATAACTAGAGAATCATGAAGAATCATGAATATATAGCTAGAGCTCATATATACGTCACAAAATGTGCTCAAATGTTTCGATAACCAAAAACAATTGAAGTAACTTTAACGTTCGAGTACAAACTGGAGAATGTAATAAAATATTGGATATGGTCCAAAACTACTTTATTCTAGTAAAAATTTATTTCTGAAGGAAATGTCAAGCGGCATGCTGATACGTTAGTCACCGAATGAAATGGGATAAAAAAATCATGACTCACTTTCACACACGATCAGATATTAAGTAGAAAATCAGATAATTTGATTATAGCAAAGCTTATTCGAGATAGAGCGATTTTTCATGTGGAGGTACTTACAATATTGGCAAAAATAACTTGGCCCAAGTCGTTTTCGGAGACGCAGAGGTTGGTCAGGTTCAACAAGAGCAGAAAAATGAGAGGCTTCATGGTGCCGCAGTCGGAATAGAAGTGAGCAGTAGGCCAGCTCTCCGACTGGCGTTTTGAACTGTTCAGATGAACTGATAATAGAAGTATGGCTGGTATTTGAAAGCCGGTGAAAGATCTGATAGTCTGATAGTCGCACCAATAGACCGTTTCTACGTATAAACGTATATAGATAAGTGGGATCCGACGTGACAAGTATGAGCATTGTGGTTTTATATTTGTTCAATTCATTACGTATCCCCTGGTGATAAAATGATGTGACTGTCCATGATAGTTGAATTATATATCGCAAAAAGTAATTTACTTCCGTACCAGAATTCTATTTCGATTCTTTCGTCGAATGTATAGTCTTGGAGTTTTTTTACGTTTAAAATCTTAAGAAGGTGCCATCCGCAATGTCTAAAATTTTTACGACATCGAAGATTATTTTTTTAAATCATTTCAGAGGACAAGCAGCTTTTCCATAGTAATTCAAACTATCTTTGAAATAATTATTAAAATTTTGAAATCGTATGATTACAGAATTATAGAATTTTGCTATTCAATAATGAAACGTTATTTTATATTTAGTGCTCTTTTTAATGGTAGACATTTCTGTCTTAGTTGATTTGACCTCTTTCTCAAGGAAGAATCGGATTATTAGATGTATTCATCACCCCTATCCAGATCTAGATTTGCTAAATTTACTAGATATCTTCACACCGCAACTGTCTTGCAAACATGCAAGGTACTAGGTCTATACATCTTAGTTTGTTAAGCTTGTTTTTTAGTGAAATAGAGAATTTACTTTCTACATTCAGGCTCCGGCTATTGTTAATATCGAAATTTATCAATACAGAATCGATCATTATTTCACAATAAAGATTGCTAATAATACACAAGCCATGATAAGTAGTTCCTAAGCCCTAGTCCATACAAAAGATGACTCCTACATTCCACTTACAGTCATGTCATTAACATACACGACAATCCTATCTTGCGTCAGAAAAAATTCAGCTGTACGTGAAGAAATGAATATTGAATTCAATCATATCAGTTGACATGGAAAATTGAGGTCTACCGATGTGTTTTTTCCTTGAAAGACTGGAGAATCGGTGATCCAAATTCCATTGTATGAGTGATATTGAATTCAAAATTTCGACAATAATTATTCAAATTCAATTTTCCGTTTTGGTTTATTTTTAAATTCTAATAAGCCTCTAGTTATATTCAGAAACCCGAATTAGAGATTCATAAAATGTTCACTGCTTCGAACTTTGATATAGCTATAATCAAGTCGTAAATCCTACAGTTCAAAGCAACTATTATAACTCAAATCGCTTTTCGAAGAATCCCAGTTGAGAATCCATTAGGAATGTAATTATGATTGAGAAGTTCCAAATACGATCGGGGAAAAATCCAAGATATAAAATGTGAAATTACATTGGTTTGATCAATCCCGGCGAGAGAAGGTCATTAAAAAAGGAGGAAAAAAAGATGTAAAATCGATTGAAACGTGCGCGAAATCTCCAATGCCGCCGTTCGTTTGTCCAGCAGAGTAAAGAATCTTGGTAATTTCTTCTTCGCCGGTGATTCTTGGGCTGTTATCTAGAAAAGCTAACGCAGCAGAGGATTACAGTGCAGAGAGAAAGAGAGAGAGAGAGAGAGAGAGAGAGAGGCCTCGGGCGAGCGCTCAATCAAAGCCTAATAAGACGATATTTCAATTTAGCCGGGTTGCCGCGAGCTCGTCCAAAAAGAGATTGCCGAATCGATATAGAACGCCTCTAAATTCTCCGCTCTCGCTTTTTACTTTTGCCCGGCTAACTCGATTGCTCGCGCGCCACTCCTTCGCCCAGCTTTTTTCCCCGGCAAAGTAGGTGCCACCGCGTATATGTATATAGCTCCGACGATCCCCTTTTCCATCCGGCCGCAGACGCTCAGTCAATGGAGAGAGAGAGAGAGAGAGAGAGAGAGAGAGAGAGAGAGAGAGAGAGAGAGCCGTAAACGCATTACGTCCGCGGCGCGTACTTCACTCACGCGATGAAATTTCTAACGAGGCGCGATCGTGGCTGCCTCCGCAGTTTTTTTTTCCACCGTATGCGAAACACTCCGGAACCGATGCCGAGCAAAGAGAAAGACACGTTTTGACAAGGCAGTTTTGGTTGGGGCTGTACATGAATTAGTATTATGAATAACACTGTTCACTACTCTCTTCGATATTACTTTCGTTATGAAGGGGGATACCCTCTTGCTCGGCTCCGCTTCCCCACGCCCCACTTTTGTTTCGTGTCGAAGTATGGGTAAATATATTCACTCACACTTACTACGGAAATTACTTCTAAGTACTTTCATCAACAGTGTAATTTAAATATTCTTTATTCGTGAAAATCCCTTGCCCATCTTTTAATTTTCCAACAGTAATTCACTATACTTCGAGATTACATTGAATTTATTTTCAGATTACTAATTTTTACTACACTTTCATGCAGTCAATAATGACGGTTCGTAAAAGAGATTATTCAACATGTCGGAATAAAATTGTTGAGGAACGTCGCGAAGAACTAATAATTAAGGTATTTCTTGTAATTCCTTCACGATTGGGGAAAGGCTGATCTGGAAATCAACGTGATGAGGGGGTGCGATATTGAACGAGCTGATATTGAGGGATCTGATATTGGGGGAGCAAAATTTGACAGTGGCAGCGACGAAAATTTCCCCAATAATAGCAGAAACGTAGTTTAATGTCACTGGCTATGCTCCACGCGTAACAGGGAATTTTTTTTCCTCTGGAAAAAATGTTGTTCAATTTTGAAAAATATTCTCTTAGAGCCAGAGAATAATGTTGAAATCAGGCAATCAGAGTTAGTAATACTTATGGGTTCGAGCTGCGTAGCTGAGGCTCAACCTCACTTGACATTTCGTTAACCGTCTTCTCCCTCTGACTACGTGGTATTACCACTTCTAGAGGCTACGAGATATAAATCTACGAATGAATCTTGCCAAATGCACCTAAGCACTCGATCTTCTCAGTGAGCCAAACTCTAACGAGAAAACCGCTGCCAAGTGCATTAGCAGTCAAATCTCTCAAAGAGGCTTTGTGTGAAAAAGAGTATCATGTAATATACCGCTGTTCTTCTAAAAAAACATAGCATTTCACAATAGTCTTACTTAGGGAGTTGTATGAGTTTCGACCATATTTGCATGTCCGAATCAACAGTTTTTAAGGGAATAAATAACGTACATACGTACGCACAAACGCAGACATTTTTAGAATTGTACTTTGTTCGAGCCATAGATTGCAGAAACAAAAGGATCTGGAATTCGAGTTTCGAAGGGGTTTGTTGACCGCAAAGCAAATCTTATTCCTTGGCAAAGCGAAATCGGGTGCACTGTCCGGCGTCGACCTTGCGAGCCGAGTGCGTTTGGCATCGCCAATCCTTCGAAACACCACACCCGAGCCACGGCCCTGAAGCTCAGGCGTGTGCGACGTGAAAAGTGGCAATAAGCTGGCGGGGTCCGCTGCACGAGCGAAAGAGAGAGAGAGACAGCTGCTGACCACCAGCTAGGGTTGGTGCAATTTGCCCCATGGTATATATACCGTAGCCGACGTATATAAGCAAAGCTCGGGCCGCGGGCGTCTCAGCTGGCATGACAATAAGCTCAGCGGCGCGGGCGGTGCGACATCGAAAAAGACCCGTATTCACCCTGCTACCCCGCGCATACGGGAGCCGTTGCCAGCGCGCGAGCCCGTTTTTCCGATTGTCATGCCTAACTATATGTTATGCTAGTGATGTCGTGTATTCTGTTGTACATGCCCTTTCGACATGACAAAAAGCAAAATTTACATGTGTTGCTCGAGTAACGTCGCGCGACGGTGGCCCATCGCTATATCGCGCCATATACAGCTTAGTTGCTTTACACTGTAACCACGTATACTCGATCTGATCAGCCGACCATATGTCGCGGATATTCCAACTCTTGCTACAGAGAACCATCTATCTCGTTTGTTTTTACAAGATTGATTCAGCTCTGGTGCGACTTTTGACATGAATTTTTATCCCCCAGGCCGAATGAATTTTCATTTTAATCGAGTACAATAATTATTTTTTCTTCACACACTAAAAAAACATGATTGTATTCACTACCGCAGTTGATTCGGCTTATCAGTAACGACGATTTTCATTGTGGCGCTGCATTATACCACATGACCAATTCTTATTGAGGTATATACCTATTCAATATGTAAACATATACAGTGGGAGACGCGAAAACGGCTGTGTGTGTGTGTGTGTGTGTGTGTGTGTGTGTACCGAGGGACAAAGTCTTCGAGGCGTACGTAACGTACACGTTCCAGGTGCTGGGCCGTACCACATAAGCGCGTCTTGAACAGCTCGTTCCTCGGCTACTGCCACTTACGTCGGGGCTGTTCTCTCTCCCTCTCTGCTCCTACGACCAAACTACGTTAACTCATTTTCGTTTAGTGCGCGGTGGGCGCACTCAGCGCTAACGAGGAGGCTCGCTTCTGCGTCGAGAGATACCCGCCTTCATCAAATTATTATTATTCGCTTTTTCACGCTTCGTTTGGCTGGAAAATTCGAGTCCCGTTTGCAAATATACGAAAGTACTCGGAGAAAATCGTTGGTTACAAGTAGCTCTCTCGCGCGCGCGGGTCGCAATTCATCAGAGTTTCATTCTTGCAGTCGTTTCGACATATTCTGCCAGTGACACACGCCAGGGTGTATTGTGGTACAATTCAACTTTGACGACCCGTCTGACGGATCCCGAAATTTTTACGGGCTATTGGCTGCCGAATCGATACACGGGCAAGCAAAATATCGCGAACATTCGCCAAACATCCGATATTAATCCTCGTCGTATACTGCCAAATTTTAATGATCCCCCCGTGATTACTAGAAACATTGTTGAAGGATATGACGGCTCGATTTTGTCTCGACTCGAGCCGCCCTCGAAATTGGTCGAATTCGTCCGTGTTATAGCGCGCAAACACTCAATGATCTCTGGACTAGAGGGGTTTAATGATGCCATTCGCCCGTGCGCTACATGGCAACACTCGGGTTTTACGCGAATTACCGCTGACGCTCGAGCGTTCATCAGTGTTTAGTACGAGCGCCAAAGAGACTGTCCGCCAAATGAGCATAACAAAATCTCGTTCGAGTATATTCGATGACGCGTGCGCGCTACTTGAAAATCACATCAGAATGGCCTCCAACGTAGCGCACCATAGTCTCAATTTGAGTTTTTTTCATTCGGTTTTCCGTTCCAGCGAAATTCAGTCGCGCACGCGTACCACGACCAAATATACGATCGACCGTTTTATTCGAGATATTCTCCCCGAAATCCAATTTCAACTACTCCATCGTGAATGCAACGTTTCATATTCTTTTTGAGGGCTTTCTCGCCGCAGCAAAGGTCACGTAATTGGATACGAGTAATTAGTAATTACGAATTCTTCCGAATATTCGCATTTCAAATTTACATCTATTTAAGAAAATTTATTTCAAATGAAGTACTTGAAAATACAGATATTTTATTTTGTATGTATTCTAATACATATATAATTCAAATACTCTAATCATAAAAATATTTGGTATCTTTTATTCAATGGATCAAATACTGAATTTGCCCATCTCTGTTCTCACAGCAGTACTATCCCAGAGGGAGTTCTTATGAAGTTCTTACGAAGTACTGAGAATTTAGGAATGAATGACACCCACTATTGTTGCTTCAATATTGTCCAAGATCTTCTCAGCTCAAAGTTCGAAGTTCAGGACAGTTGGCGAAATCCCAATGAGTTCACGTCGATGAGAGAATAACGCCCGCGGAGCACTGGGAAATGAAGGGAGCATCGGATCGTGAGAAGCCCCTCGTATTTTGCTTTCTCAAAGAGAAAGCTTTGTAATGGGGCAAAAATCGACCCAACGAATCAGACCTCGGGACCTCGATTTTCGTGATCTATGGGTCGAAAAACATGGAAATTCAAAAGTGTCTGTATGTATGTATGTGTGTGTGTATGTGTGTGTGTGTGTGTGTGTGTGTGTGTGTGTGTGTGTGTGTGGTGTGTGTGTGTGTGTGTGTGTGCGTCCCGTTTTTTTTCGTCCACGATAACTCTCGAAGGAATGGTCCGATCGTCCTGAAATTTTGCACACAGGTTAATCGCGGCAAAATCTCGGGCGAGTTCAATTTTCAGCGAAATCCGTTGTTTATTTCCTTAGCAACCGTTGTTAAGGTGTCTATTTTTTCGTTTCTTTCGTCCACGATAACTCCCGAAGGAATGATCCGATCGTCTTGAAACACCGGTTAGTTGTGACAAGATCTAGTCCGAGTTAAATTTTCAGCAAAATCCGTTGGTTATTTCCCTAGCAACCGTTCCTAACGTGTTTTCTCACAAATCCTTATGAGTGCTCATTGGGGCAAGCCGGAAAATCAGTTTTAAGTCACACTCGATGGCCAAGGACACTGAATTGTTGTATTTGCTCCATAGCAACGGTTGTTTACCTCCCTAGCAACAGTTAGGAAGGTTGGAAATCATTTATTTATGACCTATTTCCATCATTTTCGACGGCAAAGGACACAAAATCTTCCCAATTAGCTCCTTAGCAACCGTTGTTTACCGTCCTAGCAACCGTTGCTAAGGGGAAGAAAAATTCATGTAAGTTTCGTTTCCAATATTTTCAACATTCTATAGAGAAAATTGGAAAAATTTGATGTCTTTTGCCCTCGAAAATGATCAAAATGACTCTTCAAGTGTGCTAAATACGGACCGGATCGATTTTGACCACCATTAAACCGTATGACAGTCACAAGATGAATTGATCGGAAAATTATGCAGGTCCAAATATCTCGCATCGTGTAGAACCTAGAACCGTTTGCTTTGTTGCATTTGATCAAATCATAAGAGAGCCTGGGCAGACATCAACCCTCGCGACAAAGTTTGGTCAATTGAAAAAGAACGACACTTTAAACAGTCACAAAGATACGAATTGAACTGATTAAATAATTTTTTTGTAATCTTTGAAAAATAAATGATAGTATCTACGCTAGTGGAATGGTGAAAATACAGGTTTGAGACGCGTTTGTGGGTGATGTTGAAGCCTCTTTGAGAAAGCATACTGCTAAGGCACTTGGCAGCGGTTTTTCAAAGCAATTCTCGATCGCGGCTCTGTCGCTGTATTGAATGAATTGTTGGCTCTACACCTGGGCAAGAGAGATCCGACTATTCCACGGAAACCTTTGAATCTAATATAGATACGCGGACTCTCTGTTGGTAGCTGGGGGATTTCATCCGCGTGGAATATCCATCTCGACCAGCTCCAATCCATCCGGCACTTGAAATTCACACGGCGATGGTCGTGAGCCGAAAACATGGCAATATTCTTGTGGTTACGCGCGCGAGGGCATCATTATTGCCGAACGATTCGATTCATTCGGCGCTGACCTACATTCGCCCTTTACGATACGAGCTCGCACCCTTGCCCCTATCTAGCTATAGAGCGGTTCGTCCGGAGAGAGAGGGAGAGAGAACGCCCCGACTTTGCCCGTACACTCGTCGAAACGCGTCGATACATACCCAGAAGAGGGAGAAAAACCTCGCGAGGAAAGTCGAGAACGTCGACTTGCGAGGAGCAAAGCAATTCAATCTCGGCCAATTGCCGACTAATTGAGCTCGCCATTGTGGATCCCATTACGAGCGCATCGACAGGCTATGGGCCCGGCTCGAGGTGTGGGGCAGCCTCATTCTACTTCACACTGGGTCTTCGTTCCGGTAATAGGACTCGATTTCGGGATGACCAGTTATCAGACTTGTAGTGAAATATAACTCGTCGGAAGATGGATTTTTCGCTGAAATTTTTCCAATTTCCTCGTGTGATGTCGCACTTACGTGTGCCAAGTACTTCGTATTCCACAGAAATATATTTTTCATGTTCTATTTTGATATGCAAGAGCTTCATTCGAGCGGCCAACATTCCGTTCAATCACTAGAAGAGTCTTCTTAAAATTGTTAAAAAATTATATAGCGACAATTCGTACCCCATATATTTTTGCATTGAATATAATGGATAATGCCGTTCAGCATCTAAGGAAAATATATTTTTACATAGATCAATAACAAAATGAAACGTAGAAATTGATGAATTGATTTTACTCAAGCTATCCGTGAAAAACAGCTGAGAATCTTTGAGCTGAGTCATCCCTTAGAAGTAGTAGAAGAGGGTTGTTTGAAAAACTGAGTGAAAAGTAAACTTGACGTACACTCGGTTCGTACAAATTTTTCTAAGCTAAAATTATATATCTTATGAAATAATCTTCATCGAATAGACAGGAGAAACTAGTAAAAATAATCTGTTCAAATATTTTTTTTATTCAATATGCTAAGAAATAGAGAATAATTATCTTGTTGATGAGTCTCAATATTGGATGGCATGATGTAATAAAATCGTAGAGTACAGCGCGAGCAGAGCGACAACTTTATTTCATAAGGGCGGGACGTACGACTTTTCAAATACATTATCTTCCGCTGATGACGAAAAATAGTATATACAACTCGCTCAGATATTCATTCGAGGATAACATACTATCTTCTCATAAATTCCAACACGAAGTATGTTCAGTAGTTAATTCTCTTGCTACGTAATTTTATTTTGAACAAGTTTGTTCAACTCCCAAACAGAATAATGAATAGTTACGAATAATGAGAAAACTTTCATTCGATTTTCTTCAATCGAAAGTTGCGGATGGTAGTGTATATATATACGTGTATAAAACTGAAAAGAACAAATACGATTTGCATAAATACCAATTTCTTCAGACGACCATTCTATTTCAATGTCCCGGACTAATGGTTCCGTGCTATTTTGTGAAATTATGTTCAAATAAAACCACACGGATGGTAGTTACAAGCAAACATAAAAACCGCTGCCAACTGCATTAGCAGACAACTTTCTCAAATAGGCTTTGTATTAAAAAAATATTACGGTAGACTTTTCATTTGCGTGAATTGTTTTGAATACGTGCAATTTTAGAATCGAGGCTGACAATGGTGTATTTTGTTCACTATGGGTCATCAACATCATTTTGAGTATTGTCTTGGAAATGATTTATGTATTTGTGATTACAGTAGTGCAGTCAGTTGTAGCTCCAGTAATTATTGACCTATGATTCTTTACTGGATAAAATAAAAAGTATAGCAAAGCATTCTTAAAACTCTAGGCTTATCTAATAGCAAAGTGTAGTTGAGAGTTTTTAGAAGTTTTTCTGTTGTCTTTAAAAAATCAATAAGACAGTTACTGCGACAAGTCTATGTACGATACTAGTTGCAACTGTTTCAGTATTGAAAAGGAGCTCAGTTATCGATTACTCACAATAAGTCAATTGGAACATTGTCCTTATCGATAGTTACTAGACATACAAAGGACAATACAACTACTGGAAAATACAAAGGCTCTTTGCTATATTTGTCATCAAAGTACTGTAAACGAACACCAACTCATTTCTCATCCCATTAGCAACGGTTGCTGGGGATGTGCGCCTCCGTTTCTATAGAGAAAAAAAATCATATCAGGTCACTATGTATATACCTAAGAAAATGTATCAAGATCCGGCCATATTTAAATGCCCATAGCAACGGTTACTACTAAAAATTGAATTTGGTTCACATCTCCTCACCTATTGCTTGTGTGCAAAATTTCTGGGGAATCAGGCTATCCTTTGGGAAATATCGCGTACGTGCAAACGTGCAAACATGCGAACATTTCTCGAATTTTTTTAAAAACGGTCCGGAAATCTGATTCGAGAGTTTGATTCACTGTCCCGTTACAAATCTTTCTCTTTTGCTAAAAACCAACGTCCTCGTGTTTTAAAACGGATTCAGACTTCTTATCGGTGGCGAATCGCCAGTCGCCAAGACAAGCAATTTCAAGTTTGATTAGATTGTATACGTGGAAACGGTGTCCGTTTCCGCGAAGAAACGAATATAATCATGCAACCTAAATCCGAGGAAATCTCAAGTCGGCATAATGGAAAATAAGGATTCCAAGGGAGGCGGGGGACGATCGTTGCGATTCATATATATATAGCTTGGCAAATCCACGGCGAAGCTTTGTGGTTAAGAATAAGTCGGGTCAGTCGCCGTGGTATAGTTGCACCGTCGCGCTCCGGAGACTAGTCAATGCTCGCGCACGCAGAGCCAATTTGACTTGGGACCCACAGCGCCCTCCATCACCCATACGGACGTAAGCTAACTACCCGGTGGATATATAGCCGCTGCCACCGATGGCTGATCATATACCCGTTATGATTTCTTTTTCACTCGCTCCCCGAGTGAAATTGGACATATGCGATGGGGAAAAAAAACAATTGTCGTGAGGTCGGTGGAAAGAAAAACTTCATCGCGAGTATATGGAATATCATCTCTACGACGACTGCACCTTACTCGCGGTCAATGGGGTTCCTCACTGTACCCCCGGTACTCCCCAGAATGACGTAACTGTGTGTTTATGAATGGCTAATTCCTTTTATTATTGCGAAAATCCACCAAGAACTATCAGCCTATATTAGGACGAGCTTTGTCAAAGCACAATGAGTTTATTCTGACGTTACCATAAGGTACTAAAATATTATGGGAGTACCGTCAAAGTTTTGGGCGAATACCGGATCGCGAGAGGCCCCTCAGTTGCAAATGCCTAAACGTTTTGTAGACATTTAGGTTACTCATTCAAACAAACTATATGCCTCAGATGATCAGTCAGTCCATTTTCAAGCATTATACCCTATATCACTATATCATAGTCATAATTTATGCACTTTTCAGTCGGGATAATGTAACAGCAGCTCGTAATTTGGGAAGTGCGCGGTCGGATAATAATTAAGCTGCGGATCCTTGGGCGTCTCGATCGGTGGCCTAGAGCCGACTTCCATGTCATCTTGTTCAAAATTGAGCCGGCGAAATGCTTACAATACCGCAGAAGCTGTACCCATGCGAAATTGGCCCTTTCTTGCCAGTAAGCAGTTTCGCCCCAATCACCCCGGTGACACTGGGCAACAATGGCTGGCTCACCCTGTAGCTGGATCTTAGCGGAGGGAAGAGCAGTTTACTTCATCGGATTGTCGGGGTTCTCAAGTGGTTTGACCACGGTTGCGAATTTAGACTATGTCCTATGTCAAACATATACAGTGGGACAGTGTCCTTATGTATTATTGTTTAATGAATCAATATACAGCAATTTGGAAGAGAGTGCTTTGGTTTATTGAATAAAAATGTAGAGGGTCGGGAATAGCTTCGATAATTGTTTATTAATAGCTGAAGCTCAACTGCTCGAACTCGTCGATCTATTTACAAACACGTCGATAAAGCCAGACGAGCATGGAAAGAATATTTTTGTTGATATACATGAATATATTAGGATTTGTGCATTATCGGAAATGTGAAATTTCAATGCTGCAGAAAGACTTTTTTCATTGTGGAGAAAAAAGTTTAATTCACGCACGGATCTTAGAAAAAGGCAGCAATTCTGGGAAATCCGGAATCGTGCGACTGAGATCCCCGAATCTTGATAAAATTTTCACAAAATCTTGAGAAAAATCACAAATACTGCTCACTCGTCGTGAATCCTATTTACAAAGCGAATATTTTCGCTTCGAAAAACGTTTGAAATTTTCAAAGTATATTCCGGACGAGTCAGAAATCCATAGCGATTTCACTACTTCAAAATGATGTAATGCAAACTCTCGCGATCTATAACTGTGTAATAACTCAGCAAATATATTTCAGGATTGTGAATAATTTATTTTTTCGCTTTCTGTTTCAGGTAAATATCATTATTCTTCTTCTAACGATCCGGAATTCAAAGTAGTAAGTTGATGACGTCTTAATGAAACACCAACCCAATATTCCTCCCAGCTCCCCGTAAGAAACGTAAAAACTAAATCGCCGGGAAGGAAAATGCACTAATGTAATGATTTTCGAGTGGAAAAAAAAATTCCACAAAGGAAATTCTTTCGGCAACGTGGATCAAATATTAATCCCGCAGTATCGTACTTTCGCAGAATTAATCAATGGAACTCGATTGCCTTGAACCTTTTACCCCTAATGCATTTGGAAAGCAGAATGGAATTAAAATCCACTGGGGCCAACGCAGACATGCAATGTTAGAAATGAAAAAACACGCGGAGCTCGATGAGTTCACTTCGGAAAAGTGCACACGAGCTGTATAATAAATGAAAAAAGCCAATTGCTAGAAGAGGCTCGTGAGCCGTTCGATACACCGCTAGGCTAGTCATTCATTTTTGTCCTATTATCAATCGCGTTAAAAGTCTTGCACCCTGTTGCTCCGATACGATCTTGATCGCGGATCTAGTCGCGAAACGGCAAGATTGAACTGAGGTCTGCTCCAATAAGTGGAATAGCTGTGCAATCATTCGTCAGCTGACCTTCCGATTTCATAAAGACATCTTTTCATAAAAATATCATACTTCATATCATCATCATACAGTCACGTACGCATAGGTGTAGATTTTTTATGTAAAATGATGTGAATATTTGCGGTAAATCGAGACGTTAGCTGATGGTGGACTACATACAGTACATCTATTTGGGTAACCATGAACCACCTCGAAAAGTTTCAGTGAAATTCAAGACTCAAATCCCAACTGGCAGCTCCTGTTTAGATAGTAGAGATTTATAGTATCGCATTCACTAGAGGCATATAGCAATATATTGCACGAATTCAGTAAGAAAGACTAAACAAATTGTTGAAAAAAAAAACAATATTTTCATAGTCAAAATAACAATATTATTTCCACTTGGATGTACAGGTAGTTACTGGTACAAACTGAAAGTATATTTGTAGTTAATTCATACCAGGAATCAATTGTATATTTGTCTCGGCTCGGAGAGTCGCAGAGGCAAGTGTGAGACGCGCAGTGTTTGAGCTGATTAGTGCATGCGCGACGCTGCCGGAACGAGCTAGGTATATCAAGCAGTTATATGCGTGCGCGCGCGGCGAGCTTTGCAACGCCATATATGTATATACATATTGATTGGGACAAGACCGCAAGATTGGCTCGCCGCTTATTTGCACCCAAAACGCTCGGCTCGTGCTGTTTTCCGCTCTTTTTTGGTATACATGCAGTCACTCTGTGTGTGTGTGTGTGTGTGTGTGTGTGTGTGTGTGTGTGCACGCGCTCGTGTGAAGTTTCGTGCTCGCGAGCTTCGTGTGCGCTTCCGGTGCCGTGCACTCCAACGATTTGTTTCGCCCTGCTGCTGGTGCTGCTGCTTCTCATCCGGTCCGCCCATTGTTTCTCTCGCCATTCAATATAAACTCGATTTGCCTATCGATCATTAGTTTCGCTTCAGCTCTTCCGTGATTTTATCAAAGAGCCAAAAACTCTTTGTTAGTTTTCACGAAACTCGGGCTCGAGCTCCGAACTGCATGAGAGCAAGATTACCCAAATGGAGAAGTCGAAGACGATTATTTGGGTGACGTGACCGTTATTGGGTGAACGAATGGCAAGACTGATTTGCATATATGACGTATTGATTCTTATCACTTCGACGTTCGGTATGGGTGATTGTCGCCACCCGGACGTTTATCCAGCGCGTGAAAATTAATTGGTTTTTTTTTCATCGATCAACTTGAACCGGAGTAACGTAAATAATATTCTAAAGCTTGGATAAACTGGGTCAGACCGACGGATTATTCGATCCATTGAACTCAACAAAAGGGAGGATTATTGGAAAATTTCGAAAATTGCGTTCGAAAAGTCATGAATCGCAAATTGATTCAGAACAATGGTGAATCGAATCGCGATAATTCAACGGCCGGGAGAAATATGCGCAACGAACATCACAAGCGATTTTTCGTCGTCTATGCGCATGATTTACAAACTGACGCGATCATACTCGATGAGATCCCAAACCTCACGCGACTTTATTTGCTTTCATCATGCTAATGAATCCTGCACCCAGTGCCTGCTTGGATCTAGAGCTGAATATGTAGCTTGGATATGTAGCTGCACAAGTGAATATTCAAATGAGATCACTTCTGTCATTTGCTGTGTAGAAAGCAAGTTTTGAAGTTGTGCAAGTGTGGAATAAAAATTCCTCCGGTGAATGAACTCACATTTACATTCATGTTCATATTCAAATTATTCATATACATTTTCCGGTCTTATATAGTGCGGAAAAGGTGTCGCATGTTTGCTTTGCTCGGGATATTCAAAACTACGCGAGTTGAGAACTACTGTGGTGCACTTTTATCACGTAAACTATTTTTTTTCAACGAACGTACGTGATTTGATTACTCGTGTTTCTTTCCGCATTTCAAGTACATTTTGTGCACTATTCTAGATTAGATTCTTGCACGATACGATTTGAGGATCTGATAGTCAGCGCATGATCTGGTTATTGCTTGATCAAACGCCTACTTGTTTGTTGTAAATCAACTACAAACTTTGTTTCAGTTTGTCCCAGATGTATATTTGTTATAAGTAGTAGATTCAATTAGAAAAATATTGTAATGTTGAATATGAAAAATAATAGTTCTCACAATGTGTTCAGTGCGGTCTACGATATTTTCAGTTTATGTTTGAATACTTCTAGTGTGCGATACAAAATCACACAGCTTTTAATAAGTCTCGATAATTATAGTTGACTTTAGCTATAACAGGATGTTTATATGTTACAATAAAACTATTTCTTCCAACAAAAAAAAATTGCTTGAATACTATATTCAACCATGCTATGTGGTACAGCTCATTATACTGGGGCAATTTTTTCCCAGTGTTGATTATAATCTACGAGTTGAACGAGCGCAGCCGAGCTATACAAAGTTTCTCCGTAGAAGGTCGATATAAATCAGCCGAATTTTACACATTATCGCCATCAGCAACTATATCAAGCCTGCTATATCCAAATCTCGTGGCCTCGACTCATAAAAAGTGTAGCTAATGGATGAATATATCAGTCCGCCTCGGTGAAGCAACCGTCTTGAACGACGAGTATCCGGGGGAAAAAAGAGCTCGCGACCGGTCGAGATTCCTTATCTGGGCGAGAACACGCGTCTCCCCTTTAAAGTTACCAATACATCTCGTTGTCTTTATCATATAACGTATAGTCGCGATCCCTTGGGGGAGGGGGCGAGCGAGTGTGTGTGTGTGTGTGTATAAAAGGCGAATCAAGCATTCAGTCGTGGCTCCGAACTTTTGACGGTCGGGGCATATCAGCGGCGCGTTAAGTGGCGAATAAGAATGAGCAGCGAGGGCTGAAAAAGGGCCAAGTTTAAAGTGAATTTTCGCCCCGGGCGAAAATTGCGCCTATGTGAAATTCAACGTAGCAGGCCCGGCCGGTTGCGCGCGTCGAACTTGTGTTTACGTCTGTATCGCCGCGACGACGACGACGACTTCGACGACGACGACATAAACTTTTCATCGGGTGATTTTGCGACGCGCGCCAACTTTGAACAGCCGCTACGGAGTTCCGATCGGATAAGAGGGAGTAGTACGAGTCGAGCTGTACCGGCCGGCCGCCACGTGTTTTTCACCCCCGTCGCAGCATCGCTCGACCCCTCCGAGAGGCCAACGGACAGTGTCTGGCAGCGGCGGAAATTGAGTAGCTCGTCGCCGCGGCAACTACGCGAGTGCGGTTCACCCAAACGCTCTGCACCGCTCCGCGCCCGGATTCGTTTACCGCGCGATATTACCAAGAGAGACAGATAGAACAAGAACCTTGCGGCTCTACGATTTCTCGGTTAGCCGATTCTCTTCGTTATCAGCTTCTCTTACTGTTGTCAAACACGACCGAAACTGACTATATCTTATAACCAATGGAGATCCATCTCATTTGTACTAACCGGTTCTTTCTACAACGAATAGCCTGGCTCAATATTTATATTTATATCTTACGAATATCACGTCACTTTTCATACAAGGATATGTGTATAAATATACTGTAAATATATATTGGCAGAATATCTCCTGGAAATCAAAATGTTAGACTTCATGGCTGTATATATAAGCTATTATGGGACCCATGAACCATCTCGCAAAGTTTCATCATTATCGGTTTCATCATGAGTGTATTCAATTCATAGTCATTTTATAGTTTATTCTTTTGACATCGAGCTAATATTATTTTCCCCATCACCGAATTGGGTAGCGTTAATTAAAAGCTTATTTTCAATAGCTGTCAAAATTTGCTTTAATCGGGCGGTTCGCGAGAGTTGATAAAGTCAGTGGTTGAATTTCGAATTCCCAGAGGAAATCAGCGATTTAAGTGTGAGGCTGTGCGAGTGAAAAGTATTTCAGAATAATTTTCCACTCATACAAATTGCTCGTTTTATTCAATATCGCGAGTTGACTGGGATGAAAATTAATCGAACGTTTGACCAACCGTCCTCCGCCCTAACACCGTTTCGAGCCCGAGCATTTTTTCGAAAGCCAACCGAATATTGGACGTTTGCAAAAGTTGGGCTATGATGAAAACCCGACACACCCTTGATCATATTGCCAATTTTACTTTGAAAAATCGCGTGGCAGAGGATTTTTTCTCTTCAAATTGTATTCCTGGGAAAAAATTAACAATAGCGTCCAATTAAATGTAGGCGAGTGAGCTATAGAGAGCAGTTATAATTATTAGCTAAAATATGAACCAAAATGCAAATTTATGTATAATTTGAATACCAGGTGGTCAGGGTCATCGCCGATGAGGTTCCAAGGATGCGATCCTGGAATTTTCCTTTGGAGGAAGTGACCATGGATAAAATTCATCAAGTTCCAAAAGCAAAACTTGAGGATACTATTATCGGTTACCTCATCTGATGAAAAATTCTAGGAAAATAAAAACAAAAATTCGTCTTTCGACCATCGTTTGTATTTTCAAATGGCAACTCTACCGATTGAATAAAAAATAAAAGGGAAAAATCGATTTTTACAACATAATAACGAATAATAATGCTAAGAACCCGAAAAATCTTAGGTATTTATTTGAAAAATGTTATTAATCGAAATTCTTTCTCAAATTTTGAAATCAATCTGTAGAAAATCTAGAAACCTTTAATTGAAGTTGTTATTTATGAAAATATGTCGAGTCGTTCTTGAGATATCGTAACCACAAGGTTGAAAAATGTTGTTCTGAGAAAAATCGCCCGATCGATCTTCCGCAAAATCCTTTCCCGTGACTTCAATTTTTCATTAATTCTGTTCGCGCCAGAATAAACTTGAACAGTTGATTCCGTAAAAAATAAAGAATCTATTTCTGATAAATTTCAAAGGTTTATAGTGCCCTTGACTATAGTTCTTCCATCTCTCATTATATTTCTACCAAGGTTATTGCACACTTTTATCCAAACTTTGCCTTTCGAGGCTAGGGCAATTAGTACTTACACTCCATTGAATCTCGTTGATAAATCATACAAGAAATAGCCGAGCACAAGTTCAGTTGTAGCAGCATAATTGAAATTCATCCTAGGCAAGGGCAGAACATTGGGTCGGAATATAAATGTTGCAGCAGTGCAGCCAATTCAAGTGGATGTTGGACGCAGTCGGCGTACGTGGGATAATCTTCATTTCCTTCTGATTCTCCAGCGCAAGCTCTTATGCTCGGGAACGATCGCGTCGTAACTCTCCGAATATTTCGTTATAGTTTTCAGTGCGGTACACGTTATGTAGGTTAAAAGGCGTTCCTCCCGAGAGCCCTCTTGTGTGTGTGCATGCGCGCGCGCGTGTGTGTGTGTGTGTGTGTGTGTGTGTGTGTGTGTATGTGTACGGGGCGAGGGGCACTCGAGAAAGAGAGAGAAGCGTCTATAACGGGCCGCCCCGACATCGGCTGCCTCTATGCGCTCGCGGAACAATGGAGGCAAAAGGAGTTTTGGCCCGCTGGGTGAGCGGTCGCGCAAACACGATTTACAACGTGTGTGTGTATGCGCGCGCGTGTGTATTGTCGTGCCGAGTGTGCCCGGAAAATTGCGGCTCATGAAATAGTTGTAATGGCTTTCTTCTTGTGTGTATATGCACACGTGGAGAGCGTTTTACTCGGGGAATAAGCTCCTGGAAAAGTACTCTGAAATTTCCAGCTGCTGTACACCGCGCGCGTAATGCTCGGCAATATATATGTATATATATGCTCCAGCGAGGCAGTTGTGCAAGTTTTATTCGGCTCGTATTTCACTAGTTGCCGAGAAAGAGACAGATAGAGAGAAAGCTAGAGAGATAGATAAAGAGAGTATAAACGCGCGATTCATTGCGGTGGCGTTTTGTTGTTGTACAAATAAGTACGTACAGTGTCCCGAGCGCGAGAATTCATATGTCTTTTTCCTGAAAGGACAACTCACGGCTGGACGCCGAGTCAGACCATCTCACCATCACCATCTCCTGAAAAATCTGATTGTGAGAGTATACTATTTCAATATAGCAGAAAAAAAAACATAGTAATCGTTACTAGATTTTGAAAATCAAACTACTCTATCCCCAGTAAAGCTTACAAACATCTCGTAGTAAAGTTATTGTAAACTTAACGAAACGTCAATACATCATTTATCGAACAATATTACAAATCAAAATATTTTTCCCTCTGAAGTCATACAATCATTCGTGGAGCAGCGACATCATTTGACTCGACTTGACTTGAATTTGTTGACTCCAAAATCATTCTTGGGTTATTGACTGAAAACAATTAAGTAACAAAAGAATTTCGTTATAGTCCGTATGTACGTGTTTACAGTCAAACGCATGGAAAAACAAAGCGTACACTAGTTTGATTTACTGCAGTCGATTCGAATGCCATAAAAACAATGTTGTTTACACATTGCGAGGCAGAAATTTATAGGATAGTAAAATTTTCTTTATACACCCTAGCCATAATCATAGAACAATAAAGAGGAGAACCAGTATAAAATATCGTAGCAACCATTAAAATATTTTTCTCTCGGTGCATGACGTTTCCCGCCCCCCGTTGGAGCGAGGAATTAACGATTCATCCCCCCGAGTGAATAATACATCGAGGATCGCGCCTTGAAATCGCTCCGGCAGATCCATCAATCCCCTCCTCGGCTAATGAAAAGCAGAATGACGCCGTCTACGAAAAGGGGCAAAAAAAATCGGCTCGCCGGACAAAGGCTGGAGTCGCACCTCAGTCGCTCGAGCCGGCTGGTATATAAACACGGGCGGATGAGCCGGTGAGATCGCGCGAGTTGGCTGAGAAAAGGCTGAAAGACGCGCGGCGCGGAGGGAAGGAGTTAACGGTCGGAGAATGAAAGGCGTGTCGTCGGCCGGCGCGAGCGTCTTATGTATAAAACAGCAGCGACCCGGGGGTGTGGGGGAAAGCGGGCGAGAACGAGTGGAAAAGATACTCGAGCGCGCGGGAAATGAGAAGCCGAATCGAAGCCACTTTGGCCGGGCTGCCGTCCCGAGAGGTGCAGCAACCGACGACGACGACGCGCTGCTCGAATCACAATGGCTGCTGCGGCCCTGCCCGATCCTATCGGCTTTTATCCGAGTCCTCCTTTGCCTCCCTCCCTCTCTCTCTATCTTGGCTCTTCAAATCTGCCCTAGCGTTCTCCCCGCTTCTTGCTCCAACTCGGCCGCCCCCGCCGCCGAGTTATCCGATTGTCGATTGTCGCGTTTTTCGTTTTGTTTCCATACGTGCTTTTGTGCGCGAGCGAAATTTCTAAATTCGGGGCAGGGGGGCGGCGGCTCGCTTTTGTATGCTCCCCGAGAGCTGCAGCTGCGCTGCGAATATTATTCCGTGTTCGCTGTGGGTCTGTATACCGAGGACCGTTTGCAAGACTCGGGAAATGCGCGCGCGAGATGCGGGCTTTGTTTTCCCAGCAAAATTGCACGGATCAACTCCCATCGAGCATTACACGCTCCGATAGACAAACGAGATGGAGAAGAAAAGTATGGCTTTGTCAGGAGCACGTTCCGGTGAGAATCTTACAGCTGTAACACAGCCGTCTCACGTTTGGCTCTCCGATTCGAAGTAGTATTTTTTGGTACCCAAACGGTTGATATGTCCAGACGTTCGTCAGCTAACTTCATCTGTTCTGTCTAACCAGGAACCGACTGGATTTCTTTTTGTGAGGAATTGCGAGTTGGGTTCTTTCTCTGTGTAGCACATGAAAGTGTTTCTCTGATCTTAAGAGGCTCGAAACTGGATTTTTCTTCGTAAGAATTCGAATTGTGTTCTTTTTTCAGGCGCGATATGTAGAGTTTAAAATTCATCAAATGCGAATCAAGTCAATAAGTCGCAAAAAAATCGCAAAGTTTGACGATGAATTTTTACAAAAGTTTCATTGAAATATGGTTGAAATGTGAACCGTGGTCTTCTGGTGAGATATTAACTGAATAATTGCATGTAAAGCATTATACATTGAAATATACATTGTTCGTGTGCCAAGATGACTGAATGTTCTGGCGAAATTAGAACTTTCGGATGAATGTCTGTTGATATTCCATCTATTTGGGCAAGTTTTGAGTAAGTGTAAACTAGATTCAAAAGTTCCAACGTGATTCGAGAGCCAATTCCCAAGTGATCTTCTGCTAAGTAGAACCACGCAAATACTCTTCAAAATGTAGTAACCTATTTGGAAAAGTATGAGATTATTTGATCACTCGACAGATTACACATTGATGAGTATTAGCTGCCTTTACCTCCAGATATTATACTACATCTCGAAACGGCACAATGATTTTTCTTCTACGTTTTAGTATACACCAACGAGGACGGCGTATTTTTCAGAAAGGTCTCTTCATCCTTCATTTCAACGTGACCGAACGTAATTATGACAATTTTCCCTCGGACAAGCCATCCGTCACGGGCGAATAATACCACGAAACGTGAAACGCAAATATTGAAAACTTTTTCGCGAATCGAATCAATCAAATTCGTACCACGTGGCCGGATAAAGACGGACACGGGCGGCGAGTCGAGCGGGAGCGTGTAATAAAAGTCTCATCCTCGACTGTACTTTCACATAAATCACGCGTCTGGTGCGTCTCGTGCGAGGAATAATTTCTCACGAAAAAAAGCCACGGATGTTATTATTCGGGGGGACGGGAGGAAAAACAAGAAAAAATTAGCCCAATGTTTTTCGGCCCGTGAGCCGGCCGTCAAGAATGTTGTGTACGGCGAGCGAAAAACGAAATTAATCGCGGAAAATCGGTCAAGTGCGGGAGACAGGGGAAAGGAGCGCGCGGGGATATTTCTCAAATTGACAAAGGATCGCCACGTACGCTGTGCGGGGGGCCAGGGGCGCGAGAGCGAAGGGGAAAGAAAAAAAAGTTGGCCCGGTTATTCAGCAACGGGATCACGTATGTATAGGCTCGGTTGAAAAAGTGTCGGGCTCGGATCGTGTGTATCGTCAGCGCGTATTCGTGTCGCCGCCCGGACTCTCGCGAGGACCGGCTGGGGGCAGAAAAAACGAGCTAGCCGCGCGCTCCGCTGGTTCCGACGAGCAGAGGAAAAAAATTCCCTCCCCGCGGCGTGTCGGTCTTATCGTGTGACACTTTTGACGCGTCGCGTCGTCTCGTGCGGCCCTCTTCATACATTATCCCTGAGGAAACGAATCGTGCGCTTTTCATCTGAGGAGAAGAGCTACAGGGTTCGAGCCTCCAGTTGCGTTATCCCGTATTTCGAGGGTAAAAATTATCACTTCCGCGGATATGAACTTCTATTCGGATCTTTATAATACCCCAAATAACCCAGAATACAATGAGTTCACGGTTGAAAATTAATGAGATTCGCCCTGTGACACGACAGGATTTCACACTAAGTTTCCTGGTTAATCCAAACACTCCTCTCTCATTTGGCGGTTCATTCTTTCGAAATTAAACGCGCTATATTGCGAAGAGCTGTTTCACAAAATTACATCGTAATTTCTTTCCTCGAATTGTCGACGAGACATTTGAACGTTGAAACTGTCCCAACTGAAATGTGAACTGCAGTCGAGATTATTTCCACTCATCATTTTCACACTTCGACACGGGAAAAAGAAATACACGAGTCTCTCGCCTCTCGTCGCATTAGCGCGGCATATACATATATACATACCTTCTACTCGTCCATTTGCATAGATCGATATTCGCGGCGGTTTCACTCGATTCATTCCGAATACGTTTTCTCGAATTGATATGTCGCAGCCCCGCGAGACCCCACGCCGAGATAAATAAAGTAAACACAATAGTGGCGGATGCAAAAGTTCCAAGATCCCGCTGGAAAAATTATTCGCTGTCTGCGCTGCCGCGAGGCACAATGGCTCGAGCCCACTATGACGGCGAATTCCGCGGGAATACGTAAAAACGCCCGGGAAAATATCTTATATTGCGTCCACCACGCGGTCCAAAGTGAAACGGGAATAGGGCGCGTTCGCAACGCGTGTGGCTGCATATTCAGATCGCTTTAAACACAGATGGGTACGAACGGGACAATTGCGATTTTATTTATTTGAGTATTCTTATATTGGAGAAATTAATAATTGAGTCAGGGAAAAAAGTTGGTTCGAGATACTGTTAGCGCTTGGTTCGTGACGTCCTACGTTAAAAATCGGGTTCGGTTCATTGTGCAGACATTAGCGGATACTGGAGATTCTCAGAATGACCAATTTTTAGGATTACTGATCGAGAGAGTTTTGTAAGGGGCTTTTGCGAGCAATGCGAACTGGCCTTGGTGGTTCTTTATTCTTCTGTAGCATACTTCAAATGCTTTCTGACAGAAAAATGTTGGTACGTAATTTTTTTGGCTCATTTTTATAAATTGAAATTTTTCCATGTGATCAATTAAAGTTTTTCTTTTTTTCATCTTTAATTGAGTAAAAAAATTCTCCAACGGATTGTACAAGATCTTGGTAGAATTTTTGTATTAACATAATTCCTCTCACGTTGGAACCCATCTTAACGTTTGCCCGGATTATGCTGGTAAAACAACCCGCTTGAGGAAAATTGTATGGAGCACGATAGGTGATGGCCGTCTCGCCTATGCATATCCCCGCAAACATGTTCACCTAGTTTTGAAATATGAAAAGTGAGAGATAAAATATGAATAAATTATTCCACCAGGATTTTTCAGAGCGCGTCGAATTCGATTCCATTCAATTCTAAATGCCGACACTTGTTTTTCCTTCGATTTTTAAGAGAAAAAGACTAGATACAGAACTATCAATTTTTGCTAAATAAAATTATCCTTGCTCTAAAACTGAGAAAAATTAATTTGCAGGTCAACCTTCAAGATCAGTAATAATTGGTCCTATCTTGAATACAATGAAAACTCAAGACACATGCATTTGCTGTCATATGGATTACGATTTTCCATGAAGGTTGCTGCGTAGAGTACAATTTTTTGGTCTAAAATTATTTACACTTAAAGAAAAGTGACTAAAAGCATAGTCTACGCTTGGTATGGCAAAAAAGTTATGTTCTCACTGAGGGCGTATATAGGGTGCGCAACGAATATCCCCATGGGTGTGACCCTCTATCGACCCAATCCGATCACCCGCGGGCCTGAAGTTGACGCTCCTGGTTAAAAAATAGCCATTGGGATTGAGTACCATTGGATCTGGATATGGTTATTTGGGCCCGCGATTAAGCCATAAGGCCGTTGATATACTCGTATAAGCGAAGAGAAAGAGAGTTGGCTCTCTCTCGCTGTGTCTCGTATCTTTCCGATGGTCGCATTACGGCGCTGCGTGCTGCTGGTTTCACGTGCACTCGACGCCGATTAAGCACGTGTGATCCGAATTAATCCAGCCCCGCGGAGTAACGCGCGTGACGCGCTAAGCCCTGATAAACACGAGCGGCGTATATCGCGAGGCCGCCTCATTTCCCAGCCGCTCTCGCAATTAATGATAATTAATAAGGCATATACGCGCAGTTATCGTGACTAAGCTTGCGTATGATGTGGCGCGCGGCCGTTGGGAATAAGCCCAGAGGTGCACCACACACACACTCGGTTCTTTCCGTCTCCGAAGGCATTAGCGATTAATTGAACTATGAATTTTCGCACTCCCAGTTGGATTGAGCAGCCACGCGCGACGATACTCGACGGCGACTCTCACTCGATCGCGGGGAATTTTTTAATTCAGCCATGATATACCAGCAGCCCAGAGAGAGAGAGAATTTTATTAATTTCACTTTTATTATTTTACGTGGGGTGAATTCGCTACAGTGTGCAGCGCGGATTCCTCGCATCGTCAAAACGAGGACACGAGTCGTCCTTGCTCGGCAGTGTATCAATTACACTGTGTGTATTCTTGTGTGTATTTTTTTTCTTTTACATAGCTAAAATGACTCTCAACCCCATCAACATTCCATAATGGATTGAACGCCTCCATGGGCTCGCCGCGGGAGGATTAGCCGCGGGCTGACACGATTCGGAAAGACAGATTGACAGAAGAGCGGCAGTTATTTCACGATCGCAAATACGAAATAATCCCGCGTCGGCTTTGATCCGTTCGTCATCGTCGGGATTTTGATATATAATGTTTATATATATGCCGAGCGTGGCGTTGCGACGTCTGTGGTGAATCCAGCCGAACGGGTAACTCTTGGGAGCGCTTCGTTCGCTTTCACTCGCAAAAAGTCGAATTTCGATCGAATAAGACAAATCAGCTCGACAAGCTGTGGCAAGGGAATTTCCTCCAGGATCGAAGGGTCGTACCAAAAGTGTAGCATCGCCAAGACTTCGGGAACTTCCATTAGCTGTGGCCTCAATTCACGTGTTTTTGCAGATTGAGTCGATGTTATCCATGTTATTTGGGCAATACGGTTCAGTTTGAACCGCTCACGTTAGCCCTTCGGTACGACCTGCTGCTCCCACTTTGAGGCCCACTTCTTGATCTTCGAAGAGTTTAGCAGTAAAAGAATTCTCTTCTCGATTACCTAAATTCGATTTTTGCTCGAGTGTCATTACCGCACCCATCTGCTGAAACATCGGCCCAGGGAACGAATGTGAAACTGCAGTACAGCAGATTCGCAACTGCTCGAACAATTAAGATCAGTTGCGGCTGGCGAATTAACTTGATAATTCATCAGCGGGGCCCTGTTGTGTGCAACGTGTCGTCCGCTTTTGTCTTGCTTGGCAGTATGTTTGTATATATATATATATATATATATATATATATAAGTCAAGAAGGAGAAGACAGCGATAGAAAGGGAGAGATGAGGACGGGGCGTGCGCGCTCGCGGGCGGGGCCAGCTCATAGCCCGACCAACACGGATAATGAGAGGAAATAATGCGAGGTCCACAGCTCCGTGACAATGTGACAGAGTGAAAGAGAGAGACACTCACTCGTGGCCGTTATGTAGCCACAGCAGCTAAATAGCTGGCGAGTTATTCGCCTGCCCCTCTCTGATGCCGCTCACGCGCGTCTCTGCTCCTCTCCTTTATTCGCTGCATAAAGCAGCACACGATTTACGGCGGATGATCTCAACGTCGACGCTTCTACGCGCGAGCATTTTCTCCTCGGTTACGCACTTTGCCAAGAGCTCAATAGGGCACGGCTGTGTTTTGGATTAGTCGTGTTTGACGCTCGCGGGACCTCTAGCCATTGTGTGCATGATGCTGCCCATTATGGAAGACGCACTTCCTTACTCGATCGCGCCGAACGGAGCTTCATTTACGTAATCTACGGCCCTCGAACGACATGTCGAATGCTGGGCATTTTTGACGGTATAAGCACTGCTTTGACGATGATTCTCCAAGATATTGCACGATCTACATCGCCCGTTGTTTACACCCCGAGCAGCTGTTGCTACGAGGATGGGGAAAATCAATGTAAGCCTCATGCCCCCCGCCGCAGAACTTCAGACGACGGGGGACACATAAGTTCCATGATTCCCCACAGCAGACAATGCCAATTTTCTTAGCGAGCGTTTGAAAGATGGCTTCCCAAACGTTCACAGTAGTTCGCAATGTCTCTTTGGTTAACTGCTGATCTACTTAGCCGTATAGGTTTCTCCAACGGGGCAATTACACATCGTAGCGTTGCGCGAAAACCCTGTGCGAGCCTGATCCGTGAGATTGTATTAATAAGCTGTTGTGCCACGGCGAGGATGTTGCGCTTGTCAATATGGTTCGGGGAGGATCGATGCCCATATATATACACACCGTGGGCGTCGAGCTCAACTCGATCCCGCTCACTCGCTATCCAATTACACGTAAATATATATACCCACGCGCGGAGCCGTAGATCAAGTTTCAGGGGGCTACGCGAAACGTGCGGGCGACCAACTTTCGTCCGAGAGAATATAAAGTTTGCGACCGACAGTTGCGGAAGAAGACGCGCGCGGCTCGTGGCGAATCTGCTCCACGGGGCCCCAGCCGACGTCGGTTCACCCAAGTGCCCGCTTAATCGTCGGAGATTACGCGAATCGCCTTCGTCGTCTCCTGTCGAGAACGCGTGCGTCTGCTGTCTCGATTAGACACAAAGTGAAGCTTCGGCTCACCCATACACTGGGCGGCGTAATATCTCGGCCGAGAGACGGAGATAGAGACGGAGAACCAATCTAGAAGCTCGCCGCAGACGAATAGCTCGCTCCTGCTCTGACTTCTATACCCCCAGCCCCCGGAGCAATTACTTCCCGTTGGAGGAAATTCAAGGATTACGTGATAACTCGCGCGACACGTTACATGGGGGAATATTCCAAAGTAACGAATAATTGACGATCTTCGACGAGTTATTCGCGCTGGCGCTGGTTTTAGAAGGACGACGACACTGCCAACCTTGTCGACCCGACCCGTCCAAGTCGCTCAGTTTTAGAGAGAGAAAAAAAAATGAGAAACGCACTTCTTGTATTAATAAGAAGCTTATGGTGACGTTACGAACAAAACCTTGACGAATTTGAATTTGGAGTCGTGAAACATTCGAGTTTACGAGGCAAAACTCTTTGTTCTATCCGTCTATGCAAAACTTCTAAACTTCCTCAATTTCAACCAGGCGTGGAGAAATATGCGCCCGGTAATCTACAACGGATCGCCAGGACGCGGGCCTACGGGACAGCGTTTTTCCCCATTTATTAGATTGTAAACGATTAGAAAGGGTATTCTGCTCAACGCGAGTATCGCAACAATTATTAAAAATATTTATTTGAGTTGGTAATTTCGATAAGTTCTTGTATTAATAACATTATAATACTATAGTAATGTTATAGTACCATAGTTAATTTAAGGCTAGGCTGATTATTTTTCGATCAGTTCTTCATAACGAGTAATTAATTCTTTGAAAATCGATCTAGTTTTATTCACTGCTATTTAAGTGCTTGGAGTTGAGGTTAATTCGAGATAAAGATAAGTACAAAGTTCATACAAAAAAATTAGTGACAATTTTCTTTTTTCTTTTTAGAAAATGTTTAAAAGTGTCTCGAATTGTTCATAAATGTAAAAGTTGGTAGGGAATAATTCTCGCTGAACTTTTGAATTCACGGGAAATTACTCGAATAATTAGGAGAGATTGAAAGTTGCTAAAAATCTTGTAGGAAAAAAATGGCAGAATGATAAAATTTCGAACGCAAAACTGGGGTGGAACTCAATGATATATTTAACAATTCTCCACGTCCTTTCACGTTACCTCACGCTTTGTCGTGAAATTTCATAGAAATCGACGATATGGGATAATCTTTCACAATTATATTTCCACCTGGGATCGAAGCGCACTCTCGGGTACTGTTAATTTTCCACGCGGCCGAGTATTGGCCTGCTTTTCCCAGCGTATCAATTATTCTTTTACGTTCGATCAAACGAAGAAAAAAAGCGCGCCTCACGCAAGTGTGCGAGCCATAATTCATATCGCGAGCCATCGATACGCCGTGGGCGTGACGGCGAATGCGTGCAGAGTCATTCGCACTTTACGAGGCGATAAAATAAAGCCGTACGCACGAAGAAACGACGATCTTTGTTTTCACGCGCAACGAATTTTCAGACTCTCGACTCTCGGGCTTTTATTGGGCACATGTGTACGCGTCAACTTTTTTATTTCCAATGGCCACAGTAAAGTATCGGCTTGGGCCATTTTTTTTCGCCATCCATTAAATCTTTAATCCACTCGTAATCCTACGCCTAAACACGCTCGGATGACGCGCGGGACAAAACTGTACTCGAAATTACACAGTCAAGTTTGATGCGTGAAGAAATTACACAGATCACAAAAATTTACCGCAACATCATCAGTTCGGTTAAAGAACAAAAGTACTTTGAGCTATTTACTTTGAGCGTTCTGAAAAGTGTAGTTAATACGCGAAAAATCAATTTTAAATCCAGTGAGAAAAATCAGTTTGACAATATTTTCTTCATCAAGAATATTTTGCCTTCTGCTGCACGCGTAAAAAATAAACTCTGTTACATGTTTGGCATAAATCTGGCTGATGAAGTTTAGTACTAGTTTGACCATTGTCTGACATTGTGTAATGTCAGACTTTTATTTTGATGATAAAGTATGGTAATGATTGTTACTACAGTGATATCGGTTGATCAACCATTTCAAAGTCTTGCTGTAACAAAAACAAGGACGCGAGGGATGTTTTTTAAACGAAAAAAATCACCTGAATCAGTAGTTTTAAAGATTATACAAAGCAACATCGTTGATTGACTCCAAGAAACATTACCTAATGAGTACAATTGTTCAATTATTATCATTTATAGATTATATCTCCCGTCAGTAAGTACTTAGGTTATAGAATCAAACTTCGAAATTACGGTTAGTTATATATTGGTACAGAATCTATTAGTTTATCTGGATAAAAGTTGATCTACATAAAACTGTCCAACATATATATCACCAGATTTTGAAAGTTCTAAAAATTGCTGGATAAAACTCTATCATGAAGTTGGGAAATAGTGCCAGACTTCATGGGCCAGGTATGAATCATAATTTTTTTTTTACACGAGTAAAAAGACTGGGATGAAGTAAAGCATCTCAATCTTCGAAGAAAACTTCTCGTTCCAGCTCGTCAAGCTGATTTTTTTCTCTTCGACCCAGATTTGATTTTTTTTTCGAGTATCTATTCTCGACCGTATTCCTTCCCGAAGAATTGCCGCTCAGGAAGCTCAGCTCCAGGAGAAACTACGGCTGGATACTCCGGGCAAAAGAGTCACGTGGAAATGCAAACTCTCGTGGGATCTGGATGAAGCCGCGACAGGTCGGGCCGAAATGAAAAATCCTCCGCAGCCCTTGGGTATCTTAATAAGTTTGCTAAGTTAGTATGGGCCGGGCGAGCCCGAGCGACATACTCACGCGTGCGACACGGTATCTCGCAGTGAAAAATCTGTGGCAATCGTCCCCCGGGCCGACCTCCCGTTGTCGGCCCAGCGGCGCATCTCTGATGTTTACTTGCCGCTGCCGCCTATACTGGCGCGCGTCGAGCGGAGACACGCGGACTTTGATTAAGCCGTGCGGCCGGGATTTCGTTCGAAACTTTTGGAGTTGCGTTTCCCCCAACCCGCCCGTCAACCGAGGGCCCTTTGCTCGCGTTTTATGCGAGGCTAGGTCGTGCCCTGCGGACAAGTTCCCGTGGAAACTTGATAAAACGTATATGACGAACCGCGCCAGTGGTATATTACTGGTATATACTACCTGCAGCGCCAGCAGCTCTCGCTCGTGTGCATGTATATACACACACACACACACACACATGTCTACCTCACGTTGTCATATTTTTCCCCAGCAGTTTCCACGAATCATGCTCCACTGGAGAGAGAGAGAGGGGATCTCGTTATTTCGAGACGCGTCTCTTGCGCACTGCCCGACCAAACTCGACTTCTACTACTAGTTATTTGATTCCCATTCGCTTCGCGACCCACTGTAAGAGAAAAGCTTCCAATTCCGCAAGGAGTTCTCGAAAGATTTGTCTGATAAGTCGCGGTGAATTATCCAAACTTCGGAATCCCATCGTATTTTGAAATGACATGAGGTTTTGGAAAATCTTTCTGACTCGTAATCTCTGTCGGGCAGTTGGTCTTATTTATTGAAATAGGAAATCTCCAGATGAGACTCATGTTTTAGAATGAAGGATCGATTCCCTCGGTGGAAGAGTCGTTTATCGACTACTTCGGTCCAGTGGGAAGGTTAGTACAATAAAACCGTCTGGGCGGCTTTACGATTCGTCGTTACTTCCACTGACTATTGCTCCAAGATAATTACTCTCTGCAACCAACCTTTGGCTCCTCGTTAAGTACTCGTCAATTCACAACAAGAATCGCTCTTATTAGCATCCAATATTGGAAAACAACTCCTGTGTATTCTTATTCTATTTCAAATCTGGGTTTTCTACTCTTTTTAGACACACTGATTTGAAAGCTCCCAATGACAATATTTATAATGATGATGTAATTTTCCGTTTCAAACTATGCTTCTCTATTCGTTAGTATAAATTGCATGACAGAGGAATAGCAGTAAATGTTTACTTGAAAATAATAAAAATATTAACTGTTTCGGACAGAACTTTTTTATACTCCCAATAAATAATAAAAATTCACTGGAAAATTGAGCAAATAAATATCCATTCAGTCTATCAAATAATTCACTTGCGGCGTTGAGAAAGAGAAACTATTCATCGATAATAATTGATCATCAGTTATACGATATTAACCAACGAACGGGCGAATATTCTTTATATAAAATAGTCATTTTCAGAATGACTATTTGATTTCGAATTCATAGAGTTCATTGTTGCAAAAAATAATTCTTCATCGGAAAGGCCTTGGCCTACTCTTCGGAATGATCCGATCGCTCGGACAATAGTCGACAACAATACACATCTCACCCGGAGAGTTGCAGGAATGGATTAGCCTCGATGGCATATACACGAGTTGTCGGATCAAGTTGAAAATTTGCGTTGCCGAGCAACGGCTAGTCCTGGAGGAATTACGCTTGGAAACTCGTCAAAGGCGAAGTGTCAAATGAAATGACACTGAGTTGTCGAGCCACGAGTGCAGCAGCGTCGGCCTATATATCGGAAGTTGTAACGCTTCGTCATCCCCCAAGAGCCACACGAGTTTATCCATGAGCAATACCTCCGTTGCGCATGTGCTATTTCTCGATATGTACCCGGGACGCAGCATCGTGCCACTCCCGGCTTCCCTTACGGATTTCCTCGTCAACGTTGCAACGTCCTCTATTCACTCCATAAAATCTTCGCGGATGTAAAGTTGAAAAATCAACGAGATGAGAAAATTGCTCAGGGTTGGGATTTATTTCTGCAATGAGTTGGGAATCGTCGTACGGGTCAGAACTAATACGGACAAATATACGGGATAGCTATGGATTTCTTGTTCAGGTATAATACTGCACTCATCGTGTTGGTATTTTTGTTGGATTATTTCAAGAGAGCGGCTCGGTTTGTTTGGATTGCCCGGGAGATTATCAGCCTGCCACGTCGAAGTGAGATCAAATGAAAATGCCACGAATATGACGTATTTTCAAAACAGACAATTGGCCACGTGAAACCAAAGTGAATCTCATTATTATTGGCTGGCTCGATCGTTCGAGCTTCGAGCGTATCTCGAGAGACTAATTTTAGCTTCGCCGCGAGTGTGAAGTGAATCTATACGAGTCCTATGCGGAAGACAAATAAAACGTCAGAAGTGGCGCGGGAAAACGAGTGGAATATTCCACAGGCTGCAGTCGGTGGGAATAATCATTCCGACAACATACTGATTCGTGAATATTTCAAGATGACGAAATCTCCAAGGGAGAGTAGATTCGTCGATTCGCGCGTCAACCCGGTAAGATTGCGCAGGTTCGTGAATCGCGCGGGAGAAGTGTGAATAAAAATGCGAAAAACGGGCGCGAGGAAGAAGGTGAACATACGGCGAATGACATATATCATAACAATGGCCGTTGAAAAGATTACTTTCAATGAATGAGCGCAATACGTAACGAGTTTATCAGAGCGAGCGACTCGGCGTTGCGAGCAGCATCCGAAATGGAGTTTGCCGACGAGTTGGATAAGTTTGCCGGGGGAATGCGCGAGGGTCAGCGACGTGACACCCATAGCCAAGGACAAAGAGCTGCCGCTGCTGCTGCTTCTCAATTACGCTTCTTGCCGCGTGAAATCGAGTTTTCGCCGGCGTTTCGATCTTGGGAGGGATGGGAGTATGCGCGACGACGGCTCGGCCAAACTGCCGCCCGACCATCAGCTGCGGGCTTGCGGGCTCATTTGCAACATTTTCCCATGTATCTCAGCCGCGCTCGGCCGAGCTGACCGCTGCGGGCACATTATTATCAACTCGGGGGGTCGATGTCCAACTCGTCGTCGTCGACGTCGTCGCGCACTAGTTTTACTCCCCTCCTCGCGTCCTGTGGTCGATTACTTGCCAGACGATCGCTGCGACCTGTATGATCAATGGATTATCTCCGAATACGTTTCACGGTGTAAAGTTATTTCGATGGTTTTGGTGGATATCCATACGTGCAATCCATTTACTTCAGACCCGGCGGGGAAAAATATTTATCCTGAAACACAACGTAAAAACATTTTGCAATGAGAAGTATTTTTCAATTTTTTTGTATGCGTATATTCGACAGATTTCATTGAAAAAGTATATCGGAATATCACAGAAACCTTCATGTCAGAGAGTATATAGAAACTTCAGTCTTAGCCATTCGGAAGTTACTTGTTGTCCTAAGGTTAAAACTACCGTTGACACCCGAATGAAGTTCCGCTAGCTATTGATTAATATATAAGGATTTTGATCAATACCAATGGCTTCAGGATTATGTACATTCATAACTCTGGGAACCTAATATCGGTGTCAAAGGCAAACACCTTATGAATCGTATAATCTGCCGACGAACAAAAACATATTTCGAATTTCGTAAAAGGAAAAGCTAATTTAATAATCTACCAACGGGAAAAAGGACATTTCGTGAAAATTCGCGCATCGCAGTTGCCAAAACGAACCGGACACAACAGAGCTATCGCCCCATGCGATCGCCGATCTCTCGTGAATCTGGCGTCATCATCGGCCCGTGAAACTTGTTGTACTCGCGGTTGTGGTCATCGGAGCTCCGCCAAACCAAACGTGCCCGTTTGATCAAGTCAACCCGGATGGTATCGTTTGACGCGCGACAAAGCCGAAAGTGAGGAGCGCCGCGTACGAACGGCGCAACGTAGCTGGTTCGCGGGGTGTGCACAATGCACACCCGTCCCACCCCCGATGTTAACCACGACAATGTGGCGAATTAATATTCGATCGGATGGCGCCGAAGAATTATTGCGCGCGCGTGCGATTGAGGCCGCCGCGGCTAATTGAAAACTTTGCCGTCCGGCTGGCGGGACAATTATGTAGGCGCGACTCTCGGGCACGTATACACATACATACACGTGTATCGCTCATTGAAAATGTTGATTGACATATTTGTTTAATCGGCCCGGCGCGAGAGAATCGATCGCCCCCTCCCCCCCCTGCTCGACAGCTATTGTTACGGAATTACGTTGGCTCCGCGCGTCCGCTCGTCGGCTGGAGAATGGGGCACGTGTTTCAACGGGACGTACGCGCAATGCGAGAGAGCTTGCGGCTTCGCAATTATCCAACTGTGTCGGGGATACCTTGTCATTTTTCCCCCCAACGCGAACGATGAATATTGAATTCGTTTTTTGACAGATCATTCAATATCACGAGCGAAGGGTGGGACGTAATATTGTTTCGGGAAATTTTGCCATGTATCGACGTATTTCGAGAGCTCGCTGGCGAAACGTACACCGATATCTTTGTTTGCGGCTGATATTTTGATGAAATTCGGCGAGGACTTTTCCACGCGAGAAAAATAAGCTAATGCAGCTGGGATTCCAACTGATGCATCACTTCCCTGAAATATTCGTGAATCATCGAATTATTTCACTCGCGTACAAATGTACAAAAAGAAATGGCATTGCTCGTCTGGATACTACGATACAAAATTATTTGCGGATAGCGAAACTATTTTTTTATTTTGTACGGAATTTACTCTCGCGAGCGAAATAGTGTACATGGTAAAACTTGAATTTTATCGTACTCCAAGGAATCTGTGATCCACATCCATTCAATTTCTTTTTTGACAAGTAATCCCAAGAGTTTTGATACCTCTACAAGTTTCCGATACATGGCTGACAATAAATTTGACCTTGCATTCAGAGCGCCATACCAATCAGGTAATCAAAGTATGTGATTGCTAATAGTGAATCAATGTAACGAAGCAATTTATTTGAAATTCGACCGAGATTAAATTTTTCCACTCGTTTCTTTCCATGTTTGAAATTTGAATTGTTAGAGTAAATCAGTTGAGATTTCCCTGAAAAATGTTTTCCCTTGTCATTCTAAACCAGCGTTGCAGCATTTCGACAGAATTCTTGTTTATTACGGTTGAATCAATCGAGCAAGAGTCGAAAGAATGTTGGCAGTGTTGACGCGACTCGACGTATATATCGTTCGGCGGGGGATGGCACGAGGTAATGATGAAAAAAACTACTTGTGTAACGTGGCGCGTGGGCAACGGAAAAGGAAGTTTATACTGCGCGAGGCTGGGCCGAGCGGATATTATTCGCCGGGAACTCGAGCGATGTGTCATAGCAATCGCGAAAGTGGCCGCGTTGACTTTCACGGAGCCCCCCCGGGCATATTTGAGTTGTTTGATCCAATGGGCGCAAGAACTTGAATCTCGGTCGATAATCGAACTTCCACATTAGCTCGTGCGATTTTTAATAAAGTTCAAGAATTCACACACACACGCCCACACGCACACACATCAATATCGAACTCCGCGAAAATGAAAAGTAACGAGGCCAATTCGGCTACTGACTTTCCAACGACAGAATGCAATTTCGTTGGTATACGATCCGTATAAATACTGTTCGCGACACATTACGAATAAGTCGACCAATTACAGAATTAAATTCCAAAAGAAAGCGCAAATTGCATGTAATATGTATACCCTCTCAATGACCCACATCGGTAATTGACGTGAACGAGAAATGAGAACAACCAAGCATAATTTACGATAACGAGTTATACGTCGCGTCACGTCAAGATGACACACACATACATACATCTGAACAATCAAAAGTATATACCCGTCCGAGGAATCAGTATTGCCGAGGAGGAAGGCTTTGTGAGTTTGGCAAATTAACACGGCTGCATTGGCGTGGCTCCGTGGGCGGATATCGTTCGTGTGTTATACGTGTCTCCGGCCGGGGACGCGCCCGAGTGCGCTTTATTGAACCCCTCGGCCAGGGGGGGGAGTGGCACTTACTGCAGCTCCGACTTTATTTCCGGCCGGCTCGATCGAGAGCCCCGCTGATTTCTGCAGCACAGCCTGTGTAGTCGGCTGCTTCTCGCTCGCGATATATCCCCAAGTGCTCTTCCCGGGCGAGCTATATATACTTCGATCGACTAACTCGCGCGGCGAGCCGACTGAATATCATATTCATTCAGTTTGGAAAGTTGGAGGAAAAAATCGGGGATGATCCTCGCGCTTATGCGGAATTCACTTTGCTTCCTCGAATTTGAACCGAGACTGGGGATAATTATTCGGGATCAGGAAGTTCCATTCATGGACTGGAAGTTGGATCGCTTTTTGAATTTCGTCAAAATTTCACCGGGCTGCCGGAACTCGGGAATATTTTTATTATAATTATTCATGGAAATCGGTGTACGATGTACTTTAGCTCGGGATGTTCCTCGGTATTTTCAATATTCAATGATTGGCATTCCCTTGAGCGACGGGTTAATATTCTAATGTTATCGGTTAAATCGAATCTCTCCGTGGCCTTCGGAAATTTAAACGAACATTGACATTGGGTTGTTATAAAGAATTTTAAAATTTATTCACGTAGGATTTTAACAACTCTGCAATCCAATTAAAATTGATAAGAGTACAAATTTTATTGGTTTTAAAGTTCAGAAATTTGCAGAAATCTATCAAATTTTGGAAAAAAAAAAATAACCTGGCAAATTCATTTTGTCTGTATAAGCTTGTTTATCTCGAGGATTTCATGAAAATTTGCATTCCTATCGTATATAGATACCTATGATGAATGGCTTGATGTACTTCAGATACTCTCGTGGATTATCATACTCTTTGTAAAAGGGTTTTACCAGGCGATGATCGACAGTTTATTCTGTATAACAGGTGCAAGGCGATATTGAATCGAATAAAAATAGGATAAAAACGGAGAATTCATTCATTTTCCATCGTCTTTAAAATGGACCATCTTTAAAAGTGAAAATCCTCTTGCGTCGAGTGGATTCTATTGGAGAAGATATACTTTTCACTGGATTCGAGTATTTGAATCGGCTCAAAATCAAATTTCCCATCGACGCAATAATTGGATTGCTGTTGCCGCAAGTGGCCATAATTTTTCTTCGGCTCACGTGAATTTTGTCGCAAACCAACTCGTTACAATAAAATTAAATTATGCATGTGATACGAATCAATACGCTTACTTAATCCGTTCTCACGTAATCAGAGAATACATCAGGCCAATCGTGCCAGTGTTCTGTCGTATCGGCAAGCCTGTATAGCACCGTGCACGAATCTCGTCGCGCGCGACAAATTGAATGCCAACTAAAAGCTCTCGGGTGAGATCCCGGGGTAATTTATCCAAGGGCTAGATCGGGCGGCGGTAGAGCGCATCCGAAGAAAAAGCCGAGCGACGCGTGAAAAACGCAACGCGGCCCGGAGTCGGGGGGGAAACGAGAAAAAGACTGGCTTGCGGGCGAGCACCGCAGCAACAGGGGTAGAGACACATTCTAATTAGCGGTGGAAGACGGACGCCTAATTGGAGACACGTATCGAGCGACTCTTTTCTATACGTACAAGTGTATTTGTATATATAGTGACTCGTGCAACGAGCGCACGTGCGCACTGCTGCGCCCGATGTATCGACGAGCTGCTGCACATTCGTTAGCTGGGCCGCCGCAGCTCGCGAAATCTCATTATAATATTGAGGATTACAGTGTTACGCCACACAAGGACACTTCAAAGGCGGTAATTGGACGGTACTATTGTGATTGTGATAAACGGATCGGAGCGCGCGGGACGGTCCAAGAGTCAGCTTTTGCCTTCGCTCACAAAAACGGAATCTCGGTTCAAAAGAGCAAAATACACGCGACCCCACGACAGAAAGATTCGCTCGAGGATTAAGCATCGCTTCCGGATGTCTGTTTAGCAACTGAGAGAAAATATTCTTCTCGCAGTATTTTTCTCTCTCTCGAACCAAGATTTCATTTTTGCGAATGGATTCGCGAAGCAAAAAATTGAATTTCCGAGACAGAGAGAATGAATACAGCGTGAACCTTTTTTTTAGCCGATTGATATAGAAATTTCACGCAGTAACAGTGTGTTGTCTTTTTTCAGAAGTTTGTTCGCTGTCACAATTTGATTTCCAATGTTAACAGTTTGTTCTAAATGGTTTATTTTTTTTTTTCGTTATTCGTTGGACAGAAGCGCATTTTGGTGATGGCTTTTCAACACTCCCCGAATATTTTCCGAAACTTTGTACTTCGTGTAGATTTTATTTATCCACTCGATTCTACTTTCATTCGTGAAATTCAATCTTTGATTACAGGAAACAGAATCTCTAGGGTTGTCGGGAAAATGCACATTTTTGTAAATAACAATTTTGGCACAGCTCCATGAAGAGTTTCTGTATAAATTCACTATTTCCCATTCCTATTTGATACGGATTCTCACATTTTTTCCGCCGCCGAGAGAGTTGTTGAAGCGCAGATCGATGATTTGACACACATACGCATGCATCCCACTTGATTTTAATTAATTGGTCTACTAACCTCCTACTGCACAATTAATCAGTATGTCAGTCAAGAGCCGAACGAGGAGAAATTAGCCGAGTTTTTAAATAATTACAATTTTGATATGAGAATGGCGCGTCTAAATAATTGACACGTAAAATATCGAGGTCGGAGTGAATAGCGCGATAGCCCGATATGTTCTCTCTGGCAGCTCGGAGATGAACTGGGACAGAGCTGAGCCAGACCGCAATATTTGAATCGGAAAATCCGTTAATCGCCCGTTCGATATCAATTTTCATCCTCGCGGAGCTCGACGACAATTAATTCAGGATTCACGCGACGATGCAATCACTGTTCCAACAAAAAAATTACCATTAAACAAGAAGCAGGAAAGAGTGCAGCGAATCGGAATTGATACAAAAAATAACAGCCCCGGCACCTGTAACACGAAAAGAAACCGAATCTCGGTTCAAAAAAGAAAGCTTGACAAACTGAAACAAAATGATATCGATAACTCTTAAGTAGAAAAATACATTTCAAATCTCGGGTCTAAGAAAAGATGCACATTGGATTGAGGCTGTTGTAATGTACTCGCTGTGCAAGTAATAAACTTGTGCTAAATACGTCTCCAGCGCCAATGTATTTTTGTGTATTTCCTTCGTACCAATCCGAGTATTTCGGTAATCAATCCGTCGAATGTTTCCCGTAGAACGCATTTTTTTACGAAGAATGAATAATTTTCTCCGAATCTTAGGTATAAAAAGTTTCTGTCCTAATCTTCAATATAAATTTTTAAATATAACTATATCACGATTTTTCTCAAAATATGCTTTTTCCACCCAAGATTGAAATGCGCTTTTCTTCGTAAGAGCCATCGCTATATCTTCAGCTTTCAAACGTATCCTCCTGAATCTTTTTATTGTAGCACCAAGCTGATTTTTCCTTCTCGACTAAAGTTCAATTCTTGTAAGTATTGTGTTTTTTGAACATACCAGATCTTCACTGTGGTCTTGCGTATTGCGCGATGCATATTCATACGCTGGAAGTAGGAAAAACCCGAATGTGAAATTATTCGGAAGTGAGTTTGTTCACAGGGGTAAACCTTTGTAAATTTTCGCGCATGGTGCATCGGGGATGTATGCAAATTCAATGTTTGAGACGAGACGATCCTACCTCGGTAGACGAGAGAGAAAACGTTGAGCCGCACAAGTAGAACAGGTCGAGCATGGCGAGACAACACTAAAAGAATTGATTCTTGGTGATGAAGAGAAATCAGCTTGATTCTATACTAAGAAGATTCTTTCTAAGATGGAGATTTGGTTCTTAGTTCTAGAAGAGTCTGTTCAACAGCTGAGACGACATTTTCCTGTTACAGCTTGTCTGTATTTTTCTCCTTGATTCCTAAACTATGACTTCTCAGTGTAAATAATAGTGTTCATCGCCATTACAATAATCGAATCTTGGTAATCGAAAAAGAATATGAGCTTGTCAAGCTATAGCGAGAAGACATATTTGACCTAGGATCAAGACTCTTCTCTTGATCCTAGAGCTACCGAAAAAACAATTTTCTCATTACAGCCTGTCAAAGTGACTCATTCTTAACAAACCAAAATTTTATTTTTGAAAGCACACGAGTCGGGTGCTGCTTGTCGATCCTTAATTGTCCGCAGCGTAACGTTCATCAGAACAAGTGGCTACGAGCTTCGGGCGGGCGTTCACTCGTGAAACCGCGTCGCGTCGGGTCGAACGAGTCGTGTAATATCAAAGCAATCGAGTTTCATTATCCCGATGCACGTTAATTGGGCTTTAATTACTGACGTCCCGTCTCTCTCTCTCCCTCTGCCTCTCGTTCGTCTTTCCTCCTGCGACCCGCTGGCCGATTGCCCGCGAGTGGGCACGAGCGATTGTTACACGAGCCAATAACCCACCCGACATACGGAATGGATCGAACGCGCGCGCGCCCGATCCTGTTTTATACAGGGCCATTGTATCAGTCGCAACTCGGCGTCTGTCGATTTACAACTTTTTTCTTCCCCCCTCGCCGGCTCCTCTTCTGGCGGCTGCTCGAATTCTACTGGGTGTCTCTCGATAAGAGCTCCATTCGCGAGTTTGCCAATCATCCTATCCCCTTTCCTTTGCTTTACCCGATTTTATGTACGTTTAATTTAATCGAAAAACTTGCTCCGTTTCTGCTCACGTGTATAATTGGAAAAGTTTAGAAAAGCCCTCTGTGTGTGATTTCGTTTTATTATTCACCAACTCATACATATATATATATATATATATATATATATATATATATATATGTACTTCACGGCCTGATCGCAGCGACGAAAATTTAATCAAACTTCATCGAAGCAACGATGTTATCGGACTATCAGATCATAGATACGTTTCAGCTTCGATATATTTTTACGTACCCATCGAGAGTATATACATATACGGGTGAATTTGTCGTACCGTTTATATGCGAAATCACTGTATATGACGCAACTGTGGAGCTGAATAAAAATCACTTGGGTAACAAAAAGAACGCAGATTTGCCCGCACTCTCGTGGTTCATTGGTCCCTCTTTCGCTTTTTACGATCTCCTATCCCATTCCTCATATCCTTCCTCCATAGAATATAGATGAATGCACAGATTCTTCCTCTCTTTTTCACCAAACGCGTATTCCAGCATTTTTCACTTCTGTCCTTTTTTTACCAACCGGCTATCCCGTCTTTTACGACCAGAGTGCGATTCAGTTCGTGTCACCGTCGTGAACGCATCTGCGCCCTCGTCGACACTGAGAAAACGTCATAAGATATTAACAACATTGATGAGAATCAAATATACCACATTTCACACGATGTACTACTTGATTATTAACGTTTACTATTCGACATTTATTGAGTTTCAGTAGTTATGATCACGAAAAAAAATAGTACATTCCGATACTATAGATCAAAAGACGAATTCTAAGCAAGTGGGAGATTTGCCGCCCGAGCAAAGCGAGGGTGGTAATCCCAGGTGCCTAGAAATCGTCTTTTGATCTAATATCGAACAGTATTTTTCATCATGAGTGTAGAAAACTAAGGTTTAATGATCAACTTTACGATACAAGTGATGAAATAGTATATTATGCAACTAGTGCGTGAAATGCGATTTCACGCACCAGTGTGACAAGCCTGCACGAGTCGCCGGCGAAGCCGGCGAACGAGTGTTAGGCGGTCACACGAGTGAGTGGAATCGCATTTACCGAGTTGCATACGATATTTTATGTTATAAGTGATCCAAACGCGAATTTCACGCATCGAGATTTGAGTGCGTGAAATGCAATTTCTCGCACTAGTGCGTGAAAAATTTCACGCATCGGTTTCCGTGTGTGAAATATTTCACGCATCGATTTCACGCACTAGTGTGTGAAATCGCATTTCACGCACGGAATTCGATGCGTGAAATGAGCGTTTATGATGACGTATAACATAAAAAACTTTTTGTCTATCACACCTTTGATTCTTACAATTAAATTACAACACAGATTGATACACAGCTTGTAATCTTATCGTCTCGTTTTTTGCGAGTTTTCTATACCCTTACACGATACATTATATATATCTCGTAACCAAGACAACCCTATCCATTGCTATCCATTGCCACTCCTCTCACGATTGTCAATTGTGACTAGCAAAAGTGAGCGATTCCCGCGTGACTCAATTCGAGTGACGACCCTTTTGTAAGTACAACTATCGTAGAGGTGACCGAGATTCGTCCGGGACTAAGCAGTCTCTAAATTTAAAGTAATCAACAGTTAATATACATTAATGAATATTCACTATTCGTTACTGAAAATTGCATGACTGATAAGAATAAAATAATGATTAGAACGGAATAATATTTAATTCCCAATTACGACAACGAATAATTCAAAATAGTGATTTTGATGAATTTTTCAGTGAAATTTCACTATTTGACACTGGAATAAAAATAAACTGCCCGGAATAGTTGATATTTTATTAATGTTCGAGTGAACATTCAATAAGTGTTATTTTCATCAGATATGCAATCTTCATTAATGGCCCAGTACTTTCTAAATATTTCAAATATAAAGATAGTAGCATCTCGAAATCAGTGTTCAGTTTTATACAGTGTGGTTTCTGAAAACAACACAATGAGTTGAAAGGGAAAGTTCATCAAGCGTTCTATCCAAACACACTGGAGGTAGACTGAGCAGTGATGCTTCTGGTGCTTTCAACAGACTCGCCAACTATGTGCATACTTCATCTGACTATATACTGCCCTCCTCTTCTCCAAAACATCAAGGCGCCAAAGCGTGAATTAAAGACACACTGAAGCATCACTGCGATGTCACATCTCTTCCATACCTTTCAAATTAATCCAAGACAGTTTTTCGTTGGGATAAGAACCAACGGATATTTCCAAGTGATCTCAAAAACATGAAATTGTGTTGGGGACAATTTGTCACGAGGTATCGGTTGTGGCTGCAAATTAACCCAGAAGGAAATAACCAACTCCGACTTATTGTAATTGTACCATGATATTACTCCCGCTCATCGAAAGTAGTACCTCGAATGCCCGATCTTCAGACGCATTAGACGAGAGTCTTTTTTGAGCTATGAAGAGAATAAAAGGGGGCAAAGGTGGTGCAAAATACCTGTACTATTTATGGTAACATTCCTGCGATGAATAGTCAGCAACCGTGTTCAAAAATAACGATTACGAATGTTTCTGTTCCTAATCGATCATTGAACGCAATACGAGAAGAAAGGGAAAAATCAGACTTGACCCTTGTGGTTTTTTATTTTTTCAGAGAATGAACCGAGCCGCAGGAGCCGCGATATGCGGGTCAAAACAGCATCAGCAGCAGCAGGAGACGGTGGAGACGCGGGCGTTGGTGAGCGGAGGATCGGCCGAGAACAGCTCACCCGTGATGTAGGCGTACCGGGTGAATCGCGCTTCGGGCCCGTTCGTCGAGCGCCGCTGCGAGCTGGGGGCCCGCGCCGCTGACTCACCCTGCGTCCACCCGACACACCCACAGCCGCCACGACGGCAAGCGGCACCAGCTGTGCCACTCCCGCGTCGTCCTCCACCTCACGTGGCCTGCAACATTACCTGATAAGGTTAGACCAGATTGCAAATAAAATTCCGGGCTTGTTTTTTCACACGAGTGTGTATTCGTGCTTGCCAAGAAAACATTTTACGCTAGAGTTTGCCTGGTGTACCGTTGAGGAGTTAGTTGACTTTGAAACGTTGCAATATTAAGTCTTTTGAGGAGTTTAAAAGAAAGTGTCGAGGGATTATTGGGAATGTTCTAAGGTACGAAGAAGTATCTTTGATGGATTTGGATTGCAAAAAGGCGTCAATCGCGGGAGCGTCTTTTCTTTCGAGGGAGTAACCGGTGTGCAGGGTGGCAATTTCCCAGACAGCACCTGCAACGGATAAGAAAATTTTTTCTCATTCTATATGAGTTTAACTATCTTCGCTCTAGTAAAAATATTGATTTTTGCAAATCTAGCTCACATTTGAACTTTTTATATTTGTATGAAAAATGTATTATTGTTTGATCACAGAAAAGCAAGATAGTTCGATATTCTATGTATCTATGTAGCTACAGTTATAACTTCAAATTAATAAGATAATACATCACTGCGTTATGTTGCACACCAGTTTGAAAAATGCAGTTTCGAGAGAATAACGTTCAAAGTTTCATCTTGACATTTGAGACCATTAAAGAGGTCCTTGGCTGTAGGTACTTCCAAGTATATTTCCTACTTATCAGCTGGTAAATTTTTCAGGTATTTTACATTTTTTAAACCAATCAAAATAGGAAACAATGGAAAATTTGATGAAAGCCAACTAATCTTTTAATCATTGTTCTTGATTGTGGAATAAATATCAAGTATAATAAATAAGTAAGGAGCACTACGGGTTTTGAAAAGATCGTTCGACAAGAACGAAAGAAAAAAATAGATCTGGAATAGGATTTCTTTAAATTTTTTACGAGTCGCGTAAAAACGAGTCGCGTGGGTGGTAAAAGCTCGAGTGAATACACAGAGAGCGAAAACTGACTACGTATAATTTTCTACATCAGTCAACCTCGTGTTACAATTAAACTTCATCTGCTCTAGATTGTCATTGGTTTTTCATCCAGGCCAAGTGATATACACTGGCAAACATGAATGCCACGGTTTTTGCAAAAATGGATGCTCGCGACAGTCGAAAAAATTATGAGGCTATGAATGCAATGCGGCGCGGCTGTGCGACCCTTCGTTTTCAACTGTCTCTTCTCTCTACTCAGCCAGATGAGGCTTGGCGATAAAACTGTAGCTATGCAATATGTCTTGATTAAAAGTAACCGCCGCATTGTTCTCCATCACAGGCAGGTGCGACATTCGATCCATGGCACATCGAGAGCAAAACTTGTTGTATGTGTAGAAATTATTGTTACAACGACATTGATTGGTATCGCGACGCATTCCAGTCAATACTCCTCGATACGTACTTGCCCAAGCGAAAAATGTATACATGCCTGTAGGAATGATACCAAGGCATAGCTCAAATAACCATTAAAAAGAGTTTATTAGAAATATTATCCAGGTGTAACCAACGAATGTCCATACGTTTACTGGGCTCGTAAATACAATCGAAAAACAAGATTCTCCGTTATTTTTGCCACTCGGGCGCGAAGAACGTAATTACGTTGTCTGTAAAACGAATTAACGTGTGTCAAACGCGAGGTAGCGTATGCGTGTACGGGAGAGGAGGCGTGAGCGACGTAACGGAATGTTGGCTCGCTGCCTGCCAGCCCTGTGTATATACGTTGATTGGCCCGTGTAATAGCCGCCACTACCGCCGCCGATGCGCCTGCCACTTGTTCTTCCAATATAACCGACGCCACTTGATTTTCATTTTCTCGCTCAAAATCACGGCCGGCCTTGGCATCGCTCGCTGTCGTAACAAACTGATGCCGCTGTCGTGAATAGTTAGTCAAAACAAACAAACGAAGCGATGCCTATCCCGGTTAGTCTGCTGCGAGCGGACTTTTCGGACACACGAGCCGAAAACTTTCTGTCTGTTTCCGCTTTCTTCATCCAGCGAGTTTGCCAGCTTTACATTCGAGTTTGAAATAAAATCTGCCTTCACCACGCCGAGACACATATATACAAGGATTCTTAGTATGAATAAACTATGAATATAGTCTCAATTTGTGACGCGATGTTTTGACTAATATTCAAAAGGTTTTTATTTTACACGTCGTCTCGGTATGGGACTTTGAATATTACGTTATACGTATTTGGACTAAATGATTTCTACATTTCTTAAGTTGTTATCAACATTTGATTTGAAATCGATTAAGGTGGATAAACGATTTTATTTTTCCTCCGGTAAAAATAGTCCATTCACACTTTGCCGCGAAAGTATCGACGTACGAAACGTCAAGAAGGACTGGTTCGTGAGTATCGACACACAGCGGTCGTCGATGTGTGGCACATAGGGCATGCGCGCGACGGTGTCATTTTTCATGGATTTTCATCGAGCAACGCGCGGTCTTATCGATTTATTCAGTTTCTCCCATGAATTTTAATGACATCTCTCCCTTTTCTGCAAGACTAACTGATTGGCTGTCGCGCTGCAGCCTCTGATGCCTCCTCCAACAATGTATTTGGGCTTGAAATAAATTAACGTCACTTTGCAAGACTTATGTCATTTCGTTACTTGGATATTTTTCTTGCCCTCCTCAATGTTGTAAAGTGCACGGTCTATTTCCATTTTTTTTTCTGAGGGAAAAAAACACTCTACGTGGCCCGACGACTTAGCGACTTGAACAGCCATTAAAAGTATAATTAAAAAATACAAGTATCAAAAAAACTTTTCAAAGTAATCCAGAGACTGTTGACCCTCCACTTAGACGACTTTATATACATCAGTCCGCAGACTTGAGTCGAGAGAAAGTATCAGCCTGTGGAAGGAAAAAAAAGTTGGAATAACCGTTTCAATAAAACTTGATGTATATATGGATGGATATAGTGGGTGTATATATACATGGTATAATTACGCGCCAACTAGTTTCCTCGAACCGACAGAATAGCTCGTAAACCTGTTTACCTCAAATTCAATTAGCTCGGCGAGTTAAAAAAGAAAAAGCGGGAAAAGCCATATCGATATAATCTGGAAAAATTGAAACGTCCGAGCTATCATCGCCGATCTCGACGCCATGAATCAGGGATAATTCACCGGGCACGCTATACACGTCGCGAGACATTGAAAATCCCACTCGAGCTCGAGCTAATCTATTCGGGAGCGATCGATACACCTGCCATTCACCCGAGCGCGCCCGAGCAAAACTTTACAATGAGCTTCTCGATTCGCGCCCTGTGACCTGGTTGCCGGCCGCTCCAACAGCGATTATACACGTGCGCGAGCATACCTGAAACGGCCAAAAGTGCCGCGAGAGAGTCACCCGCGTCCAACCGATGACATGATAAACGGACGCATTGTAACTCGAGTTTTAATATTACATATCTATTGGCGAGCGGCCGTGTAACTCGGTTGCGGCCCGAGGCTTTTATCGGGGGGCCACCGCTGCAGGCGCGCGCGCTCCGGTGGATCGATTAGCCCAGCTGTGAGTGTGTGTGGACCAGTGGGTCAGAGGCGCGCACGCGCTAACAATTCGAATATATATATGTGAGAGTGTGTATGCCGGGGCAAAAGATACGGGTCTTAGGGACTTTGCGCTGGCGGCGAAAATAATACAAAACCAACCGGGAGTATACTGTTTCACCGTGTCGTGTCTCGAATAAAAATTATCCATGAATTATGCGCCTGAAAAATTATGCCTGAAAATTGACTGACTCATTATACCTAGGCATAATATCAAGGCATATACAGCTCGTATGGATGAATAATCTATGCCTTATATCTATGACTTGTAAACATTCAAACGCATTTGCATACAATTATGTATTTATAGGTATGATAAATATAGATAGTTGATATAAAGGAGCCTTTGTTAGGCACAAACAAGCCATTGAAAAGGCATAGAGTTGAAATATATTGATCAAAAATTATAATTCTATCCAAACAATTTATAAATTATTTATACTAGATAGATAAAGAATAAATATAGAAGTATAATTGATGAACTTAATTTTTTCTGTTGGAGCCTAGATAATATATTATCTATAAGCACAATCAAGGCGTAGCTCATTCATAAATATTGCGTCCAGAGTTCATACACATAAATGACTAAACGTTTTGTAAGCATAGATAAGACATAGTTTACTCAGTTATACGAAATATTTGCCTCGATTATGCCTAAATTATATCACTACATTTCAAAGCAAACAGTCTCAGGTATAATTTATACAATCATTTTCTTACTTGAGATCCAAGCTTACTTCGATTCTAGAAGAATTTTTTTCCATTTCACTGTGTAAATCTGGAGTGAATCCGATCCAGACCCATTTAGAAAGCATGAAAGTTATTCGAAGGGTTTAACGCAGGATTGACAATTACGAATCACCGGAAGGTACTAGACGTCGTCTTTGTATATATACAAAGAATATATATATATATATATATATATATATATATATATATATATATATATTCAGGCTACAGCTGTGGAGGGACTGGGAGAGCGCCTTTGTGCGTTCGCGTATTCCCATTCTTTATATAAGTCTAAGGGGTAATACTCAGCCCACTCATTATCCCGACGAGTTTAGCCTGTTACTCGAGACAGAGATAGAGAGAGGGGGTGGAGTGGGAGGGGGGGTGGGGAGGGCGGAGGAGAGCCAAGCTAAAGTACAGTGGAAAAGTTGGGAAGAGCCAGAGAAGTTTATCGTGGCCCATCGCGGATCGCGGCACTGAGCGCTGCGTTTATTATTTCCCGCTGATTATAGACGCTGGAAGTGAGAGCTCGCGTGACCCTGTGAATTATTTTCGATTGCAGCTATTTTTGGGCGTTAACGCTCAGGCTCGCTCCGAGACTTCTGCCCTGGTATCGCTGATATTTCAAAAGGCGAATAAGAGATTTTTGCCGATATAGCTGTACGTGTATGTCTCGCTTGTTTGTTTCACAATTGAATTTTCATCGATTCAATCGAGCTTTGAATTTTCATTCGTCGAGGCACGTTACACAGTACCGAGTTAATTACCGCGAGGTAATTAACCGTAGGTTATCAGACTGATAAGAGTAGAATATTATAATTTCCCCAAACGGAACTGAAATTTAGCAAAGTTTATCAAAGACCACACACAAAGAATTTCTATATGGATCATCCGTTTGTATGTATAAAAAGTTAAGGTCTCTGAGACATGTGAATCTATGCAGAAAAGTTATCACTATGTAGGCGTGAGTTTTCCAATGTCCGTCGTTGTCCCATTTGAATGAATTCCGAACTTAGGATTTTATTTTCCGTTACTTTTTCTTCCATTTCTCAACATTTTTTTTGTGCATAATAGGCGATTCAGGAAATAGTTTTCAATTTTTCCATAAATGTTTATGCGTAATACGAAGAAACATCGGTAATACAAAATCTTTTAGAAAAAATGTGAAAATGTCTCGTGTATGATAGAATGTGGAACTTCGCGAGAAACTATTCTCGATGAACATCCGAGTTCACGGGGAAATATGTAAAAATTCTAAAATTGGAGATAATTGTCACGGATAGTCTGAAATATCGTATTCAGAAAGCAATGTTGAGATGGTATATCAAACAATTATAAACAATTTTTCACGTTCGTTCACATCACTTTACGCTTTATCGTAAAGCTTCATAGAAATAGACGATACGTGACAATTTTTATCGATAGTATTTCCTCTCAGGACATCCGAATCGAAAGTACACCCGTAGACTGCGTGTGACAAAAGTATTTGCGGAATGTGACTGTCATCTGTCTATCAGTCTCGAGAGTACAAATAGAAGGAAGAGCGTTGATCCAATGAACTTTCCGACTTTGAAATTCTTTCGAGTTGTTCGAATCGCACGCGATACATTGTGATGTCCGGGTTGGAATGCGTAGCTCAGTATAACACTTCCTCTCCCTCCCGTGTATTGCCAGTGAAAACTTTATCGAAGTAGGAACGTAGGAAGTTTCGATGACGAGTAGTTTGGTGATTCATGATTCGATCGAGATTACGCAAGCAAAAATTATTTCCAACTGTACATCCCATTACTCTCGAATTCGCGTGGGTTTGATATTGTATCTGATAAACTTCACGGTATGAAACCAATATGATCCGATAAATTTACGTGTTCGAAAGATAATTTGAGTAGAAGTGGTGCTTGTGTTTGAGAGACTTGAGAAAAAGGCTCCTTAAAACAAAGTAATATTGGAGCTGTATTTGCTCTCGCAAAATCCGATATATCATCGGAAAATACTTGTATTAAAATTTATAAATTATTTCAAGTTGAAAAAAAAGTTTATACATATATATATATATATATACACACATATATGTTCGGATTCTATGCGAAAAAGTACACGAAAAAGCTTCTTTACATTCATTAATAGTCTATAGTGCATGGGAGGACTTTCGTTTTTAAAATAGGCTGAATTTCGGGTAAAAAAATTATTCCAAAGCGAAAATATGTCATTTTTTTTATTTGTTCAAACAACTGTACTCACAGCTCGAGGGCTAACTGCGCTCGAGCTGACTAGCAATATCGAATGTCCGCGATTTCTCAATTAAATTTGATTGTTTGTGTAAAACAGAGCTGGAGAAGCGGCAGCAGCCGCAGGTGCCTCGGAGCTCTGAGGAGCTGGAGGATTTGCAAAAGCTGCTGCACTTCCCGGAGGAGGTGGCGCTGCGACTTGCCGAGAGCGAGTACCAGCTTTTCTACCAGGTGCCGCCGGGCGAGTACCTGCGCCACGTGTCGCAGGACCTCGCGACCCCCCAGCGTCGGGAGCGCCAGCAGCAGCAGCAGCAGCAGCGGACAGCGGCGGGCAGGACGTGCGACGCCGAGACCGGCCTCACCAGCAGCTACACCCAGACCCCCGACGCAGCCAACTGGCCTACCTCCACGGCCTCCGTCAGCGTGCAGACGCTCGTCAAGCGATTTACAGAGGTGCGCAACTAATTTTATCTCCATGGCAATATGGCGAATCATTGGAATGTGAAAAATAGTTGTTTCGGTTAATTTTACATTCGAATTTCACTATATATCAGAAGAAAATTAATCTCTATGAATTTTTCATGAGTGGAAAATAAAGCCAATGAATTTTCAAAGTCCAACGACTAAATACACTTCCGAAATTTTCATCATTTTTCGAGAACAATTAATTTCCTCCTTCGAATATTCCATCAAAAAAATACGCGTGTGATCTTGCGAGATGAAAAATAAGTTATCATGTTGAATTTGTTGTGTCCGCCAGGTGAACACATGGGTGAGCCACGTGATATTGAGCGGTACATCGGTCGAGGAAAGGCAAGCCCTTCTCTCGTGTTTACTGAGAGTGGCTCAGACCAGCTGGAACATCGGCAACTTTAATTCCGCCATGGCAATAGTCGCCGGTCTCAAGTGAGTACCAGTCCGAAAATGCGCAGTCGACGAGGGTCCTCGAAAGACACTCCCAGCGCGTTCGCAACTTCGTTCCAACTCTGTCGTCGACTCTGCTGAACGACTTGCCCTTTGCCGTCCTGACCCGATAATATGCCCGTCCGAATAAGCTCCAACCGCGTCTTTCACGAGAGTTGCATCGCGCAAGGGGCGATCGTTCCCGTCCACCTGGGCGCAACCTCTCAGTTCGCTCGACGAGAAAGCTCGCCAACCTCAAAATTACTTTGGAACAAAAAAAGAAGTGCCCGCAAAGCGACTTTCTATGAACTTTTTTATCCTTCTTTTTTACTGGTTCGCTCTTTTTCCTGCTCTAATTTCCGCTGGCTCGATTATAATACCAAGATCACAGTTTTGCTGCGAAATAATCCCAATGATTTTTTCTTTAAATAAAGCCAATTTAATCAGTGAAAATTGCAATGATCTTATTATAGAAAATACTGATGCTTCCCGTTCTAAACGAATACCTGAGTGAGAGACACAAATGAGCCTTCATTTCTGTTCGATCAATCTATTCATTCTAAGCAAAAATAAGCGAAGAATACGAAATAATAACGAACCATTGAATAATATGAACTTGATCAAATCCCAACTACCCACTCCGAAATAATCACGTTCAAAAACTGTTGAGTCGCCAGTCAATGGCGCATAAACGTAATAAAGCAAGTTTACGCTTCGAAGCTTCATGTAGACTTCGCTCCTAATCCCGTGAGCCACTATGCTTTGTTCTACAGATTATAGTAGTACATTAATGATGCTGAAATGGAAGCCTTTCGCCAATAAAACGCTTAATCGGGTTCGAAAGATAAGTGTGTCGGGAATATTTTTAGCTTCCCGAATAAAATCACCCATTATAATTTCTTACATAAATTGTTTTTATTTTTACAATAAATAAACTTATCTCTGAGACGAACAAACATTAAAAATCAAGTTAGATATAATTATAAGATAGTTACAGTTTATAATTAATTGAATTTCTCCAATTGGAGCCACGCGATTCTATTAGATTAAAAATAGGGCAATGGCGCGTCCGCCGATGCCAATACGGAAAACTTGTCCGATTTATAATTAATAATGAATGGAGATTTCCATTTTCTAGTTACGAGATAACTAAGGAAATCTACTCGGTGCTTAGACCGGCGCGTGCACGAGTCTTAAAAAATGAAAACGAGCTTATGCAAAGGAAACCGTCGATGAGGTGTGAGTTCATCGACGGCGCTGCGCAGACTGAAACAGCCCTTCAAGTTTTTTGGAGCTCAGGGCAACGAGATATTAAAAAAACATCCTCGTAAACTCCTTTTGTTTCGAACGAAACTTGAATGAATTTCAATGGTCAATTCAAACTTAACCTAGAACAAAAAACATTCGAATCGCGTGACGCTATTATAACTACGTGGTAGATGTCAGTGCTCGATAGTTCTTTCTAATACTCTTATACAGTTTTTACATGAATCATAAGAATTTAGGGTTTGGTTATTCATTTAGCTTTTAGAAATTCGCATCATGAAATGAATTGAGATGTACGTCAGAACGATTATGGTCAAGATTCGTGGAAAAAATAATTGAAATATGGTTTTGAAACGCATACATGTAGATCGCGCGCAGCGCGTTTGATGTAGCTAGTTTAATAAAAAACTCAAACAGATAAGTGCACCAAATGGGAAGATCATCTCGAGACTTCAAAATGCACGTCATACTCTTAAACAGCTAGAATGAACTAACTACAAAACAATAATACAAGAAATAATTTGAATTCTCTTATTCAAGAAAATATCCATGAGCCAGGGTGAATGAGACACGAGTTGCATATTACAGCTTGTTTCATATCCAACAACTGTATTCTCTCATTCTCTCATTCCCTATTTCAATGCTATAACCTCATTGACACGATTGAAACTCGATTTAATAACAAAAAATCATTGCAGAATATGAAATCCTGAATATATACTAAAAATATCAGAATATTTTTACAAATCGCGTATATATAAGCGATAAATGTAACATACATTGAATAAAAATATACATTCACCACGCAAATCATCCTACAATTCATTCACTAATCGACCAACACTTCCCGATCACTTAACGAAAATGGCAGACAGCAATGAGCCCACATTCCAGTACTGCGATTTAACGGTTTCGAAGCTCTCAGCTGTTAACGAGATTCGTTGCTCGTCGAAAGCTCGTGATCACGTTGAGTGAATGAAGCTGTTCTTCGTTTAACTCAGCGAGAAATTAGTATTATACATCCAATTCTGTTCTGAACCAATTTATTCTAAATTAGCGTGCAATTGCTGTTTATGGTTCTATCATTATAGAAAAAATGGGACACACGTCGTTATATCAGCATCATAGTGAATAATCTTTCTAATCATACAAATATGAATAGGAAGAAAATTATCTATCCATTATTCAATAATAAATCAAGATTAAATTGGTCACCCGATTTCTGACGTAAATTCGTTTTGATTCGTACAATCTCAGTATGTAAATTTGATGTCGTTGAAACGCAGGAAAGCATACATCTGCATTCAGTTTAATTAGCTTGTATACTATAGAGTGAAAATTAATTTCACAATAAAAATCAACACCTTCAGTCGCATGTGATAAGTGACAAAATATGCTATCGACTCGTAATGTTAAAATGATGTAAATTAATTCGATACAAGCTACAAATTCAAATCCGATCTGAACGTGATAAATATATTGAATATGAAGATGCATGAACAGTTTAGAAAATGACGGACACGAATATTCCTGAAAATATTATGGCTTTCAATTATGATCTGGAAATTGATGAATATTCCATCGATTCACACATACTGATTAGTATAAATTAAATTAAATTAAATTAAATTCAAAATTACAGTTTGAAATCGAATCATGAAGAGTTGTCGTTGATTCTCAAAGCAGTCACCGTATGCATTAGCGCATGAATATAGTTGTCGATTCATGAAAAAACTGAGAAAACTTTTTCTTGCTGAATATATTAAAAGTTCCCGTCTATGCGAAACGTTTCGAAAGTAATGAAACAAGTCCCGATGGCAAATCCGTCGTGAAGCATCAATAAAAATATTGATTCACAGATAAAATTACAGTTTCTCATTAAATATCTTTGGAAATAAGGCTAAGCTTGTTTTCCCATGTACAACCGTTTTCTGTGATAAGAATGTCGCAATTGTACATCGATGACTACGAGTGTATAATGCAGATGAGGGAAAAGGTGTAAGACAATCGTAAGAGAGAGAATGTGTTAACGAGATAATCGCCTCGAAGTTATAAAGAGAAATATCAACGCGGGAGCGAGAAAAAGCCAAGAAGGCGTGGAGAGGGAATCGCGGAAGAGAAGCAGAGTGTAAAAAGAGAACAAGATGCGCGCGAGGTCACGCACAAGCAACTCTCCCCAGCTGTACTCGGCAGCCGAGGAAAAGAAATTGAAAATAAAGCAAGCGGCAGGAGAGAGAAAGAGAGACTGGGCAGGGGGCTGCGTTTAATAGCTCAAGTAAATCGTTACGGGTCCGAGCTGTGCGCGCGCGATAAAAGCGGCGTTTGCGGCAAAACAACGAGATTTTAACTGGCCGCGACTGCACCACTCTGCGCCGGCCGGCCGGCCGACCCATTACGGAATTTCATGTTCGGACAGTAAAGGAATTAGCCGGCGAGCGGCAACGAGATAAAAATCCCCCGTGAAATAAATCAATTTGTCCGATGTCATGAGCTGTTATCGTTCGGCTCTCTCCATCCATGCTATAACTCGATCGAGAGAAAAGCCTCGGCGCAAGTTGTGTCGCCGCAGATGTAAACAAGTTATCGGCGCGAACTCGATGGCCCTTCCTCTTGTGCTACTCCGAGCTGTGCTCGATAACGATTTATCCACGGAGTCATTAAGCGCAGCCGCGCGTACGCGAATTCTACTGTTATCGAGGTAACTTTCTTATACATACGCGGCGTGGATCTCAAGTTGGCTTGTGACCCAAGTACGACCCAACAAGCCCAAGTGTTCGTATGGATATGTAAGAGCTAGGCCTTACTTCGAACGCGAGACTTGTCTCTTGGATTCGAAAACACGAGATCAAGATTCCAAAAACGGAAGTCAAACGGGTGAATACATAATGCGACCATGATTACTCTAATTCCGCTAATACCAGTTGTAGTTCGTTGACACGTACCTACCCAAATAGATGATATGCATTCGTTTGTCTTATCTTTTTGATTTGGTCGATATTTAACCAGTCATTGCCAATTTTACCTCGTATAGTAACGATTAGTATGATTTGATAGTAAATTTGATAGTATAATTTGACTAATATCAACTAGCCGTGCGAGCGTATTATACGCTTGAAAATATATTGAAAATATAATAACTGTTACTATATTATGTTTTTGTCTCAGTGCCCACATACTCCTCCTACCTCCTAGCTTATGAATTTTTTTCCCATCCCTCGACGGGGTCGCCGAGCATATATGTAGCTCTCGTAAAAAATCTCCATATATCCGACGGGAATTTTACAAGGTAGCCTCGTTACAGTGTACGATCGTCCAAACGGGGTAGAATACCTCGCGAGCGCGTTCGGTCGGTTCCACGCGAGGTCGGTTCCACGCCGGGCAAACTACCCGACCCGCAGCTGCTTGTATTTGGCCTGGCCCCAAACAAAACACGACAGGAGCGGTCGGGTCCCGAGGAAGAGTGTTCAATAAAAGTTTAACCGCGGCGTGTTCGGACCGGCAGACGCTGCATTATTGAGGTCCTTGGTGGGGGCGCGACCATCTTCGGCCCACATTTCGCACACGCTATCCTCGTTATGGCCCAAGTAAAGTTAATTATACGTACATTTTATATATCTAGAAAATTAGGCTGAAAAATTGATATAGTTCGTTGGATGCGAGTAACATGATATAAGTCAAGCCAGTGTGTCCCAAATCCCTGAACGGGTTTTTCGCAAATTTGGCTATGATATTAAATTGAAATTCAATTTTGTGCCTTAAGTATTGGGCGTAGGCAATACATAGATTGTTTATACATTATTCATTATTAAAATTTATTGACAAACACCATCAGTTCATTACTAAACTGTATCGTCAATTATTCCTTCTTCTTTAACTTTTTCTGGAAAAAAATCACGTTTTGTAAATTTATTGTCTACCACGCGAAAATTTCACGGGAGGATTCAATAATGTTGAGGATCGAGAATATAGCGTTCAGCTGACTCAGTAGTGATGGACATTATCTCGTCCCTATATGTATATACCGAGGGGCGCGCGCAAGCATCGTCAATTTTGTCTATACGATCGCGGGCTCCTGGCCCGAAACGACCCCTGCCTGCAAAGTTTTCAGTGGCCGGCGAGCCTGTGTTGACGCGCGCCCACTGCCGTCTCTTCATTATCCTACGCGTATATATATATACACTTGTTGATGGATAGAGTGGGCGGTCGGCTACTCGCGTCTATCTCTCGGCGCTTTTCGGCTCGTGCAAACTTGCTGCAACGAGACTCCCTTTAATATTTTTGCCGTTCGAACTTTGCAGATCCGTACGTTTTATTTTGACGTCGTATGATGAGATTTTTTGTTGTGGTTTGAACTTCTTCTTCTTCCTAAGTTGTTGCGTGTTTTCATGAGAATATTTACTCTGTGAAGCATCAGTCAAATCATTCGGCTGTGAGGATAACCCCTGGAAGTAAAAAAAAATCTTTCGACTACTGCATAGTAGTTAATTTTCACTTTGACTAGGGAGTATGGCTGTGAACCTTTTTACAAAGTTTCATTATGCGCGACCCAAAGGTTGTGCACACTTTTAATGAGTTACAAACGTTCCTAGTAGCGCTTTTATACTCTAACAGCTGTGTTGGCGTATTTGTTATGAAAAATATTATCGAGTTAACTCATGATATTTCTCTTACGTGAAACTGTAAATCGGGTTAAATCCATCAATCACTCGTAGTTTTTCAAGAGAACAACGTAATTTGAAGATTGAAATATTTCATTGACCGCTTGAAATTCCCATATGGAAATATCATGGCAATACACCTCATACAATCAGATTCTCGATAATGCTATGAGCCCGACAGCCGGCTTGGAACCAAGCAGACAAATTACTCGGAATGTGTAGCTCGAAGTGGAACATGACATTGATATACTATCTGTGATGGTAATTTCACAAGTTATACGTAGAGCGAGAACAACCAAGGTTCTGACGATAACTCGATTTACAACTTTGTGGTATCTACAAGTAAAGTCACCACGACGATTTAAATGCCGAACGGAATTCAAACATTTACATGTTACTTGCATCTAAATAAAACGAGATTGAGTGATTCGAGGAAAAAACTCTCCATAGAATTGAAAGACATGACAGAATACACAGTAAAAATGATTTCTAGAAATTTTGTAGTCAAATGTTCAAATCGAATGTTTTTAATTCAAGTGCATTTCGTACTCGCGTTCAGTAAAAATCACTCAAGGTAATGAACTTGCGTAACTTTTATGAGATTCAGTAAAAATTCAAACTTATATTGAAATCAGTATTGTTTCTATAATTATGATTCTATCGATGTTTAACATATCATTTGTCAAGCACACACACACATTTTATATTCTATTTTTATATTTTATTCCCACTTCATTATAATCCGTATTATCACTCAAATTAAATCTAATCACATACCGGAAGACAATTGATACATCAAAAATCACTCCTTTTATTTATTTTGGAAAGGGCTCATCGCCCGAATTATGCAGTACGATGAAACTGAATTTAATGACAAAATTACGAATTTTAATCTCAATAAGTCGTTCGTTGAACTTGCTGTATCGTTTTCATACTTGAATCAGAGAATCGTTCCAACAGTGTAGTCACATTTGGAATGAAATTTCACGTGAATATCATGTAGCGGACAGGTGATCGTGGCATAAAACCGAAATATTATAGTTCTGCTGCATAATGGGCTAGTGTTACATTCGGCGTATGCGCAAGCTGCCTGTAAATGCTATTTGCCAGTCTCTCATCTCTTCCCGTCTCTCTCCCTCCCTCCCTCTGGCTATAGGGAGCGCATATATCCGACCCCTCTGGAATTTCACGCTGAGATGGCCGTATTTATCCTTTAGCTCAGCTCTGCCGTCCGGGGGCTGTGTGTATGGCCCGCGGGAATGTGAAAAGCAGTACGCGGACGGGCGATTATGTGCATGGAGAGCAAGTTTCGCGGGGACCCGGACGCACCAGGTCATCCGTTTGCACCCCCTCCCGCCCTCCTTCTCACCCCCTCTCTTCGTCGTATTCAAACTTGTGCTCATGACCATCGATTTCTCCTTCGTGATGGCTTGCTCGACGAGCACCAGTGCGCCCAGAGTCTCTCGTGAAAGGTTAAAATCATTCGTGAGTCAACGAATATTTCACATAGTCTCATGGTTTCTTTATTGTTATTTTTCCCACATAGTTTTGACAAAGTCTCCATTTTTATTTCGTATACTTTTTGTTCGCCCTTTTAGAGATATCAATTATTTTGCTCGGACAATCGTACTCCGTGTTTATGAATAAATAAATTAATTAGTTCCAACTATCACGATTCTTTGAGTTTAACGTAAATTGATACATAAAATTTTAACTACTACTCTAACTGAACGTGTAAGTTAAAAATAAACGTCGAAATGAACATTTCACGGGCTAGTTTTTTTTTTTAATCAGTTCTAGTTGCGAGAAAAGTTTTTTATGCCAACACCATGAAGCGAAGTTTTGAACGTTCTTGATCCAAAAAATTTCGTAATTAATTCATAAAGTTGAAAACTTTCCAAAACTTTATCGAATAAAAAGAAAACGGTTGGAAACGAGCAATGGCAAATTATATATAAAGTGAATCAAAATAATCAATTATAAGAGGATATTTGATACTGTTATTTGAAAAATATTCATGGAATTGGTTAACTTTTGCAATACCTCAGTTTGATAATTATTATTTATTCGTGCAAAGGAATGTTTTCCTTCATTATCCACTATAATGAAATGCAGAGAATAAATTTAGATAGAATTTTCAGAAAACCCTTTGTGCAAAAACGTTATTCTCTCGAACCCCTATGATATCCAAAGTAAGCTACAACTCAAGATTAAGGATATATCTTGAAATAAAATAGATAATCACGTGGCAAATGATTGGAGGAGCCCTAGTTTGTCCACGACATCAGGGACAAACTAGGGCTCCAACAAAACTGTCAGCTCGAATCCTCTTTTTTTTCTTAATATGAATCAAAAGTTTTTCTGGACTCCCCGTCCCTCCAATTCCAAGCAGAGACAAATCAGTGGTACAACAGCTGTCGCTTGAGAAGATGAGTAATAGTTTGCGTGAGGATAATCGTTACAAAGCGTATTTTTACTTGTGAATTCATGAGCTTGGTTTTGTTGCTCCAGGCTCTGACCGTGTCTGACGACCCTCGTGGTCCACCTCCTACCGCGTTTATGTATTCGCAGGCTCACGAGAGTCGAAAAGAGAGTTTGCCGATGGAGAAACTTTTTCGTGCGAGTGCGGGACTTGACCTCATTCGAAAAGTGGGAAACGAGTGGACCTGATGACTTGTTGATAGAGGAGATTACGACCCTACGACACGATACTACACGTCAGTTTTTCTCTCTTTCTTTTTGAATTAGCCCCGCTAAAATTTATCCCGTTCCCTATGGCTATATGTGACGCTCAGCACTGCCATCGATTCTCCCAATAAAATAAATTCAAACGGGAAAGTATGGTTCGAAAGTTCACCGGACTTTGGAAGAAGAAAGAAAGGAGTTGGGAGTTGAAGAGAATGAGATAGAGTGATTTGAAGAATTCTTTTCCGACTCGCAGAATGGCTAAGAAAACTCTTTGCGGTTTGTTCTTCTATCTTTTTTCCAAGTTAGGAGTCGTTTAGCTGAGATAATTGACAAGTTTGCGGTCTCTTAAATGTATATTCACGGGTAGAGAGGTCAGAAAAAATAACAATCCCATAATAATTTTCACTCAGTTAAACTATCCGTATAAAAGTAGTTGCTAATTACATTCATTACATTAGGTGAGAGAACGAAATACTTGACTCTCTATGTAAATGTAAACATTGAAGAAACGTCAAATAATAAAATCTCGGAAAGACTCTATTCATAGTTGATAGTAATGAATTTTTCCAGTATTATTGTACCGTTGTTTTGACGTTTGCGAAGAATGCATTACTCGATTCCCGTAAAATCAATCCGCACAAACGTGCAAGAGAATAAATATTCAATCGAATTGAAACACGAGAATTAATGAACGTTGGACCTACACGAACAAAATGTGAGACTTCTTGGAACCGATAGAAACAATTATTGCGTCTCCAATTAAACCACCTTCACATTCCTGCAATACCAAAGTAAGCCCATTGAAATTGTATTAACGAAGAATTCCGTATGTTTACAGGTCGAATAAAGTGAAGCCTTTCTGGCACTCAGAAACAATCCCGGTCTTGGATTTCTTATCTTCCGCTCTTCTGTCTTCCGAATATGAAAAAGCTCTGGCCCGTGCCCTGTCGATGCCGGAGTGCCCGGTGGTGCCCTTCTTTGGAGCGTTTATTCGCGAGCTCCGAGAAGCCATCGCCGCCAATGCCTCGAAGGTAACTCACATTCTGTTTTGTATCTATCCATTTACGCCTGTATCACTGCACATTCAGTCGATCGATCGACCTTGTGTGTCTAAGTAAAATGAGCTGTTGAGCATTTTCTAATTTGTATTTCTCCACGGAAAAAGTGTTACACAAAGTTATAATGAGTGAATCCACACATCAGTCTTTCAAAAAATGTTCGATCATTTCGTAACGATTCGAAAGCTCGTCGCACGGCATAATATCGATATCCTGTCACACGAGGGTCGAACTGTCTAACATATATGTGATTGATGATACTCTGAGTAAATAGTGTATTGATCTAGTCAAGTATGAGGAATGAAATAAAACTTCGGTCAGTCGACATGTCCGAGATTTGCCTGTATTATTTGAAATTGTCTTTTTCAAAAGAATACCAAACGACACGTTCATATACTCATTAGGAGACGGCTTCACCTTTGGGTAATTGAATATGATAGAACTTTGTGAAATTGCTTGTGAGCATCTGTATCTAGGTGATATATACAGCCATTCAGGCTAACGTTCTGATTTTATGCATTTACATCATACCCATATACATGGGGTTCTGTATCCGGTGCATTCGGATACACTGTTCATGCATAAAACAATGGCGATTCAGAAATATTTCCAGTGAATCAAAACATTAGCCTGGATGATGGTGTATACTTATATCATTCATATCCAGGTGCCCATAAATCATCTCACAAATTTTCAAAATTGATGATCTGGGGGGATGAAACTTGCATGTCCTAGTAACATGTGGAACAATCAATACTAGTTCACTATTATGCACATATCAGATTTGAACGTTGGGGAATTATTTAGTACTGGAACTCGGTGATTCGATGTATGTTAGCAACTCATAATACCAATAAGTACTAAGAAAACTCGCATCGGTACATTTATAAATGTACATATGTAAAAATGTCAAAAGCGAGTGTATCAAATATACGAGGTAGTGAAGATGGAAAATTGAGGTATCTTTGCAAAAGAGGTTTCTTGGATTGACAATGAGAAAAACAATATGCCGAAAGAATGACAGGAATTGATGAAAATAATAGTGAATCCACGAGAGCAAAAGCCTAATTTCCAGTTTTATGTAAATAACTTTTATTCATTGATCAGTGAATTTAATCGGTACAATTGTGAAGTAAACGCTCTTTAACAAACTGAAACATAAAAATCGAGAAAACTGTTTGTCTCATTAGGGGAAACAATTGAAGGTTGAATCTTGAACTAGATAAATTTTGAACCAATCAGTCAATCTATACTATTCATAATAAGTTAATAAAAAGTATTGAAAGAGGTCTTGGGAACCATTTTTTCTGAAACAGTTTGTCCGTCTTCATTGTCATCTAATTGTTCCAAAATTTATCACGAGTAATATGCAGTTGTGAAAATGATATGAAAGTCTTTGATGCATCTCTTGGAATGATTGATTGGACTCGTTGTCATTATAGCCATTCACACGAGCCAATCTTTAAATCCTCTCTGACGCAAAGATGTGTGGATTATCCTTTAAATCCTCGCCGTCGAATGAATACCTCGTGAAGGCCGAAAGAAAAAACGAACTAGCCGCGTCTCTTCATCCACGGAGCTCTCGCGGAATGGAGAAAAGATCTCGGGAGAAATGAGCAGGACATAAAGGAAACGAAGCACGAAGGAAAAAGCGAGGACTACTTGTAATAGCGGAGCGCGCGCGCGAGTCGCGCCAGGAAATCCCAGCCCGACGTGATGGAGCACTGGGGAAAAGCAGAAAGAACAAGTTCGATCGGAGAGTGTGGAGTGCGCTCTCGGGGCACTTAGCCATTCGAACATATCACCGCGCGCTGGTGCTCGGTTACACGAGCGATTTGGCAAGCCACCAAGGGATCCGATAAAATCCTGTCACGCAAATAGCCCCGCACGACTCCACCTCCTTCTCCTCCTCCTCCGACTCCGAAAACTTGTTGAGCAAGTCGTTTTTCAGACGCGTCCATTTTTACGCGGCCGAATGTTTTGACGGCTGGCCACGCGCCTCGTATTCACTGTATATACACATGCACCACGTCGCGTATGCGTTACTCGACCTGGACCAGTGGAGCAATTACTTCATCGAGAGAATTTTTCAGGGGCTAAGTCCCCGTCGTGTTTTCACAAGGGGTGATCTGGAGAGCCTACAGATTAGATTGACTGAGGAAAAATAATCAGGGAGATGCTGGTGTAATAATATTAGCATCGTTCGCCGCGATGTTATTGCAGTAAAATGACGGTCGAATCTCACGTGGGATTGCACGCGAAAACATGTAGGGTGATTTTGGCAGGATGCCCTCGAACCAAATGAAACTTCTCGTTCATAGCTATGATTTGACAGCTTTGCTTTTCATTGATGAGCCGAACGGCACGGTCGTCCAGCCGAATGAGAATAAATTTCGTTGATATTGCTTGAACCACCCTCCGAAATTCCAATCTCGACCATGTAGAAGGAAATAAGAGTCTGGAAGTAAGAGGGATTCGTATTTCTGCTTGGACGTTTCCGATTGCCGCTCTTTCACGGAAATGCTTTTATTCGTATTGATTACTCCCATCATGTTGAAAAAGGTTTAATACGGGTAGCTCGAGGTTCTTTGTGGTTTCGAGCTTCCGTAAGCCACGCGGTAGCCAACGCGAAATCTTAGAAGCGAGTAATACCTCGACCTTTTTAATTACTTGGAGAGTACAAGAGAAAGCCACGAGAGCATCACTTTCCCGTGTATATCCTTGCATTAGCCGACCAACCACAGTGCACTCCTGCGAAACGCTCTCAATGATTCTTATTTCCTCGGATTACGAGACCAGAACGAAATGTACTCTTTTCTCTCTATAAACTCTTCAGCGTATTGCGATAAGTATTTCGAATTCGCTTGATGTATGGATTAATTGTTAGTACACGTGAATAATGGCGTGGCTCATTCGTGGCTTAATGTAAAACAACTTTGAATTTGGACTTGGAGTTTCGTATGAAACTTTTGAAGGTGGCTAGCCAAACAGATAATATATATGTGCAGTCATTTATCAGCTAACGTCTCGTCATCACCAAGATATTGTCACATGTCTATACAAATAATTCACATCTATACGTATGACATATATTCCACAAATATTGATGTATATTACATGCTTGGGAACAGTGGATGAACATTTTTAATGGAATTGGAGACCCAAATGTGAAATGGTTTTCTGGTTATACATTGAAAATAGTTAAAAATTTAAAACTTATTGAGCATTCAAAACTTATAACCAATCAAGTATCTATAACACACATTGATATCTCCTGTGAGATTTACCAATTTATCTCTGGCTTGCACATGAGGTAATGGTAATCGGACTTGGTTCAGTAATGTTACCTTAGATTTTTCTCCCAGAACTTTGAAAGGCGGTGGCACAGAGTTTATTCACGTGAATCTTTGGTTAATGTTTTCTCTAATTGTATGTAATTGAATTGTATGCCACACTTGATTTTTATTATGAAAAAAGGGCAGACGATCGTATCTGTGTCGTATTTATGGAATGCTGTAATTGAAACACGAGCGAATTACTTCTATGAAGATAAGATCAAGCGATTCTCCCGAAAGCGCACTTGAAATTAATGTGATAGTCATTGTTGAGCAATTAGAATTAGCTTGTATCGTAGGGTCAAACGCCGGTTCAACGACCTCTCCGCAGAAGCTGAGAGGAGAAGAGGAGCGCGTGGACTCGGCGAGAAGAGAGAAGAATGAGGCGAGACAAAGGAGCAGCAGCGCCCAGTCATTCGACAACAAGGTTAGGGGTTTCTATCGGCCTCCAGCAGCTAAGACAGTTGTAGGCCGGCGGAAACTACTTGCTCTTGTCGTCAACGATCAACGACCCCGTCGTTCCTCCGCGACGTTTCGCCTCTACCATTTTACCATGGCCTGCGGCCTCCGAAGGACCCTTGTAATCCAGACTAACGGACTTTTTTCTGTACACACATCCCCCACGGTGCTGCGAATAGAAGTTGAGCCAATGTTCATTGCCTTCTGCAGATTGTCCGCCTGCAAATCCGACATATAAGGGTGCCTTGACATCGAAATCTTGAGAATTATTGTGAGATCATATTATACGGTGTGTGATGAATTTTATGCGATCGCGTGATGATCGCTGTTCGATAAAAGTTTATTGAACATTCGCCAGAACAAATGAGTTGTAATAAACATATGAAAATTGTTATTTATTTATAATATGAAATACCGCAGGATGAATCAGATTGTATTTATGAATTGTACGCGTGTTTAGCTCCAGCAAATTGAATGGTAGTTGTGACTCTTCAATACACCAACCATATACTTGTTAGTATCGTCGAGAATGCCTTGAGTCTCCCTGTATCGATGCGAGAAACTACTAATAAAACTCAGAAACATCAATGTCATTCCTATTGATCCGTGTATCAGTTGTTCGTGCGAAAGGAAGCTACCCCGTCATATATATTACAGCGTGATATATAAACTAATACGAATCGATTAGAATTTCGAATGAGCGGAGGCTGATTGGAACACGTTTGGTGATGATGTATTTCAGCAGCAAGCTCAGGAGAGCAAAGAGAAAGAGACTGGACGCGATAGTAGTAAGGAGGGGGGCGACCCCCCCGACCACGTGCCTTCAGCCTCGCCCGGTGCGAGAGTCAGCAGCAGCGGTGGCGGTGGTGGTGGCTGCGATTACGCGGGTCTGCCCGCGCCGGTAGCCACCGATGCCCAGCAGCAGCATCGACGCCGGCCGCCACCACCGCCACCTCCTCTGGAGCGCGCTGGGAGCCGCGCGACACCCGAGCCGCCCCAGCCAACACCCAGCCCGTCGCCGCGACGCAGGACATCCGACGACGACGACATATTCTTCCCAGAGACCGTTGCGGTCCTCGACAAGGTCAGTTCAGTTTCAACAACTCTTTTTTCGTTTGCTGGATCGAGTCTGGGCATGTGCAAGTGGGTGAAATGAATCAAATTTGGCGAAGGGCGCTGCCTATGTTATACTCGCCCACTCTGGTGCTCCCTATATTATACTTAATACGATTTGTGCAAATACTTAAATAAAGTACGGATATTCGGCATTTTGTATTTGATGAATTGAATACTGAATTTGCATGAAACGTTATAGTTTTGGCAAAGCTCCATAAAAGTTTCTTGATTCCAAGTTACACGGTCCCCGCTTTGGGAGGGCTGGAGTGAGAAACCCCTCCTGATATGGTGTCAGAGGTGGGATTCTCCTTAAATCTCGTACTGATAGCAATTGGGGAATGACAAGACTCGAATCACAATGAATAGTGTTGAATTATATGCGTGACTTGGGTACAATTCTTCAAGTATTTAACCATGGTTCTTCGCCCAAACATATGGTTTCATTCTTGCTTTACAACGATTACGGCTCATCTACTTGGAGAACTGTACTAGCGATTCGTATCAGGTAGATTCTCGAGAGAATTCGTGGCTAGACGGTCAATTCATCAGATGATCATGAAGTGCATTTTGACAAACAGATAATGCTATTCCATCAACACCGACACGCGCGCGGAAGGGACGCGACAACGGGTTCGCTGCACCGAACGCTCAGCTTACACACAACCACTATCGAGCCGACTTACATGGCGGAGGAATGCGACGAGAACGACTACCACCTTGACCTGGACTCTTACCGGCCGGTACAGCCACTCAAGCATGACCATGGCGTCTCGTTGTTCCCAGTCGCCGCGCCTCACAATGGCATGGACCTCCACCTACTCCAGGTTAGTGCTCTAAAAGATAAATTATAAGATCGACAAAGTACTAAATCCTCGACGAAATCATACTTTTTCAATTCAATTTTGTCATCATATTATTCTTAAAAAACTGAATATGTATGCTAGAGTATACACACAAGCTAAATTCGAACAAACATTATTTTTTCCGTTATTTCAACTAATAAAGATTTTCATATCGTAATAATTATAAATCTTAGATAGCATTCTAGAGATTTCTCATTCTTGGCCTTGATGAAATATATTTCTATAGTCGTATATTGAGTTGAATCATGATAAGAACCTCTACAGTATATACAGGGTGAAAGTGAAAATTGCTATTATAAAATTATCTACTTCCCTTCGATTTAATATGGTCTTTTTTCATTCGCACGATTATAAATTGAATTCTCATTTATCTCGGTAAAGGAATAATAATACTGTTACTGATATCTGAGAAACCAATAAAACTAGAAAAAAAATGTCTCCAGCGATTGTTTGGAAAATTAATAATCTCTTTTTGTAGGGTGAAGAAAAGATAGACTCATCCTTGAATAAGGGCTCAGCCAATTTCAACTTCTTAACCCATTAACGACCAAACGCCTCGATTTTCTGTCAACTTTTCGACGCGATTATTTGGCATGTTACCGTCTTTGAAAGGATTCAGTTTCCACTTATTCTGGCGTGAAATTTTATGCTCTTTCAGAATCCGTGGTCCAAATTATGATAAAACTCCTAGAAAAAAAGATATGGCCGATTTAAACTCAAAAAATGCGAAAATTTAAAAAAAAAAAATTTTCTCGATTTTTTTTCATAATGTTATCGCCAATCATTTGTGCTCTAATTATGGACAAAGGTGGACAAAATGCTTCAGGTTTAAGAGGAAATTTTTTTTATCGAAGTGAAATCGCTTTTTTTACAAAATGGCGGCAATAACGTGAAAATTTTATAAAAAACATTGCTTATTTTTTTTCTCGAAAACTATGGACTGAATCAAAAAATTTAAGAGAACAAAAATGTCTTATAATTAGTCTAGAAATACTCCCAAATTTTTTTAAATGTTTTTGACACGTTTTGGAAAAATTTAATTCTCCGAATTTTCAAAAAAATCTAAATTGTCTCAAAAAATTCTACAAAAATTTGTGAGCGTTCCTTGACTAATTCTAAGACACTTTTGTTCTTATAAAATTTTTGATAAAATCTAGTTTTCACATAATTTTTTCTTTTTCCCTAGATTTCATTTAGTCAGAAAAATTATGTGAAAACTAGATTTTATCAAAAATTTTATAAGAACAAAAGTGTCTTAGAATTAGTCAAGGAACGCTCACAAATTTTTGTAGAATTTTTTGAGACAATTTAGATTTTTTTGAAAATTCGGAGAATTAAATTTTTCCAAAACGTGTCAAAAACATTTAAAAAAATTTGGGAGTATTTCTAGACTAATTATAAGACATTTTTGTTCTCTTAAATTTTTTGATTCAGTCCATAGTTTTCGAGAAAAAAAATAAGCAATGTTTTTTATAAAATTTTCACGTTATTGCCGCCATTTTGTAAAAAAAGCGATTTCACTTCGATAAAAAAAATTTCCTCTTAAACCTGAAGCATTTTGTCCACCTTTGTCCATAATTAGAGCACAAATGATTGGCGATAACATTATGAAAAAAAATCGAGAAAATTTTTTTTTTTTAAATTTTCGCATTTTTTGAGTTTAAATCGGCCATATCTTTTTTTCTAGGAGTTTTATCATAATTTGGACCACGGATTCTGAAAGAGCATAAAATTTCACGCCAGAATAAGTGGAAACTGAATCCTTTCAAAGACGGTAACATGCCAAATAATCGCGTCGAAAAGTTGACAGAAAATCGAGGTGTTTGGTCGTTAATGGGTTAAAGCTCTGAATAGATTTCTCACAATAGAGTCTTCCTAATTAGTTTCTGTCAGAAGTAAATATAAAACCCTAGAACAAATGACAATTACCACAAACTCTAACTCATCAACATCCTTATTCCAATAACTAATTTTATAGGAAGCAATTGTGCAATTCAAAAGTTGGATATTTGATGAGTAATTTTCTGGGATCTACATAATTCAATTGGAATCCGTTCAATCGAATTTAATTAGAGTTTAAATTATCGTACAGATTACTTCGGTTGAAAACCCCGTAAAATTCGCGAATAACAATTTGATAGAAATAATGGCGGCGTGCAGTCTCAACTGCGCGTAAAATACAACTCGTATTTCGAGGTGGAGATCTACGCTTAGAGATCTGCAATGGCAGGCCCACTAAGCAGCCGACGTGGGATTACCTCTCAGAATAAAGGAGATCTCCAACTACTGTCTTCACGTGCACGCGCGCAACAAAAAGACAATAGCTTGGCTGAAGGATTCTCTCGTAAGACGGGCAACGGTAACTGGGTCGTTCGGAGATTCTCAACGCGTGATTTGCGATTAATGGCCCGGCGGCTATATTGCGCGTGAATCAAAATTTTCCGGTTGTAAAGTTTTGAATTGTTGTACCTGCATGCGCTTCCAGCCGATAAATCGAGCGAATCCTGTGCGCAACAGATGCTGACTTGTTCATCATGCTGGCGGGGTCTTTTTTTCTGTATTTTTTAAACGTAATATTTATGCGATAATTGTTCATGTGTAGCGTTGCGTTAATGCTCGTTCGGTACTGTTACATGAGTTGAAAGTATAATTTGCTGGATGTTTGTGGAATCAGCTATAACGAATGATAAAATCATTCGCTGGGCCATAAAATTACGAAGACCATTCATTTAGATGATATTGGATAATTAATGTGAAAAGTAACACAAAAATTATTATTTATACTCATATTTTTGTTTTTTTTTTTACTCAAATTATCTCGGAAGAGAGATATCGAATCATTTTCTGAATTGGACAGTGAAATCCATACCTTTCAAGTAGAACAAGCCGAGTCGAGTTGGACAAGCTGATAACGTTAACGATCTTCAAATGGTCATTAATTGTTGGGAAAAATATTCACTTCTCGTAGATGATAAAATAATACGATTAAAAATACGAGTACAACCGTGGAAAAACATCTAAATTGTTCAATTGAATAACATTTCATTTCTTCAGTTTAACTTCGTAATGTAAACCTCCCCCGACATCACATTGTTCTCATAAAATTTCAATTGATTACTTGGAATTTGGCTCTCCGATCTCATTGAAACTTTCGACCGTGGTGTATGGTTAGTACCGAAGTAGATATTTTCGAGTCATTTATCCTAATGTTTAGATTCCCCAGAAATTGTTGTCCTATTTTCAAGCAAATAATGTTCATCTATAAGTGTAAAATTGCATATGTCCAGATACACATTACATGCTCATAAAACCACCAACAATGATCGGTTAATATCCGAGACAAATAAAAACATTAGTCAATTAAAACATAAAGACAAATAAAACATAATGTCTGCAGAGATTATTAATTTGGGGGTTAGCATAAATCAGCTACTAAAGTTTGAGTAGAATGTAATAGCAAATATTAGCCGTTCATGGTTTCGTGTTTAGTGCAGCAGTGCACAGGAGACAAAAGAGTCAAGATTAACAGCGAGTTAGAGCGAAAATAAGTTGAGACGGTTGAATGTTGGGTTTCAGATGCTACACCACGGGACGACGATGGTGCATTGGGAAAGCGAGGGTGGGGCGTCGCGAACGACGCTGGTATACGCGCGAGTGGACCGGGCATGCGGCACGTTTATGTGGGAGCGGCCCAGCTGGAGCCCACTTAAGATGAGCAGCCAGAGTAGCCTGGGCCCGAGCGTCGTTGAGTTCAACCTGTTGGTGAACGCTGAGGACTCGGTGGGCCCGGGCCTCGTGCAGCGCTACTCCGTCGCCCCACCCGACTGCGCTTCCGTCAGTCTCGACGAGGGCTACATCGACCTGTCCTGCGTCAAGGACGTGATGATCGGCTGCTGCGACAAGGACAGGAACCACGATCTTGCCGCGATTTGCAAGAAGTATGGCCTGCCCGGCTCCGACTCGTGCATCGGCCTCATTTATGGCGCCAACCTCTCCGACAACAGGATGATCTTCTTGTTGTGCCCGCCTGCCCTCAGCAAGTAAGTCCATGTCTGACTGAGCCACCCCCCTCCCTTCCTGCCCCTCTATCCACGCCAAATCCTACTCCCCTGCTCGATTCGGTATTTCGATCAATGCTGCACAACATGACGATGCTATTCTCATTGTTCACCGGCACGATTCATTAAATTCAACGCTTTGATGTATTTTGGATTTATTGCTTATCCTGGACAGTCCGAAACGATGAAGATTCTCGGAGGTCTCCGGCAAAGTAATGAAAAAATTCAGTTTAGATTTTAAGTGGAATAACGTGGGTATGGTCAGACGAATCAATGGAAGGGGTTACATTTTATTTTGACAATTGGGAGCCTTCAATTCGGCTGAAACTTTTCGGAAGAAACTCACTCCATTGATCATAATATGTTCTTGAAATATTTCAGTAATTTTATCAAGAAGGATCATAAAATCTTTCATCAATTCTCTATAGAAATATTTCTGAAATATTAATATGTCCGGAAAACGGCTGCATACAAATATTTAATGGAAGATTTGTGAACACTTTCAGCAATATTATTTACAATATTGCATCGGAAGGGCTGAGCAAGATTTTTGCAATATGTAAGTGTCGATTCGTCGGAACCCATGATGTTTTTCATGGAAGATTTATGAAATCTTTAGGCAATATGATTAAAAATATTTTATTATTTAAACGGTTATAAAGCCACACCTTAGTAAAGACTTTTTGAATATTCTTTGAAAGATTGAAAAATCGTCTTATGAAAGCTACATAGAAATATTTCATGGCAATATTTAATACTGTGTGGGATGAACGGTCAATAATAATATCGGAAAATGCAAAATGCAACGCCCACACCTCTGATGATACCCTTCCTGCCAGTAAACACAATTTAACATTCATGAAATACCGCCGGGTCTTCCGACGGATCCATACAAAGTAATAACAAAATTCAACCCCGGTCAGAATCTGGTACATGGGTCTCTGCTGGATCCTGCGAGGACTGAAACGACAACGGCAGCTGACTGACCGACGCTCGCGTTGGTTGAAGGAGAAGTTCATACAGTTGTACTACGAGGAGAATTGCTCGGAGCCAACGACGGCCGACGCGATACGAGCTTTCGGCGGCAGGGACTGGGCGGGTATGACCGAGAACATCGGCACCTTGTCGCCAACCGGTGGCAATATAGCGCGGAAGCGCAACCCCAAGAGCAAGAAGACCAAGTCCATTGGCAACATACATGCGCTTACCAAGGTCAGTTCTATATACAATGCAGTGAATTGGCCAAATATATTTTATCATTTTTTTCCCCATGAATAACGAGGACAAGTTTCGATTGCTATTACAATCTGATCGAACGAATGAACTCATTCAAATTTTGTACTTCTGTAATTCCAGATACTTTCATTGAATCGAACACATCGATGTAGCTTTGATTGATACTTTGAGTAAATATGCAATGAAATATGCGGTGCAGTGTAATCGAATAAGCTGATCTCTCTCAAACGACTCATGCGATTTAAATTTAATCGTTGATCAGTATGCGTAAATGCCATTAACTCCCAGTACAGGTACTCCCGTGAGGTAGTTCACGTAGATTTTGGTTTAATTGTGAATCTGAGATGACATTTAGTGAAATTTGCAGAAGGGGAGATACCACCCACGCGCACTAAGACGAAGTCTTTTTTCTAAATTTTTTATCACGATCATCAAGCAGCACTTGAATCAAAAAAAATTGAGACTTTTTTCTACACACGTATTGAGGTATGCAGCAATATTTTTCTAAATGAGAATCAAAATTTGTTCCGACGCACGTAGGACCTGAGCTTCAAGCAGTACGAGGCCTCCGAATGCGGGCTAACTGCCACGCCACTGCGCCACTTCCAGGGTAGCAGGGAGTCACTGACGAAGATGATACCGGCTTCCCCGAGATCGAGCAAAGAGCGCGCAGTTCCCCGCAGTCCCCCGGGCTCCGCCGAGCGGGTCGTCACTTTACCTTACTCAAGCCTTCAGAGGTACGTTCACTCTCGCCCCCTCCCCCGATCGCCTTCCCGCCGTACTGTTTACCCGGGCGCTCGATCAAACAAACGAACGTTGTAACTTACTTGGCGCGTCGCATCACAACCGCCAAATCGCCCGAGTACTGGTGCACATGAAATTTTCAACCCCCGATCGATTTGCACACCGGGTATTTTGCGCAACGAGTCTTTCCCAATTTGAGACATCGCGTGCAATGGGTAGAAATAATTTTTAGGTTGACAGGCGGTTCGATAGGCGCACCAGCGGTTCGATAGGCGCACCAGCGGTTCGATGACGCAGCCGTCAATTAATTTTCGCTACTGTACCTAGTGACAAAGAACTGAAAACTGGATAAATCATGGTTCTTTTCCCCTTTGCAAAATTATAATCTTGGTTCAAATTAATCCTTGTTTATTATCGAGCTTACATTTCACCGGGATAAATCGTATTGTGTTGTATTGTATCGCGAGATCTATTTCTCTAACGTTGAGCGTACTTGACGATTATCAATGGCGTGTTTTCATTTATTCTCACGTCGTATCATGAAAATCGATTGGTGGTTGTAATTCGAATTTCCTAATTTATCCTCTCGCCGTACTATTTGAAACGGGTTTTTTGTTGGATCATAACGTTCTCGAGACGAGGGTATTCTTACAACGAGACTTTCATTTTATCTTAGTCTGGGGGAAGAGAATTAACAATAATTGTGTAATCATAATCAGAAAAGTCTCGTCCGAGTGCGGGCTCTCGGCTACTCGAATACATGTTCACGTTGTATGCGCGCGCCCATACCGCCAACATCAGTCGAGGAGTCTGACCTCTTTTTTAATACCGATAATATCAAGCTCCCGTGAGAATTAAGCAAGTTTAATAAGCTGCTATTGCGAGTAGCCCGCCACCCCCCTCCCGTTGCCCGCCGTAGCGGACTTGAGCGTAATCCGGCCTTTGCTCGTCATCAAGCTTTCATTCGGGCACACAGGCCGTTCGGAAATGCGGGGGAATTCCCGGCGGGTGGCAATTAAGTAACCGACGACTCGTGCCGAATTTAATCAGAGCCCGCGAGCTGGCGGCAGCAAAAGTTTCTCAAGGCGGGCCCCCGCTGATTAGACATGCGCGCGGCCGTAGCGGCGCATACTGGGGAAAATTTTGTTTTTTTTTTTTGCCTCCCTGCGTGGATTCACGTGAGTTTTGCATGAAAATCAATTCTGCAAAGGGATATCCTCCTCGAGACAAGATTTTCTCTCGGGAAATCAATTTCTCGGATGGTCGGCTCTTGATGCTGTATATAGCTATATATTATACTGATGGAAAATCAGTATTTTAAGAGTTCAAGCTACTAGGTGGTTTGAAACCCTTTTCATTCCTGTGATCTTTTTCCCGCATGCTTGAGAGCACGTGTGATACGTATAATACGTACGAATTGATTTTTTACGTATAATACGGGTAAATTGCAACAACTTTGATTCACGTACGACACGAAACTCGATTATTATAGGTGTCGTCCACAAACCACTTAGGTAGATTTCAGGGACCCCCCCCCCTCCCCGATCCTCGCGGCCAAACTTAGCTTTTTACTCGACTCCTCTTATTCCCTCTCCTCTCACTGGTGTGTTTCACGTAGTTTTTTGTTGAGATATTTAAAATGAAAAACCAACAAATAATTATTTCAAATAATGTTGAAGGATGTTTTTTTTCCAACATTTTTTCATTCTGAGGCATCTGTCGGTTCGATTGGCAAAGTGAGCAGTATTCACAAATTATCGATCAACAAAAATAAACTCTGATTGCTCTTCGTGATATGCGCAACATGTCAATACTAACAAAACATTCTGGCGCTCGGCGCTTTTATCGAAAAAAATACACGCTATTCTCGGAGCCATTGTCACGCAGCTCCGGTATGGAGCAAGATAATTTGAAAAATCATCGTATATTTTCTTTTTTAGCTTATTAAAATTCAAAATATCATAGCTATGGCTCAAACTTCTCTTCCGTCCATGTGATTAAATTCAACGTTTCGCAACTTCCCCATAACGAAGCTACGTTGTTTGTGGACGCTTTCTTACGATAAATGGTCGTTTTGGTACTGCTCGTATATAGCTTTGCTGACCATCCGAGGGATTGATTTTGTTAGAGGAAATTTCGCTACGAAGAGAACTCGCATTGCAGAATTAATTTCCATGCGAAACTCGCGCAAATCCAGAGAGTGAGGATGGATTTTATCCGAGCGTACGGCGGCTGTAATAGCTTGTGATGAGGAAAAATCGGATGTATTAACAAGAGCCCGGCTTGTGTCGCAGCCTGTTTTGCGGCAGCAAGGACAAGGAACGCAACGGCAGAGACGAGGGCAGGGCCGGATCGGAGGGCGAGCAGCCCTCGTCCAAGCGGTCAAGCTCGCCCCTGCAGATCAAGCCGCGCAACACCTCCATAATGTGCGACACCAAGATGAACTTCGTCGAGTTCGTCGCGCTGTTCAGGTCGTTCAGCTTGAGAGCGAGGAAGGACCTGAGGGACCTGTTCGGCCAGCTGGCCATCACGTGCAGGAGCCAGAGCGACGGAAGCTTGCAGGACTTCACCCTCATGAGGCCCAGCATGCTCAGGCAGACGAGCGACGCCACCCCACAACGAATCGGTGAGACTCCCGCCCCTATTCACCCAGCCACTCTATTGCATATTTCTAGCGAACAAAACGTTTCGTCTGTCTGATTTTTACCATAACTTTTTTGACCTTGGATTTACCTTGAATACGAATATCGACGAAGCCAATGTATGATAGCCAATGTCAAGCTCAAAATATTCTTGCAGAATTATCACTCTATAACTAGCATTTATCCCGAAAGAAGAATGAAAATTCACATCTTTATCAAAGTTTAATGTTTAACATAAATTTATCATTATTATGCCGTTCTGCATTTGATTTTGGTGTCATTTACAGCTTACAATTATTCATAACGTCGATCGATTTTTTTCGCTCGTGAATATGAGTATGCCCACTTTTAGCATGCGAATACTCCACGGAAGGTGAACATTTTCAGAAAAGTATATTTCTTATTAGCTTCCTTGTAAAAGACTGCTATCGATAACAAACGTTGACAGCTTGTTTCGTTGTCAATACGGTGACCGGAACTCCTGGGAAGGTCGATTTTCGAAAGTTATCCGTTTTCCGTCAAAATTCACATGATAAAAGGATCTTTGCATGATATTCACGTCTGAATGGTAAATAAAAGCTGAGCTTTTCTCGTTCTTCTTGTTAATAAAGAACTGAAGTGAGAGTTTCAATTTTTCAAATTAATTTTAAAGAATATAATATTCTTGTACGTTTGATCTGAGGGGCCTAAAGCTCGTTAAGTTGAAATCGAGATGAAAAAAATGTAAAGGTATTAAAAGCAGATCAATACTTCCTTGCAGGTCTATTAACGCGCAACAACTCAATTGACTGTTACGAGCAGAAAACAAACTACACAATGCACAAAAAACAAATTTTCGATGCGATAGCTTCTGCAAGTATTGTGAACAATTGTTCGGGCGTGGACACATCAAAATCCCAGGTCATAACTCTAGCAACCTTCACCAAGTTTCTCGAGTCGCGACAGCAAGAGAAGCTCACCGACGAACAGATTAAAGCTCTCATAAAGGTATGTACAGCATACTTCTTGATGAATTTAATCCCGATTCGTTTGCAAAGTCCTAAGAGCAAGTGCGGAATTAATTATTATACTCGCAACTGGATGAAATTGTACCTCTCCTCGGACAGAATGGATTTATAGAATAATAACATCCGTAGCAAGTCAAACGCGTAATAATGAATTTCCGAACCAAGAGATATTTATAGAATCTGTCTCTCTTACTCTCGCATCACTGTTTCGAGACAACATCACCGGGGACAATTGATCTCGAGCTACTGCCTGCAAGATTAATTGAATCATCTTAATTCACGAGTAACTTTAATGAAGACATTCCAAAGTGTAACTTGTATAAATGTCCAAGTGATATATACCGAGTAGTACTTTATCTCTCAGCTCCCCAGCGGAGTATTTTTCCGGCTTAGCTACACTGCCGGTGTGTATTTTCGCCTTTCTTTCCATTATCTCACACAATTAAGCCGATCCATAACGATGAACCTATATATATGAGAGCTAGCGGTTGGCTGAGATGGTTTTAAAAGCTCCGTGTCCAAGTCAACGTAAATAAATCGTGATATCTCTCGTATTCTATTATTCTCCCACGCTCATTTCCCACATCTTCGTCCTTATCTTAATTTCTATTTTCTCTTCTCTAACAAGCTTACCCTCCTTTATCTTTCGAGTTCTTTTGGTTTTGTACCTGCTCTTCTCATCCGTTCGAGAGTCTTTTAATCCTGGCGATTCTACGCCTATCCAATAAGTTGATAAGTCGCTTCTTATAGAATAACTCATCAACTTCACTATTTCTATTGTACATACAAATTTAAGTCAAAAGTCAAGACAAATCTTTGAAACGAAATCGGATGCTATGATACTTTTCCTGAGCGAGTCTACTCTTGCGAATAAACTTTCTCTCCAAAGAACGTTCAACTGGTTTGAGCGTTCTTATCACAACGACGGGCAAGGGACTTATCAGCGGGTATTTTTTCCCCTGTTTACGTCCATCATTGCACAGCCATCTCTATCCCTCTCTTTTTCACATCCATCCGTCTGGACAGAGATAGGCCAGTTTAGTATTTTATTCATTAAATATTAAATACCAAATTTTTTCTATTTCATTTGGAAAAATCGCAGTTGAATAGAAGTATTCAAATACAGTAATTAAATGCATCTATGTATTTACAAAAATACATGTAAAGTAAAGTATCTGATATTTTCAAATGCTATAGTAATCGAAAGACGCGTATGTTTGAAAAATGTGTATTTACTAAATACTTGCATTCAATTCCTCGATCTCTCTGAGCGGAGGAAAAATAAAGGGGAAGGAATAGATGTGAATAGGATATGGAGAGATGAAAAAAGTGTCGTGCAGGATTATTTGTCGGAAACGAGGAGAGCTGGCGGAGCAAGCAGCTCTCGCGAACGGGCATGCACACAGAGTGTAGGATGTTTGCTTGTCGCAATTGTTGCAGAGACACGAGCCGGACCCGTCGCTGCGCGTCCAGTGGTGTTTGTCTTTCGAGGGCTTCGCTCGCTACATGATGGACAAGGACAATTACGCGTTCCCCACCGAGTATGCGCTGCCGGACGAGTGCGAGATGCAGCAGCCCCTGTCCCAGTACTACATAGCCAGCTCGCACAACACATACCTCACCGGCCACCAGCTCAAGGGAGAGTCGTCCATCCAGCTCTACTCGCAGGTGAGTCGAGAGGAAACCCAAACCACTGCACTTTTCCCTCCCGCGGCCCATTGATTTTCGCCTCGGCAACTTTGGCCCGCCTCTGCGCATCAGAGTATATATCAGGCTCGATGGCGAGCCCCGCGGCTCCGTGGAGATTGAGCAACTTGCCAAAACTCCCCGTGTCTGCGTGCACGCATGATCGCTCTGTATCGTTGTTGTGTAGACAGCCTGTTCTCGAGGCTGCTGACGTGTGCTGCGCCACGCGCATAGCTTCGCTTCTTAGCGCTGTACACACACACTCGCTGGAAATTAGACTAGGAATCGACGCACGATTCCTCCTCTGATTCGTCTGTAGCAGCCGGGATTGAGGATCCAATATTAGCAACTAATATACTGGCTCATCAGCCAAACTAATTTGATGTTTTCGTTCGGGAAGGAGTATGTCCCGACAATATCCTCGCAATTGTACATTGTGGAAAACAGCATATAATATAAATTATGGCGAATGAATTTCAAATGAGAATAGACTGACGTGCATTGTTATTTCCTTAACATTTTTTCGAAAGGTTTCGTTAGGAGAAGGATAAAACTAAGAAAATCACATTTTATAAAATATTGTAATTCCGTAATGTTTTAAAATTTATAGCATTGAAAGGGTTGAGAATTTAAGTATCACTTTAGAAACTTTTTCTATATATAATTATTTGAACCTCTAGAAAAAAAATAATTCAAGGTAAATAGAACATATTTTATGTTCGTTTGCAAAAATTCGATTTCGACCCAAATATTCGTACTGCAGTACAAGGGAAAATGCACAAGAATACATGTTATTGGGGCTAAAGAAAAATTGAGCACAAGTTCATTACTTGCACTGTGAGTACAGGACAACGACCCTTGTTCAATATTCAAGTTTTCTTCGTGGGGAAATTTGAAATGTGCTTTTCTTCGTAGAAGCCATCGATCAGATAAGTAATTTTTCGCGACGCCTCGAGTCGTTCATCCCAGTCTCAATCAAACAGGGGAAATAAGGCACACGTACGGATATTAATTACGAACTGTATCGCGGACATACATTTGTCACGTTAATCTCGCATCAACGGGGCATGTAACAGGGTCAAAGGCAGTATCGCGCTATCGAGTCCCATCAAAGTAACATCATTCAAAATCAAGAGCGAGGATGAATTAACGAAACCGCGTTAATGCGTTGGGCAATCAAGTCCGGTGGGGGTGCGCCATTAATCACGCGCGCGCGAGAGCAAGTTGGCCGGGGACCTGTGTGTGTGTGTATGGCTGGGGGCTGGGGGGTGAACTGGTGAATCAGCTCCCCGAGGAATTCGGACTTTGAGCCGGATATCTTGTGTGTGACCCGCAGGTTCTGCTGACCGGCTGTCGGTGCGTCGAATTGGACTGCTGGGACGGGGACGATGGCTCGCCTTTAATCTATCACGGCCACACCTTCACCACCAAGATCCCCTTTCGCTCGGTCGTCGAGGCGATTGACAAGAGCGCCTTCGTCAGCTCGCCCTACCCCGTCATACTCTCCATAGAAAACCACTGCTCGCTGAGCCAACAGGCGCGGATGGGTCAAATATTTCAGGTAACGTTTTATTTGTGCAGCTCGCAATACACATTATATACCCGAGTTCCACCTTTACTCATCTCAAAGCTTCTTTGCTCCTCCCCCCCCCTCCCACCTTCTTCTAATTAATACTACCGGACGCTGTTATTCGATTCTTTTTATTAGTGCATAGCCTCCTCCAGTGACAAACTATTTTTCCTCCTTAATTAATGAGAGTATGAATATTGTGATTCACGATGTTCAATGAAATATTTCGTAGTTTGTTTATAAAAGTAAATTCGACACAAGAAAATTATGCAAATTTCGGAAGAAGCGTCTGAAGATTTTTATAATTTGCATTGACGATTTATTGAATTCGCGTTCTCGTGATTTTCTGTTTAATCACACCTGTTCGAACAGTGAACGTAATAATTTTATATTCAAATATTTACGAAATAATCAATATATAATTATTCATCACGTAACTATGAAATTTTCAATTTTCCACTGTCGATTTATTACATTTACCAAAGAAAATTATTTTCTGATCGAAATCGGATTAACCCTCCGTTCAAACAATCAAATATTATGTTTCATGATGTTATATTTACTATAAGTAATAAAGTTAGGGTGGTTCTGGAACACTTGATCCCTGCTTCATTTTTTATGTTATTGCGGGATTAACCCGAATAACCCAGGAATTATTTGACGATGATAGAGGTATTGTGCGAATAATCAAAATATCCGAAGTCTATTAGGTATAACCTAATCATAATAATTATCGAAATAACCTAATTCACCCAGGTCCTATAATATTATAAGTATTTTCCAAGTCCTGGTATTTCATAAATAATACATATCGCGGAATATCGTGAAAATACCCATATAGTCAGAGGGATGTCTTTCAAGTCGGTGTAGCTACCTATTGGCGGAGAGACGTAGTTCTCCGTTTGAGATCGTGAAAAGTTTCGTAGACTATCCAACTTCATTTGTGAAGTTATAATCCAATTCTATGGTAAGAATATGGATGATTCATTAAAGTAATAATTGAAACCAGAATTTCGTATATTATCAGGACTTGGGTTGATTGAGTTGTCGACACAATTTGACGACGACCTTCAAATAGTATTTGGGTTATTTGGGTTAAAGTGGCAATTTCACAATAATGAAGGGTTTTGGAGGTGTCAAGTGTGCCAAAATCCCCTTAGCTCTGACACTACTACTAATACAGTAATTCGGCTGAAAGTAAGTGATTCTATGACGAAAATTGCGACTGCACTATTGACGAAAATAGACCGACTGCACTATTAAATGTGAAATAGTTGCTAGTTATTTTTGTACTGTTTTGGACACGCAATTACCATGAATTAATTATAAATATTTTAATGCAAAAATTCGTCTTCTTTCAATCATTGCTTATAAAAATTGATACAGTAATCTTATACAAGTAATAAAAATACAAATAAAATAAGACTTGGTTCGACTCGATCGAGTCATTAGTCACGGAGAAAAGCTGGAATAACTGGGAAATTGAGTGATTACTGCTTGCAGTTGTACAGCTGGCCCTTTAAGTGAAATAAATGAAGTACATGCACTGAGACGCATTAATTTGCCGGTTTTTTCGCTTTTTTCCGTGGTCAATGGCCCAACCAGGTCAAACCACATCTCATTTTGTTTGCATTCTCATTTCCTACAATTTTTCAATGTAAAACAACAAGATGGCTGAATCAGTTTACATTTCATAAGCGGAAAACAGGCTTTTTATATGAATATAACCACGAACTGGCTTTGACGTGATGGTAGAGTCGGTTGCTGCAAGCAAGAGCTGCAAGGAGTTGTACGTCATGCGTTTGGTTTGTGCTGATTGGCCGTGTGGTTTTGCAGACGGTGTTCGGCGAGAAGCTCGTGACGAAGTTCCTGTTCGACTCTGACTTTGACGACCCGCAACTGCCGTCGCCGTCGGCTCTGCGCTACCGTATCCTGATAAAGAACAAGAAGCTGGTGGTAGACCCGACGGCGCCGCTGCCTCTGGTGCCACTGGCGGGCCACCGGGGCAAGATGCTCATATCCGAGCGAGCCTCGTCCATGAAGCAGATGCGCACCGACATAACCAGCGCCAGCGTCGTCGAGTACTACAGCGAGGACGAGGACGACGACGAGGACTATTACGACGACGATAACGTGGACGGTTAGTAAATGCTCGATCGATCGTCGCCTGCTCGCGTCGTTATAATGCCCTTACCGCCCGAGCCCAGTTCCCCGTCCGAGTGATCGATCGACTCGCTCGTTAACTTATTCATTGCCCATTGTAATGCTTAGTTACGATTGCCATTCCATTATGCACTACAGCCTTGTTGCCCTACCATCCAACCCTATTTGCTGTTTTGTCCTTTTTGATAGCGAATCGAGGTATGCGATACGTTTCACCGCTATCGGCAACACAATCAAATATGATTATGTTGTACTTATCTTGTTGTACTTATTCTTCACAATAAACTCTCTCTGGTAACTTGATGTGTGTGTGTGTGTGTGGAGATGGGTGCACTCGTTATCCGAACAGACGGTATTATACATCTCGGTATACCGAAGAGTATACTGCAAAAACAATTAATTGATTCGAGCAATTTAATTTCGGTGAAATTTGCTGGAGTCAAGTTTCAATATGCACTCGAATCAAAGTATCGTTGTTGCAGTATTAATCAGATTATCCAACTCAATTTGATCGGACGTCAAAGAAATAGCCTTTGAGTAACGCGCGGCAACGGTTGGAATTGTTTAATTCCTCGCAGGGCTCAACAATTTTCACTTTATCTCTCCCACCTTCTATTTCTCTCTCGCAATATGTACAGAAAATTGAAAAGTGTCGGAGAGGTGAATTCGGAACTTCCGTCTGAATGGTCCAATCACCTGGAGAATCTGATAGTGCAACCGTGCGGAACATTTGCGGCAATCGAAAGCGAGGAAATGGAAGCAGTCAGTGGAAAACCAATTAATAATTATCTTCTTGAAAATCAACGTTGGTAGCAAAAGAAAAGAAAAAAAACCGCTGCCAAGTGCCTTAGCAGTATGCTTTCTCAAAGAGGCTTCAACATCACCCACAAACGCGTCCCAAACCTGTATTTTCACCATTCCACTAGCGTAGATACTATCATTTATTTTTCAAAAATTACAAAAATATTATTTAATCAGTTCAATTCGTATCTTTGTGACTGTGTAAAGTGTCGTTCTTTTTCAATTGACCAAACTTTGTCGCGACTGTTGATGTCTGCCCGGGCTCTCTTATTATTTGATCAAATGCAACAAAGCAAACGGTTCTAGGTTATACACGATGCGAGACATTTCGACCTGCTTAATTTTTCGATCAATTCATCTTGTGACTGTCATACGGTTTAATGGTGGTTAAAATCGATCCGTCCTGCCCTTAAGTCCGTATTTAGCAAACTCGAAGACTCATTTTGATCATTTTCGACGGCTGAGGTTGGAAATGATCAATTCAAAATCTATTTTGATCATTTTCGACGGCAAAAGACACCAAATTTTCCCAATTTTCTCTATAGTACGTTGAAAATACTGGAAACGAAACTTACATCAATTTTTTTCCCCCTTAGCAACGGTTGCTAGGGCGGTGAACAACGGTTGCTAAGGAGCTAATTGGGAAGATTTTGCCGTCTTTTCGACTTTGCCGTCGAAAATGATGGAAATGGGTCATAAATTAATGATTTCCAACCTTCGTAACTGTTGCTAGGGAGGTAAACAACCGTTGCTATGGAGCAAATACAACAATTCAGTGTCCTTGGCCATCGAGTGTGACTTAAAACTGATTTTCCGGCTTGCCCCAATGAGCACTCATAAGGATTTGTGAGAAAACACGTTAACTTGGACTAGATCTTGTCACAACTAACCGGTGTGCAAAATTTCAAGGCGATCGGATCATTCCTTCCGGAGTTATCGTGGACGAAAGAAACGAAAAAAATAGACACCTTAACAACGGTTGCTAAGGAAATAAACAACGGATTTCGCTGAAAATTGAACTCGCCCGAGATTTTGCCGCGATTAACCTGTGTGCAAAATTTCAAGACGATCGGACCATTCCTTCGAGAGTTATCGTGGACGAAAAAAAACGGGACGTACACACACACACATACACACACACATACATACATACAGACACTTTTGAATTTCCATGTTTTTCGACCCGTAGATCACGAAAATCGAGGTCCCGAGGTCTGATTCGTTGGGTCGATTTTTGCCCCATTACAAAGCTTTCTCTTTGAGAAAGCAAAATCACGTTGTGTTAATCCTATTTTATGTAAGCGAATATAGTTACGAAAACTTTCGTGCATATAATCCCGTACGGTCGTATTCACGTCTTTCGCCTTATAATTTTACAAACATCTACTTTGCGCCGATAAAGTGAAGTACGAGTACAAGCCGTATTATGCAAGCCCGGGTAATTCCGTACTCCCGCCGGTGGTATTTGGCTTTTGATATAGAGAGATATGTGCAGTTTCAGAGACAGACTGACATATTCCAGTATATTAACTAGGGTTTCTTTTGAATTTTATTCTTCGTGAAAATGTTTTAGAAATTCATTGCGCCGCGCGCTCGTTACGATTCCAACCGAGTCTTTAATTTATTCATATAATTTTATTAACACCCGAACAAATTTTTGCGCACCCATCTTCCATCTTCTTCCACTTTCTATCTTCCACAGTCATTTTTAGATGCCTATAGTAAATTTCCATAGAACCTCTGTTCTTTTTTTTAAAAATCCCAGTACAATTTTTCGCTCAGTCGTGATCACCATATCGACTATGGTAATTTTCACTCGAGTTATTTTGCCCGTGCACAGACAACTCAGTGTCGAGCTACGAGCGCTCGCTGGGCGGACAAGGACAACACCCGAGGTTGAAAAGTTCGGACGCCGTGGACGACAAGCCGTTCAAGCAGAGCAGCCAGATCGCGAAGGAGCTGTCGGACCTGGTGATCTACCTGCAGGCGATAAAGTTCCGGGGCCTGAACACAACGCCCGGGCCGAGCGGCACGAGCAAGGTCCGCCACCAGACACATACCGGCCAGGTGCAGCGACACAGCATCGCCGGCATCGGCACCGGTGGCATGGCTGGCTCGTCCACTGGATCGCCCCAGAGCCTCTCCACCTCCACGTCAGTCGCTAGTGGAGGCAGCACCGTCGAAAATCCCTTCAGGTGTGTAATTTCTACTGTGCGAGTGTTGCGCACCAAGCAAAGACAATTGTTTTTCTATGTATGATTACCGAGTCTTCCCCAATACGCGCACGGCCACTCGGCAATATTCAATCTGACGCGGGCCAAGCTTCCTCCTATGCATTCAAAATAGGAGCTATATTCTTTGTTAATCATGTGGCAACAGTTTTTTTCACACTATCAAGTGAACAAATTCAAATTGTTTCTTTATCGAAATACGCATGATTCCAGACTCAAATTTCGTCCGTCTCCTTAGACTGTTATGCTCATCCAACTTGATTTCCATTTGCATTGAATTTGACCCTAGTAGCTTTTCGTTCCAACCCTCTGAGGGTTTCACTCAAACTTTTGAGCGTTTCGCTCAACCGTAACTCGCATATTTCAAATATGAATAAATGGAAAATAGATCTGTTCAACGACTCCTGTTTCATTCAATTCATCCAAGCAATTCAGAACGAAGGAGGAAATCACACTATGATGAATCTGAGTACCCATTCATCATCATGTGAAATTAAAATTTCTTTCCATGCTATATTTCACTGTAAAAGAAAACAGTGTGAGACGAATATTGTCATGAGAACGGATCTATGATTCATATTGCTTAATAACAATTCAACAGGGTATATTCGCGTTTTATTATACACGAGTTCGCTGCAGGGCTTTATCCACACGGCACTATTGAATATACCTTTCTCAAAGCCTTTGGCGAGAGATCCACGCTTGAAGTGAGATGCTATTGAAGTTCCGTTTAACTTGTAGTCAGTCGAAGTGAGAGTGGAGAATCAGACTCGCTCTAATAAATTTTTACATCGAGTTCAAAGCCAAGTGTAAAACAGGGATTTACTCATTGAATTGGAAATCTGATTGAGTGTATTTAAGATGATTGCTTAGTAAATAAGTTTTCCAAGAAAACAATAATTATTTTATATAATGTAATCTATTGATAATGCTAATACTAAAATCCACTTTTGTATATTACTTGTGGGCTTAATTGAAGAATGAATTATGGCTCGCGTAACGTTGTAAATCTCATCGAATCCAGCTGGAACAAATTTTTTTTCATAACTTAATCACAGTATGATGTAATTTTGTAGCAACATTGTTTTTTCTTTTCCATTCAAGATCAATGAAACTAAACTTTGATGGAACGAAATTCTAAAATGGAAGAGAGGAAAAAATTGACAAAGATATTTTTAGAATCTTTCTGTTTGATGTATGGATGGGTGGAAGCTGTTCAAAAGGTTCCGATACAATAGCCTGTACACACGAACTAATTCATTTAAAAGAAGCTCCATAGTCTGCAGGGAAATTGCAATAGAGTTAAAAAAAAAGTAGATCACAGCCCACCGGTCTGGTGCACATCGCCTGTTACTACTTGCTTTCTTTTTTATCGGAATCCTTTTTGAACGCCAATCAAATCGAAAATTGCGGGAGGCACTCAAGAGAACATATGTTCAGATAAAAAATCGCAACTAGTCGATGAAAATGTTAATTTTCCAATTGGATGGGTCGCAGGTCGCAACGAGGCATGCCAGCGTGCTTCCAGACGTCATCGCTGAACGAGAGCGCGGCGAAGAAGATCTGCAGGAAGCAGCCTCTTCTGGTGCTGGCGCACGCGGAGACCCAGCTGATCAGGACGTACCCGGCCGGCATGAGGATCGACTCGTCCAACTTCAACCCGGTGATATTCTGGGCGTTCGGCATCCAGATGGTCGCGCTCAACTACCAGACGGACGACGCGTCCCTCCACCTCAACGCCGCCATGTTCGAGACGAACGGCCAGTGCGGATACGTGCGCAAGCCCTCCGTGATGTGGGACAAGAACCATATGATGTACAGGTCAGTGTTGCTTAATACCCAACCGATATCGATCGCGTCGTCTCAACATTGTTGTGTATTCGCTTGAACCGTTGCCGCGGGATATAGTCGAGCCAAGAATGGAAAAGTGAACAATGCAACATTTTAATTTCAGTACCCAAAAGATGTTTTCCCTAGAACGTTTCAATTGATGTTGATTCGAGTAAATTTCATATAATATATTATGGATAAACGTGAGAGTTGGCCGATTTTTCCATCATGGACACTCCCGACGTTTTTCTAAATCTTCTAGTAAATTGATGCTTAAAATTGCGCAACGGAAGGTTGCGTAGGCTTTGAGGTAGTTCCAAAGTGGTCTTGGTTTGAAAAAACGGGTTCGAGAGGGATACGCTGTACTGCAATAATTATGCGAATGATTGAGCGATCAAAAGAGTGAATGCATTGTGTCGTCTTCACGTTGCAGGCGTTTCAATCCGTGGGACAAGGAGTTTGACGGTCTGCACTCGGTGCACCTGACGCTGTCGATCGTCTCGGGCCAGTACGTCTCGCCGAGCAACATGCTGACGAGCACGTACGTGGAGGTGGAGATGGTGGGCATCCCGATAGACTGCATGAAGCACAAGACGAAGGTGGTGTGCGGCAACTCGCTCAACCCGATCTGGAACGAGAAGCTGTGCTTCCAGGTGATGTTCAAGGACCTGGCGTTCCTGCGCTTCGGCATAATGGACGCGAACTCGCACCACCAGATAGCCCAGCGCGTCGTGCCGCTGCGGCTGCTGAGGCCCGGCTACCGCCACGTCCGGCTGCGCTCCATGAAGAACCGCTCGCTCGCCCTGTCGACCCTGTTCATCTACTCGCGCATGGAGGAGGAGAGCCTCGACTACAACACGTGCTGCCGGGAGCACGTGGACCCGTCGAAGCGGCCCTCGGCCGCCCAGCCGGCGTCGGCCTCGAGCGGGCTGCACCTGCAGCAGCCGGAGAAGCTGAGCTCGGACGGGGCCGGGCTGGGCGGGGTCACCCTCAAGCGGCGCATGTTCTTCCTCATGGTGTACCACGTGCTGCCCGACGAGCTGTACACGATCCTGAAGGTGACCCAGGAGAGCACGACCCACGAGGTGATGCTGCAGGCCCTGCAGAAGGCCAACATCCCCGCGGACAAGGTCGACGAGTACATCCTCGTGGAGGAGGTGACGCGCGGCTGGGAGAAGCGGGTGCGCGAGGAGCTGCCGACCCAGCGGGTGCTGGGCCCGAGCGAGCGGCCGCTGCAGGCGCAGGCCCAGTGGCAGGGCCAGGGCCGGTTCCTCCTCAAGCGCGTCGGCGACGACCCGAGCAGCCGCGCGTGGCTCGCCTCGATCCGCAGCACGGCCCAGCCGGAGGCCGGTGGCGGCGGTGGGGCCGGGGTGGGACAGACCCAGCAGCAGCAGCAGCAGCAGCAGGCCCAGCAACAGCAGCAGCAGCAGCCGCTGACGCACATCTGGGAGGAGGCCGACACGTTCCTCGTGTGCGTGTACAACGTCTCGCCCGAGATCCCGTACGCGATCCTGCGCGTGCCGGTGACGAGCTCGGCCCAGGACGTGCTGGCCCAGGCCCTGGTGAAGGCCCGGCGCATGGAGGACCCGACCAAGTTCGCCCTGGTGGAGGAGCTCGAGTGGGGCGGCACGAGCTCGGTCGGCAGCGGCAAGCGCGCCTGCCGGCTGCTCGCCGACGACGAGAACGTCTACAGCACCCAGGCGTTCTGGAAGACCCTCGGCCGGTTCATCCTGCGCGAGCGCGAGCACGCCCTGCCCAAGAAGCACCTGCTGCCCGCGACCCTCGACCGGCTCAGCAAGGGCTTCAACGTCGGCCGCTCCGTCTCGCTGCCCGGCTCCAGCAAGGAGAAGCTGCCCGTCGCCGAGGCCCTGTCCGACCCCACCTCGCGCAGCCTCCGCTCCAGGTTCTCCGTGCTGCCCAGCAGGAGGCGCGAGGTGCACTCGGACGGGGAGGACCAGGCCCGCGAGTCCGACCTCATCAACAGCGCGATACACCTCAAGAAGATTACCTGGGGCAAGCTGCGCGCCTGGAAGTCTTAGTGCCAGGCCCGGGCGACCGCCCTCTCGGCCGTCTTCGCCCCCAGGACCAGCCACTACTGACTCCACTCCATCAATTCTTTTTCTACTGATCATACATATATATAAATCATAATCGTCGCGCGATCGAACCAAACAAACTATACTATAGCTCGAGCTCGTTCGTTTTCTGCTCGACATAACATAGATCCGGACAACTCTATCGATACAAGTATCGCTCCATCGTACGGGGAATAATGAAAAAATGTGTGCGTTCGACCGTTAGCTTCGCAAAAAAGTACAAACGAAAGAGGCCCTTGCATTCAATTTTTCAGTTTCCCGCACTTCCAACTCTTCATCCTCAAAACCGCGACTCGACTCGTGTATCTACACGATTAACGATTCAGATCTATGCAGATATATATTATCCATGAAACTCATCGCTAAATTTAAAACAAATGGCTTACAATGTGGATGCAAAAATGGAACGCAAATGATGAACGACCATGGGATAGAATCCTCTTGGTCAGTCTTTATTAAATAGAAACAACAATTAGGGAAAATGAAATGCCTACTCTGCATGAAAAAAAAACTGTTTATATTTGATTAAGGAAAACCAATAAATGTAGTTGATGCGTACATACATATATATATATATATATATATATATATTAATTTTCTTACGGCCTTCTCGAGGCTTCGCAAATCATAATTTATCTTAGGGAGTTCGTGAAATGTTATCCGAAACACATCTTCCAACAAACTAAATGGTAAACTTTGAATATAATGCATTAACTAAAATTCGACGGAAACATAGAAAGAGATTCTGAGAAAAGTGATAGGGGTGTGCAACGTTTATCAATTTTATGGATATTTTTTCGTAATATTCATGAACTGATATGTCAGTTTAGACAAATGTTTCTTTCTACCTATTCAACTCAATACATTAACAGATTGCAAATATACAAGTGTTGAGCGTCTGTTTATTATTGTTTCTTGATTTTTAAAGAAACTGAACTTCCCATCAAAATTCGACTTTATTTCCTCATCTATTTTGACTCATTTTTCTTACTATCGAATGACAAACTAAAATTCATCTCCCAAAACTTCATTAATCATGACAAAGAAGCATTGGTCTAAGAGCACTATTATTTTGATAAAGATCTTTGAAGGTACTATTTAATAAAAACAGCTGACCCTTTGAGAAGTACACACTGATAAAATTTACACACGAAAGAATGATAGATTTGAAAAATAAATAATAATTTTGAATATAACTTTAGGGGATAAGGATTTATTCATATATCTTCGACGAGATATACGAACATAATATCATCTTCAATCATAAATTATAAGTTCAAGCTCGATCTTGAATTAAAAAGTTGTTTATAAAATGACAAAGTAATATTCTTGTCATCCATGAAATTTATTCATTTTTTTTCTAAGAAAGAATATGTATAAATATATCAAAAATCTCAAGAAACGATATCGAAGTTACATGCAAAGACAGCCATATATATCTACTACCGTATTTTGCGGTGAAGCAGTCAAGTTATAATTCAATGTTAGTATTGAAGACATTGATTGAGAAAAAAAGATAATAACTACAATGAATTCAGATTTAGAAATACAAACTGGAAAATTGATCATTTTTCATATAGGCATCGCAATAAGATTCTGTTGCGATTCGAAATAACCAAAGATAGATTATGATACTTGAAGTCGAATGATGTACTAGACTTAAAAACTACATTTTTCCAGAGGAAGAGTTATTGAATGCTGATAAAATTTTTAATTCAGTTTTCCAAGTTCTTCCGAAGAAATATATTGTCGTTAACTTTTAAGAATATGTTCTTAATCTATAATTGAACTAGAAACTTTTTCTTTCATTATTTTGATCTGAACAAAACGTTGTTATCATCATTGAAAAACAGTAGTCGAAAATCATTCACAAACTTCAGGATTTATCATTATAAAATAGTGCCAAATTTTCAAATTAAGATCGAATCATGAATAAAATTCAATGCATTTCATATTTTGATACTGAAAATACATTTCTAGCATCTTCAAATACAAAAAAAAATAAAACCATTGGAAAATGATTCTTTTTAAGCAAATATATAATTTTCAGCACTTCACGTGTATTATAAATGTTTAACACAAGTATACATGTGGTATTCTAGAATGAGAATCGTAATAACTCTTCCTCTTTGAATGAATAATTCATACATACATATGAAATATATTAAAAGATTTTGAAAAGAAAAAAATTGCCGAGTGCCAATTGCGTACACTTCCTAGTCGATGTTAATGCCATCGATTCGTCGATCTCACACTTGACGGTTACTAATTCCAACTTTTTTGAGAACTTTCTTGAAATTTCCTTTGTTAGTTGGAATCGATGAAAAGAGAATTAGCGTAAGACATGAAGTTCTCAAACAAGCAATAACCCCTATATTCGTGTCTCGTGCCTAGAGACAATTTATTTTCCTACAACGAATGAACAATAGATAGATAATTCATACGATGTTATGCTTTCAACTACCAAACAGAAAATTTGTTTAATATCTATACATCTAAATGAAGTACCTGCACTCATTAATAATTGTTAAATATATATTTAAACTGAAAAGCCACCGAGAAACGTTGATATAATTTTTGAATTTCATACAGCTGTAGAAAATATTTGAAGATAAATTCGCGATTCATAAAAAATATTCACTTAAACTTATTTTCTTGAAAATGCCATGCAAAATGTCCGAATTGACTGAAATAAAGTAGACGTTTTAGACTTGAAAAATTTTAATATTTTAAAATTTCTATCGACCACAGAATGTACGAGTGAAAGTAGGACTGTGGAATTGTATAAAGAGTTTTCATATAATTCAGGAAAGGTTTAGATAACTAGATAAATGTTCGCAAAGTACCCTTCGTTTCTTGGGTTAATTTCATGATTGATCTTCATTTTCTATATTTTTATGTAATTCACACGAACACGTTTATATTCAATTTTAATAAACACAGTACAAAATTGTAATTTTCATCTGTTTTGAAAACATTCATTTCACATAGAAACAGATTAAAAAGATATTCAAGATCGGTCACGACAAATCCAAAACCTTTCTTGAAAATACGACTAACCATTATTTCTTCGCTTAATGACGAATCTAACAATCCATCTTTTTCTACGTTCAGTACCTGTTGCGATCGATGGATCGACGCGCAATCACATTTGTAATTCTACAGAACTTCTATTAGAAAAGAGAATTACATATCGATTAGATATATAGAGCAATGACTTATGCATAAAAATATCAAGATAAAACAATGATAATAAACAACTAGATAAAACAAATTTAGAATATATCTTGAGATCGATTCTTCAACGTAATTTAGAATTTCGAACACGAACTTCGTCTTTTCAAATTAAAGCTTGATGATATACATAAGATGTAAATACAAATTAAAAACTTAAATGTACTTATTTAAACACGTCTTGTAGTGTCTTAGAAAAAAAGCTGTTAAAGTTTCTGTTCCATATGTGAAATGTTGCAATTTTTCTTAGAGTGTTATTTATAATGAATTATATTGAGATGGAATATATCTGTGAAAATTGTTTCAATATATAGATACACATTTTTATACTTGCTGAAGAATACGTGTATGTTCATCAGAAATAAGCTGTTAATGTCAATCATGTAAAGCTGCGGAAATAAAAGTTATTCTATTTTAAGAAATCCTCAATTTACTTTCATTTTCACAAAGTATGTGCATCGTTATAATGTGTCAACGTGAGAGTAACAGTTTTCAAATGAGAACAAAATTGTCGTGTTTGAAATAAAAATTTTATAAGTCTCTAAATTTAATGTATTTCATAGATGAATGCGCGCATGTTTGGCAAGAAAACATAGACGTCATTCTACGATCATCGTATGTTGTATTAATAACGATACACGTATGTAATTTACAACTACTTTTAAACATTCGGGACCATTCACGAGATGATGAATAAGAAAAAATTTTAATATAAGTATAACAATCGTTTAATCGAAGAACCATAAGCAGTATTAAGTTTCAATATGATGTCCTCTATACTCTCTGCACTCATTATGAAATTATTGTAACCACCCGTAAATATATATATATCTATATATAGTGATACTCGTGTACATACATACAATTTTATCCACATATCCACATAAAAATTGAAGGTGCACGTGATATAAAGTTATAAAAATTTAAAATTAAGTACACGCGTACACGTATACATATTATGAATCTATAAAATAAAGAAAATAAACTTTTTATTGATGAAATTGAAACTATTGAAATCAATCCTTTTTCAAATAGAGTAAATGCAAAAGAGAGAAAACTGGAAATACAACTTCAGTCATGTGCTAATCTTATAGACCTCAATAGACAGACATCTTTTAGACATCTCAATAGATTCTTATCGTTTCTCGACATTTTTCATTGAATTACTTGAAAAATTTGCACCTTCTGTTCGGATATTTTTTTCAGATATTTCGTTTAATTTTGTCTATTTCTAATACAAGAAGAGAAATAAAATGTAATGAATTGAAAAGATATTTATTATCATGCAAGAAGCGCCATAATAGTACATTTCTACACTACAGCAAAAGACGAATTCTAGGCACGGGCAAACTTAAAATCATCTTTTGCCTTGATATAGAACTTTTTTTTATCACGAGTGTAGAAAACTAAAGTTTAATGATCAACTTTTCGATACAAGTGATGAAAAATATGTTTTCTTCATAATTGAGTATAATACTCATAGCCTTTATATATGTTTTTTATCGACCAACTTAGCAAATATTCCTTTGAAAATCAACGACTATGTGGTTAGTTCCCAAAATATAAAAATTGAGGAACACGAAATCATTTACATTAACAGAAATTGATTTTTCTATTGAATTCTTCAAATTTTAATGTGTTAGGACTGTTGATTCACATATTCCGGTTCTTCTATTTCTCAGTCTTTCAGCTACCATACTGTAGGCTTCAAGCTGCGTGTCGCACTTACCAGAAATATATTCATAATTCCTGTCACATAATCTACACGTTGGCACATACTTTAACTCCTTCCAAATGTATATAAAATGTTTGACTCAAAATTTCATTTGAGATCCACTTTTTATCGCTCATTTCTGTGCGTTTGAATCCATCTCATTCTCTCTTACTCCATTACTTTTCCCATATTTAACCTCTGACCTGGGAACGAATACGCTTTAGTGATGAGAAACAATGAAACAAATAGAATGTTCAACAATGAATGATAAACATTTGATATTTCATGGAAAATGGTATACAAGAGAGAATATAAGGATGCACAAAATATGGTCAAGAAGGAGAATGTAATTCGATCCAAGCTTTAAATTTACTCTGTTGTTTCCAATCGAAGCCATGAGCTAATAAAACTGCATGTGTAGCAAATTATGAAACGATAGGTACGAATACACTGTCATTCTTGACGTAGCGTAATTTTAGAAATACTTGATTAGTCATGACTTGCCAAGTAGACTTTCTCCGTTCGTTACTGAAGGAAGAAATTACTTATAAACGAGAAAATAATACGTGTAATCTACCGCATGCGACCACTTAGATCACGATAATTACGACTAATTAAAATTATTATGATTATTATACTATTATTGATATTGTTGATGAATCTACATGTAAATAAAAATAAAAAGCATTTTTATAAAATTTCTATATCGATATTCAATGCCCTTCATCCGTGAATTTTCGTCATTGCAGGAGCCAGAAGTATATGACAAGATAAACCAATAATAAAACTGGATCGATTACTAGGATCATCAAACCTAAACTGTGCATATTTCACCCAAACATAAAAATAGCTGTTTTTGACTCATTTTGATCTATAAAATTAGATTACTAGAATGAAAAATTTGTTGAATGCCAAGACTTTAGGTGAAATTTGACGAGACCATCATCGGCAATCTACTGGTACACCACGTTCTTGTCTACCTCAAGACGAACGGAAAAATTTCAACCACCATACATGATATTAGCTGATCATTCACGCTGATCCTGTACCTGCGAATCAACACAAAGGTCGTGATAATTCTCCATTTTCAGTAAAAGCAACAATTAGTTATATCTATTGCCAGAAAATGAAATCACGACAAAAAGAATGTTATATTAACCCAGAGGTCCCCTCAGTTAAAAAAAATCAGTAAAATTTTCAATTTCATGTTGGTAACATACGAATTCATTATTACTAATTATACCTACCGCGGACGAAGCCGCAAAGGGAGATGCTAGTTGTGCATAATATACAAGTGCTAGAAACCTTCGAAATTATCGACTACCGTGCTACCGATACTATTTCAGCGCCACCTGGAAATAGTCGGATATGTCACTCGGATACGCGTTTACCGATAGAACCGTAATTTTTATAGGGATATACTCTAATCAATCACGCAAAGTTCTCTGAATATGTATATTATGTTTCGTGTATAGTTTTGTTAATATAATGATCGTTCAAATTTGGCGGTCAAAAGAGTCGTGCTGCCAGCTGGCCGACTGGTAGACAACCGCCCAGTCAGCTGGAAGAACATTACAACAATAGTACACCGGTTCTTCACATATTCCTACCTCCGTGCAACATGTGATTTTGTCCTAATAAGTGGACTTCAAATCTGTTTAGTCGATAGTCAATTTGAGTCTTATTATTTATGATTTCCCAGATTATTAATGACTTAGAAAATTCTTGATTATCGAGTGGTTAACGATCCTCTCCAAACTCATATCATATCAAGGGGTAGTTTACATTTTCATATAGTTACAAGTCAGTAGGTCTACGGTTGTACTTGTAAGGTGAGTGCATTCGATGGGTCCTTGAAAGCAATGTAGCCTCTTTTCACATTTCGTATTTCTGGTGCTTTCTGAACACCAAGGACATTTGACTTAAGTTGGTAGCATTGAAATAGAATTGTCAATCGCTCCCTCCAGTCAAACTACCCTTTGAAATGCCGTTCGCAAAATTATGAAATTCTCATTTCATCATAGCTCAATTCACGACAAACACTTAGAGGGTCGCGCATTGGCAGCAGTGGTTCAAACCTGTTACCATACAAGATTAAGAAGATTATTTTCCCTAACTAGAGAAAGATATAGATAACAAGTTTCCCACTGTCCCATTGCTTTCTGCATTATCTCATTATTTCCAATTTTGCAATTTAGTCAATCACGATACAGTTGTTTTATGTTATATGTCCTATGATAGAAAGAGTAAAAGCCGAATTAAAAATGGAAGTAGAATATCTTCCACACAACATTTTATGAATTGCTCATTTCAAACTATATATAGAATAAACGCGAAAGAGAAATGGAAAAATCGAGTATTGATAAGATTGAATATTCTCATTATGAAGATGAATTATTGTGAAGTCTGTCAAACATATACGAATCTACGTTGAACAATCTTATCGTGCTATTTAAACTCTCTAAAGTGATATCGCTTACAGCCTGTATCTTGCATCTCAGTTTGCTTTCACCTTTTGATATCATTACTGCGTGAGTATCTAGTGAGCGTCGCTGAAGAGAAAAACAGTCAACATGCCGGTGAGTTAACATAAAAATACGTATATTTTCAAGCTATTCTTTGTTATGAAACGAAATTCATAATTTAAAATGCATTATTATATATCATTCTTTGACGTTATATGTGAATATATATCATCGAGATATTCATGAATTAAATAACGAAATAGTAATTTTGGTATCAACTGCTCGGATGATCGAATGGGGCCGAGAGCCGGCATAACCGGTACGAAGGTCACATGATCATCCATGTGACTACACGTTACACCTTACGCCCGTGGTGCGGCCATAATTTTTCATCACTTGTATCGATTCTACACTCGTGATGAAAAATACTGTACGATACTAGACCAAAAGATGATCCTTGGCTTAATTGTGTGTGTTACCAGCCTCGCTTTGCTCGGGTGTGGCAAACCTCGCACGTACCTATAGAGTTCGTCTTTTGCACTAGTTTTGTTATTCTAAGAATAGAATATGCTTATGGGTTTGTTTTTGGGTTTAAAGAATTCTACGCCTGAGAGCAATTGCTACGATAAGAATACAAAACAAGGTCGTCACATCGCTAAAAGTCGAGACTGAATCTCGTACTATTGCTTGGTTACCAGAGTATCGGGCCTAGGGCGTAAAGATAAAATTTACACCCACAAAGCATGAACATATATGGGTACTTTACGCCTACTATGCCAAAAAATTATTATTTATTATTGTACGATTATTGGAAAAGATTCAACCATGGGATTTTAATAGAAACCTCTATTTCTAGAATATCAACTTCACTTACAAAGGTCTCATAGCACCAGTATTCAGTCCGTTCAAAAATGACACGTAAGACACTGAAATTATTTAATAAAATTATAGAATCGAAATATCTCATTGCGTGATTGTATTTATGCATATTTTATAAAAATTAATTTACAGGGCCCGGAGTTTAAATCTATCGATCATCCCGGAGTACGCGAAATTTTTAGCATCAAAAAATGTTAATGGTGTTCTAGGTATGTTGATTATAAGTGAATTTATTTTACTGTGTGATTTTAATCATCACTATCAGTTGGGTTTTTATCATGACTAGGGCTATATCTTCTTACTCGCTACGCTCGCCAACCCCCCAATTATGACCCAATATTTCGATGTCTACGGAAGAAAATGATTTACATGAGAGCATTTTAATTTCAATTTTTATGTTTGAATTTAGAAATCACTCTCTTAAATTTCTTAACTGAGCTGATTGACCTCAAGTTTCTTGTAGAGCAAATATTTTTAATACTGAAAATGTTCAAGTGAATGGAACAACTGGAGAAGGGACTACACTGTCCTTAGAAGAAAGGAAAAAGGTAACAGAAGCTTGGGCTATTGCTGTCAAGGATACGAAGCAACATCTTATGGTCCAGGTTGGAGGAACAGCTTTGAAAGATGTTCAAGAACTTGTAAGTTACACGCAGTATGCACACATGTCTGCTATTCTTCTTTCGAACGTTCTATCATTTATGATGAATTCACTTTGTATAGTGAAGATAAAGAAAATGTAATTTCTCAGTTCAGTATCTATTTTGATAGTTGGCTGGAATAAAAATAATGTTATTTCAGGCTGCTCATGCAGAAAAATTGGGAGTAGACTCTCTTCTTTGTCTACCTGAACTTTACTTCAAACCAACTTCAATAGAAGAGCTAATACAATATTTGCGAAGTGTAGGAGAATCAGCTCCAAAAACGCCACTTTTGTATTATCATATTCCAAAACTTTCTACGGTCAACAGTGAGAGTTAACACGAATATTATAACGAATATAAAAAAGTCAATAAACAAAATAAAAATGAGTGAGATTTTATATTTAACTTGTTTAGTTCATATGGGAAGATTCCTGGAATCCGTAGGTGAAAAAATACCAACATTCGCAGGTATCAAATTCACTAGCAATGACTTAGAAGAAGGTTACGAAGCGTTGAACGCTAATGATCGTTTTTCAGTTTTCCTTGGTAGTGACGTGGTAAGATACTTATTTTAAGTTTCAGCTTCTCGTCCCCGCAAAGGTAAAATATAACTAGATTACATTTTATTTGACAGCTTATGGCATCAGCATGTACTATTGGAATGGATTCATTCATAATGACGAGTTTAAATTTCATACCTGAACCAGCTTTCGATTTATTGGAATTTGGAAAAGGCAAGAAAGATTTAAAAAGCGCTCAGAAAAGTCAAGAATTTCTTACCAAGATAGTTAAAGAGATAACTCGATATGGTAAGTTGAATGACGTCTTTATAATTTCTCGGTAATGAATCATTTCTTCTTTTTTAATCAAGATCATAAATAACTTGTAGGTTCTTGGGTCGAAACGATGAAAGTCGCTATGAAAATGACGACAAATTTGTCAATGGGACCTCCGCGGTTACCTGGAAAAGTTCTCACTCAAGAAGATATAGAGTCTATGGCACATGGTTTGACAAAAGTTGGATTACAAATCGATAAAACGAATTTGTCAAAGATATATTAAAAATCAAAAAATCTTCGAATTGCAGTTATTCTTTCAGGATTTAATTCAGCAATCACTAATACTCATACCCGGAATTAAAAATAAATATTTTTACTAAAATAATACATTTTATCAAAAGTAATAAAAGTCTTTCATTTTCAAGGCGTTATTTCTCACCTAACGAATCGACAGTCAGGATTTTAAAAACATTTCTACATCAAGTCGGTTGAGAGTTTTTTAAATTTCTTTTTAAATTTCAAATACTTTTACACTGCTGCAGAGGATTGTACACATTTTAATTAAAGAATTCTTGAATCAAAACATTATTGAAGAATTCTTCTATTCTCATTTATGATTTTTCTGTGCGCGGATTTAAGTTAGAACCTCATTTCTGTGCGCGATTCTGAGTTATGACCTTGCTACTCCCAACCGACGATTTATGTCTTAACGTTCTCGCTTATTTGAAAAAATTTCAAATTTAAATTCTATAGCTTTGGGATCCTTGATAAGTATGATATTTAAAAGGAATAACCGAACGATTTTCCGTGAAATATGTTATTAAAAATTGATATTCATATTGTCAGCCAAAAATTGCAAGAAGTTCTATCCTGAGTCTACTTGACTCTTGTTGATCATCACCGATTACTGAACATGATAAAATGATTGTATCTTATATATTTTGTGCTGTGTAAATGACATGTAGAAAACGATATAGTACATTTTGATACTAGCTCGCTTCGCTCGGGCGGCAAACCTCACGCGTGCCTAGAATTTGTCTTTTGGTCTAGTATCGAACAGTATTTTTCATCACGAGGGTAGAAAACTAAGGTTTAATAATCAACTTTTCGATACAAGTGATGAAAAAAAAATTCGAACGCCAATTTTAAGTTCAATCTATTAGAAGAAAATAATATAGTATTGTCACTCAAAAATAACAATATATATATATATATATATATATATATATATATATATATATATATATATATATATATATATATATACACACCAGAAATTTTCGAAGTATAGGAGTTTGTCTTACAGATTTGATCGCATATTTTGCTGGTGCCTTGCATCAGTTGTTATCTCTAATGATAATATGATAGATCTAATGAGCCAATTGCTATACAAAGTAAGGTTTCGCTCTTGATTTATCAATTTTTTAAAAAAGGGATAAACCATCTCATCCAAGTATTATAAATGAATTACTCAGATTGTGAAAAATTATCAAAAAGGTTTATTTGGGGATAAACATGAAATTGGGAATGATAAAATAGTCATATAACAAACAGTTTTTGAAACAGTTATAAGTATAACAATGAATTTACAAAAATGATTATCTTCCAACATGAAATATATATATATGTATTTACGAATAATGATAGATAATCTTAATTTAAAAAGATTCTATTAGTAAGAAAGTTATTTTTCTATGTTAAGTTAAAGTACAGTGTATATTTACATTTTATATTCATTCTTAAGGCATCTATAGATAGTAGTTATGATTACTTATTAACTAATGACTAGTTAATCTTATTACAATCTACGATTTTGGCATTTATCTCAGTTATTAAGAAATTCACTCTATCATTTTCAGGTAAATTTGTCCATACCTTTCGCGACACTGTTATTACTTTTGACATAGTTTCGAGAGTTTCAACATAAATTTTAAATATGCCCAGTAACTGACCTGTATTCCGAGAATACCATGAAGCTGGTAAGCATAATAGACTAATCCTGTGAATGAATAATTCTTTTAATAACAGATGATATTATATGATAAGAGTTTTTGAAACCTTTACGTACAAGTGACAATTAGCCGGAACCTTCAAATCTTCAATAAATTCAACATTGTACTGGTTTTCTAAGGTGGCTCCCTGATTAGTACCTCCCATTTCAATAGGATATTCTTTTTGTTTGATTATAATAACATGATCTACAAATCATTTTTGTTTTTAATAGTGCTGATTCAATTTGTAAATATAAGACTCTTATGATTTTACAGATAGAGTATTGATGCTTACCTATGTGATGATATAATCTTGTCTTGAGGCTTGACTTAACATACTCAGTTCCTCCCATAGCTAATTCAAGACTTGATTGCAGTACCAAGTCTTGCTCTGTTAGCAAAACTTTAAATCTTTTAATAACTTCTTCTGAGGGCATAGGTCCATCATAATTTGGTAGTGTTTTTAATTTTTGCCATAACTTAAGATAAGTCCAGTGTAAATATTTGTTTTCAAGAAAATCGACTTTTGAATTGAATATTTTATGTAGAACTACTTTATCGTAACAATTGAAACAGGCCAGATGCAACGAATAAATCAGTAAATGCTCCAAACTGAAACATTGTATATTACTAGTTGTCAACGATTCATAAATTTCATTCCAGAAAACTGGTTTATAACTTGCATAAGCTAATCCACATATAAGACTTGACAACAGTTGCACTTCGTTTGGAATATTTTTCTTCAGCATATATTTATCTTCATAAAATTTTGCCGTTATATAGCTTAATATATTATTGTTCAAATGGCCAAGTTTTATCAATTTTTCTATAAAAATATATAAATCTTTTGTGAGACCAATATCTCTAGATATCAATGTCTGAGCAAAACTATCTATTAGGTCTATGTTGTAAAAAGCATTTTGCCTGAAAGAAAAAAAGACTTGTTAAAGACGGCTTTATTCAATGGGAAAGATAAGCTTGTTGAATACCTGTTAATTATTAACTATGAATAATCGATTCTATCAGACTTCCTGATCAGGAGGACGCTGGTTCGAATCCAGCCCGGGGAGCGTGGAATTTTTTTCTTGCAATATTGCTTTGGGATAGTCCACCAAGCCCGATAGAATTGATTGTTCATCATTTGTAAACTTGTGGGTGTTAAAAATAATTACCTTTTAATTATTATTTGAGTGACGGATCCTTTCAATAATCCAATGATATCATATAAATCAACATTATTTATATTCTTAATTAAAATATCTTGTGTCTTTTTCAGAACTTTTTCCGATCCATATGGAAAAAACTTCATAAAACATAATGACCTCATTATAGAAGTAGCATTAGAAACTGGAACGTTTTTAAAATTGTGCCTTCCCAATGCATCTATAATGAGCTGTAACATAATTCTATCTTTCAGATTGAAGCATATATATCTTAAAGCATCGTCTAAGAATTGTATATCATCTTCTTCAAAGTGATTTGTTATTTTAATGACGAATTTCCTATTCATTTTGATGTGAAATGAAGTAATTGTAGGTGTTTCTGTCATTTTACACAGTAATCTTGCTAATTTATTATATTGACCAAGGGTTGAATTGGACAGTAATGTATCAGCTTGTTGTAAAATTGATACAATGATTCTTGATGAGGTTGATACATTCATCACCATGAGAGATTCCAAGATTTGGATAACTTCAGTCATATTCATCTCATTTATATGAGATTCCAATAGATAATACAAGTCATCATAAGATTTCCTGGTTAAACTCTGTTTATTTTCCTTGTATTGTTTTGACAATACGTTCACTGCTCTAACAATATTTACACCTTTAATTGGCTTCTTATTTTCTTTGATTTGATTTGGAATTTTTGGAGGAATTCCAGTTAAGTCAATTTCATCAGCAAATTTATCAGCTCTGTAAATTTTTTCCGAAAATGTCTTATCCTTATCTAAAATCAATCGTATAAACAATATAAAAGTTGAATTTTGTAGAAAGCAAAATGAGTTTTTACCTTGTACAGCAGAGAGTTGACTAATGCAGCGGACATTTTTCAAATAATGTAAAAGGGTTACACTTCTCAAGCTCATTAATGAATTGACAATTGTTTTAGTCAGCATTATGTAATATTTGGATTCAAAAATTAGTTCAAACACTGTCTAAATAATAAAGAGGTTATGAAGTACGTTTACATATTAGCATTACCAGATAATTATTTCAACTATCTAGTTTTTTTATGAATGCTACCTGCACAGTGAATATCCAACGTTCTTCTGACAATTTAACCATCGAATGACAAAATTATTTGGAATCAATTACTATACGTAAATACCATGAGTAAATATCATATCGAAATAGTCTGCTATTATGAAAAGAAAACCGTATGAATCAAAGCAGAAGAACAATCTTGTTCTTATAATAAATGTATGAGAATTAGGAAAAAAAATAACGTTTAATGAGTTTCAGTGAAAACAGTCATGAAAAACTGCACGAATTTTCAGACTAATTTCGAAACACGCACATTAACTTTTACTGGCGCACATTGCGCGCCGCGCGTGCGCTGTTGTGCGGGCCCCTTAGGGAGCGTTTACACGCTATTAGGAAACTGCTGTTAACACCAATGAGAGACATAAACTGCCCTGTCGATGTTGCGTACGATCCTTTACTCTTCAGCAGACGACGTTTCAGAGTTTACAAATAAATACAGCATATATAGATATATATACATTGTTGTAATATACTGCTTCAGGATAACAAATCAAGCAACATTGGAATAAGTTCCTGTCTGTAAATAATATGTGAAGACTATTCGAATATAAAATTAACTCGAGATCTAAAAATTTCCTATATAATAATAGACTGCATGCTATGATTTGTCTATTCTGTCTTTCTGGTGGATTATTTTTCAATTGATCAGTTTGCAATCATGACTGATGAAGAAGAGTCAGCGAATAAAACTGTACATGAAATATTATTAGAACTTTCCGAACCAATTTTATTTAAAAATATTTTGAGCTCATCAAAAGATTCCAATGATTGGAAAATATTGGAATGGAGTTTGGAAGATCTTGCCGATAAATTTGGTGACCTCAAATTACCATTCAGAGTAGGGAAAAACTCTACAACAGATGTAAGTAAGAATATACAACTCATTTGAATTATCAGTATATTGCTCATTAATATGAACTTGTACTCTTCAGCATCCGCAGTGGGAAAATGAAACTCCAATTGAATGCAAAACATTACAAGACTTTCTAGTTGACTCATCTCAAAGTAATGATCCATCTCAATGGTATTATTTTGATTATAAACACATGAATGACTGGTTTAAGGATATGCCTGAAATTATGGAATCTTTCAATTGGGATAAATTTGAATCTAGTATGAATACATCTGATTCAACAATATGGATTGGAAGCAAAGGAGCTCACACAAATTGTCATCAAGATACTTACGGATGTAACTTAGTTGCTCAAACTCATGGAAGGTTTGTAAAATCATTTCATCCAGCATTATCATTTTTCATAGATTAGATAGAATTCATATTTCAACTGAGTATAATTTTCAGAAAACTATGGTTATTAGCTAAGCCCGAATGCAGTTCTTTCATGCATCCAACACGCATTCCATATGAAGAATCTACAATCTTTAGTAAACACAATTTTTTCACTCCAGGTCAAAAAGAAATTAAGGCAATTGAAAGTATGACAGATAATACAAGAATGATTATTTTAGAGCCTAGAGATGTACTGTTTGTTCCGAAAGGATGGTGGCACTATGTAGAATCTTTGGAAACAAGTATGAGTGTGAATGTCTGGTTACCAATGAAAGAAGACTGTTATTCAAGATTTAGAGAAGCACTTGTTCATTTGATAATGAACATATTTGGTGATGAAATTCCAAGAACAGAGGATCAACCAAAAATGTCTACATTGAAATGCATTGAATTTGTAAGTTCTAGGTTTTCAAATTATTTTTCAAATACTTCATATACTCATATATTTATTGAAAAAAATTTCTTAGATAGAAGCATCCTTCAAAGAATGCCAAAGATTCAAACAGAATGCTGAACCTCTGCAAAAGAAACGAAAGTTGGATATCAGTGATTTGGACCCTCTTGATTGTTTGAAAATCAAATTTCCAAATGTCATTCAACCAATACCCTGTTTAAATACTGTAAATATGAACAATTTTTTGAACAAAAATGCTATAAGAAGTGTTAACATCGAAGAAGAAAGCCCACATGAAGTTGAGTTATCATCGAAATTGAATCTTCTTGAAAAAGTGCTTGATGCTTATTGTGATCCTTCAGTTGTTTCTAAAGTAACACAAATTTTGATGAATACATGAATATGTGTGTACAGATAAAAATTTGTAGGTCAAATTAAAGGAGTTGTGCCCAAAAATGTAAATATTGTAAAATAACTTTTATAAATTGAACGAAACTATTATCGTTAACGTTAAATAATCATTATTGTTTGATCAATATATTTGTATGAGTTTTCAATCAAATTGACCAATCTATACAAATACAATGAAGGATGAAATTTTCAACTTCCCGCCTCTCAAATCATTCTTATGCTGTAGTTGGCTATAGTGTAATTTGGATTTGAACCATTGAATTGCATTCAATTTTATTGATTTTAAACTCTGTTAAAATATTCTGTATATTTATGATCCAGTGTTACGTGGCTATAGGTAGTAGCCTTATAAGTTCAATATGTATGCCACGTGACACCAGATACGAATTTTAATCTACAGAATATATTGTTTCATTAAAATTGTTTGTCCTGGGTCTGTTATAAATTTTGATAACCTTTACCGTCTCGATCTAGCAGTATAGCCAACCATACCGACGATAATCCTGGTCTTCTCTCTTTGTATATTTTTACAGTCAAGAGCAAAGCGCTTTTTAAGAGGTTAGATTTGGTTATATTTGAAGAGAAATACGCAGAATAAACAATGTCAACAGTTTTTTAATTCTTTTGAATAAAGTAGAGCACGATTGGATACTTTCTTGTTCTATTGTTCCTAAGAATTTCAAAATGGGTCTTCTAACAATATTGAAGAAATTGAAACAGAAAGAAAAAGAAATGAGGATTCTTATGTTGTGAGTATCCTTTGATTTAAGGTCTGAAGAATCTTTACTTTACATTATAAGAGATGTGATTATTAGGATTAAAGTATAAAATTAACTTGGTTAACTAATTATTGTTGCTGCCTTTTTAGAGGTTTGGATAATGCTGGTAAAACAACTATAGTCAAAAGATTGATTGGTGAACCTATCGATACAATATCTCCAACTCTGGGGTTCAACATAAAAACATTGGATCACAAAGGATTTAAACTCAACATCTGGGATGTTGGAGGACAAAAGTCACTACGTACCTATTGGAAGAATTATTTTGAAAGCACAGATGGTTTGATTTGGGTGGTAGACAGTGCAGACAGAAGACGTTTAGAAGATTGCAAGGAAGAAATGCACAAACTGTTGCAAGAAGAACGTTTAGAAGGTGCTACTCTTCTGATTTTTGCAAACAAGCAAGACTTACCTGGAGCTGTTTCATCAGAGGACATTGCACAAATTCTAGATTTGGACAGTATCAAAACACACCACTGGAAAATTTACAGAGCTTCTGCCATAACAGCTGAGAATTTGTTAGAGGGTATAAATTGGATAGTGGATGACATTTCCAAACGAGTATTTTATAACGATTAACTGTGATCATGGCCTTGCGACAAACATTAGAAATGTGTCCTGCATGTTCTTTCATTCAAGAAACTTGCAAGTGAGAGAGACTGTAAAGTTCATTGTTCATTAATACTAGCTTATTTAACTTGATTATTATAATTTTATACAAAATATATCGAACAAACTAATTTATTACGATAAACATTTCTTATAAAGTTGTTTATTTTTAAAAAAAAATACTCACAAAAGTTTCACTTCTTCTTTTTATCCTGAAAATATAATTTTTTATGAAGTTAGTCAAATCACTAGTTTAGTTAAAATTTGTATACATCACCTTTTTGGAAGATTTTTTCGAGGTTTTCGTTTTTTTGCCCTTTGATTTCTTCGATTTTCCTTTTGGGTGAATTGATTTTCTTCTAGGTGGTTCAGGTAATTTTGTATCAGGGAAGTAAGTCATATAGGACTCTTTCAATGCAACTTGGTCAACTGTTTTCTTAGTCTTTAAGAATTGTTTCGCGATTTGATTTGCTAGATTGTCAGATATTGGGACACTTCTCGATACAACATCAAGAAAATCCGCTAAAAATCAGTCGTAAGACCACAATGAAAATTAGATCACAGCATATACAGAATACAGTACATACCTTTGGTTACAATAGCGTCTTCAAGAGATAACACAAAGTGACCAAAATTTTTACGATCTTTCTTTTTTTTTGGACTCATTGACTCAAAATTGGCTGATTTAAAGTATAACTCTTTCAAATCTGGTCCAACTATTGTAAAATTTTCTAAAATCCCTCCCAACTTGATGACCAAATTTGGTTTAGTTTCTTTCAACTGTTCCAATGCTGGAATAACTTCTTTTGTAGCCCAAACAGATTCAAAATCGAGTAATGCCAAGGGGCTGTGTTGAATGAAGTAATCAGAAGTAACCAAAAGTTGAATGAATTCAGAAACTCCTTTTGATTGTAGAGGATTCCCACTGATGAAAAATTCTTCAAGATATCTATTTTTTAAGAGAGCTTGTGCCATGCGCAGTACATCATTATCATTGAAACGATTTGCTAGAAAAGACGTTTCAGTTTATCTTTCTCAAATGCAAATTAGAGAACCAAGAATATATTAAAAATGAAGTCTCCAATTACCTGACAAATTCATAATCTTCAACTTTCTAGATTGGGAAATATAATTGCAAATATGTGAAACACTGTCTTTTTGCATTGAGTTCCAGGACATATCAACACCAATTAGAGTGCCATTGAGTGACAAACCTTGAAATATGTTTTCAGCAGCTACTGGAGTATGTAAATCATTCCAGCTGAAATCCACATATTTAATAGACTCAGTTGTTTTTAGCATATTTTGTATATCTTTTGCTGAATCTTCATCTAGATTATTGTCAGATACATTGAGGTTTCTCAGTAATGCATTAGCCGATGCTGCTATTGAGATATATTTAAAGCCTTCATTTCCAAGCTCGCATCGACTCAGATTCAATTCTCTTAGTGCAGGCGATAAAGATATACCCTCTTCAAGTCTCAATGCTCCCTCAACACCAATCTTGCAAGCAGTTAAATTCAATGAGCTTATGGAAGTGTTTGCGAGTAGTAGCCTGTTTAAATAATAACATGAATCTGGTGTCAGGTAGTTATCCTGTAAATAAAAGAGATGTCCCATACAATGATTCGTCTATTAACAAGACCTGCTTGATTCGAGCTATTCAAGCTTAAAAATTAATCAATTCTGATCCCTCATTCATGTTGATACAAATAATGGAAAATCAAAAATCAATTTTTCACGTGAATTCCATTCATTTTCTCGGCCTATGAAATCTTGATTACGAGGCTCATCTCAAAGATTCAATAATAAACAACAAGAATGGATTTACAGAAAGACATACCTGCAAGTCAAGTCTGCCTACTGTACTGTTCGAAAGTAAAGCTTCGCTCAAGGCTTGTACGACCTCGGGGTCGATGCCGTAATACCTCAAATTCACTTGATCGCTTTGCAACTGCTCTTTCATGCACCCGATTGGCGCTATACCCAATATCTTCACCGCGTCGAAAAACTTGTCAATCCCGTTGGCTTTGTAAGCAGGATGACTCGGGTACAGCATCCAAAAAGCTCGCTCCAATCCTGGATCCTCCGGGACAGCGAAGTAAGAGTATAGATTAGCGAATTTCATTTCGGAATCGCTCATGCTGATTCTTTTCAAGCAAGGATGCGTCACGGTGCCTTCCGACGACGACGCCTGCGAAGATGCCTCATCCCCGCTGGATACGGACGACAGTATCGTCTCGTCGCTCTGAAAAACTATGCGCATTGAGAGAACAGCGACGTCCTTGTAACGTCGAACTTTGGACGATTTCGCTCTCCAGCTTACTTTCGCTTCGGATATCGACACATCTTCCGGAAGTCCGGTCTTGGAGAACGCCAAAGTCCTTCCGTCGATCGCCGAGTCGAACCAAATTTCTTCCTCCTCTTCCTCGTAATCGTCCCAATTTGGAATTTCATCTTGCTCGAAGAACGTCAGCAATTCATTCTAAATAGCTCGCGCATACGTCGCAATTATTAACATCTGATTGTTGCACGTTTATTGTTACACGAGGTACACAGGTTGTTTCTGTCTTTTGTTTCTTTTTTTTTTATAGCAAAAAGTTGAGTATTGTGTTCTAGATACCCGCGGTTCATACGTACCCTCTCTTCCATGGTTTCTAATTTATAGTTTATTCAGATACACAAGCCTTTCGCTAACTTTCGCGTAAAAATAAATAGAGAAAAGACTTGGCGCGCGACCAACGTATTGATGTGTTTTTTATCAAACTTAACTGCGAGTGACGAAAAAATCAAAGAATTTTGGTTAACGATGGCTTATAAATTGTGAAGTTGTCTACGCAGTCCTTGATACTTCCCCTTGCGAAAATTTATCCGAAAATTGGCGCGCCCTGGCATGCGATACTTCATTGATAAGGAAAAAGTAAAGATGTACGATTTTTCCACAGTGATAGAATGAATTGCGAATATCTCGATAAGCATATATACATATTCCCGATCAAATTTTAAATTCAAAACCAAAACCAGAAGATTTGAAAATATATCCATTACTCTTATCAATTTTGTTTTAAAAATAATTCTAAATGTAAAATTTCATTACGAATAAAATCTCGCACGTTTGTGAGCTATCAATTAATATGACGATTATAGTCGAAACAACAAACAATAGAGTCTTATGAAATTATATTCTAGATGTGATTGAAAAGTGAAAGGAAAAATTCAAATGCTCAACTTTTCAATTAAGAAATCAAGATTTTATACACGTAGACTGAACTTTCCATTAAAATGATAAAATCGTTGTAAACTAATGAATATGCGACGGTGAACGTTTATCATACTTTTTTCCCTCTGCGCACAAAATAAATATTATTCAAAGATTCCTACTGCATATATAATGAATTATTATATATTAACGAACAAACTTCTTGACATTCGGGTCTCAGATTTCGATGAAACGTTTTGAAGTTATTTATATTTAATAACCCAATAAATATTATCTTCAGTCATCAATCAATCAACTTTTCTATAAACATATATAAAATTACACACAAATAACGATATGTAATACTTGCAAATGAAATCAGCAATGATATCAGACGAATCAAAACGTCGAGATAAACGACTGGAAATATCATCTACTCGTACGGATATGATGAAGCTAGCTCAAACGGTTTCAAAAGATCCAAATGTGGCGATCTCCTGGTAAGATGGCAACATGACCATCACCGCTGCAGCAACTGCCACACTTGATCATACGGTCCATCTCGGCGTGTAGGTATTTAGATTATATATTGTTGACAGTGCAGAGAAATGGGGAAAGACAAAATTTTCTCTCGATTTCATGATTCTAATAACCGAAGAAGGCAATTTTGTTGAAAATGAATTCAGCGTAGAAAAGTCCAAACCAGACGTGATATGGCAGATGCCGAAACTATCGAGTGGGCTTTTCATTTCTCCCGAGTAATGTTGAGAAATTCAAATTTAACGCGACGCACTGACTGTTTGCGCTTAACTGGTGCACATTGGGTACATCTACTTTATGATAGTGGTTTGATCAGTAGCCGAGTCGTCGCAAGAAAAGTCGATCGACAGCCTAAGACTTTTTCGGCTGATTCAATTACGTGGGTTGGCCAGTGCCGAGGGAGCAAGTGGCACTTGAGTATAGCCCAGCAAGACGCCAAAGACGCTCCGAATTAGAATTAGATCTTATTAGCCGGGCCGCGGCGTGGTCCGACCGCGCCTATACATACATATCGTAGCTGCTTTTATTATACCTCTGTGGTGCGACCAGTACCAGGAAGCTCATTCGTATCTTTGCTTTGGACTATTTTATTATTTGACGTATACCCGAGGGATTGATTGTGTCTAATTTGCGCAGCCCACCAACATTGTCTTACGGACTTTCTTAATTGTCATTTCTCGAAATTTGTAATATCATCTGATTAATTCATTCTACGTTTTACTCCTTCGCGAACATTGATTAGAGAGTATATATATAAACGGATATGATCTTGGCATCAGATAAGACGATGCGGCGTGGCTTTCCGTTGAGAATAAATCATTCTCGAAAAAGTGTAAGATAAATTATATGTGTAACAGTGGTTTTTCAATTCTCAAACTTTACACGACAGTCGGATATACTCATGACAAAACAATTGTTGATGAGAAAGAAGTTCTCCCGAACGAGCAATCAATTGGAATTTTCAAAAGTGTTTATGTACAAATCTTGACCTAGTTATAATTTATTTTCCCTTTTCAAGCATCTATAAGTAGTCTACGATAAGACTGATCTACTTTAGAACGATATAATTCGGAGAATTTTGAAAAATAATTCAGGCAACCCCAGTAGGGCCCCGCATTGTACGGCACCTAACGCTGAAGCCCGCTTAATGAATATCTTATAATTCTTTGAGAACTGAATTTTCCTTTATGTAAATCATCTATATGCATAATAGATATATGCGATTCTAATACGACCTCTTGCCCTTATAAACTATGCATTGGTCATACCAAATTAATGTCCATCCATTTCTAAGCATAATTTGAGCATATTTTTTCGCTTGGGCATTTTTTCATCTTTAAATATCAGAAAAGACTCGAATATGTTTGTGTATCCATCGCAATTTTCACTAACCCTAGTCGACTGTACTTTTTGAGCAGTATCCCGAGGCTACGAAGGGAAGCATATTTTTCAAACGACTCGGCAAAAGTACGCGTGGCTAAAATGTTAAAATGTGTCTCGGCGCATACATACACACGAGCGAATCGCTGCAGATAAATCGCGCTCGAGCTCGAGCACACAAAACGATATATGCGGAGCTACCGTTGCTCAACCATTAATATCTATAGCGAGTCCTAAGTATATTCATCGCGTTCGCATGCATGCATTGCTCCGATTGGCGAATTAGCATAAGAGCCCGCGTAAAAAATACCCTGCTCTCGGGACTACGTATATACCATAGGTGTGTGTGTATGTGTGTGTGTGTGTGTGTGTCTATGCATACATGCAGCGCCGTGCGCAACTTTCTCCGGCTCATAATTCGCGGCGGTGTCGTCCCGCGCCGCAGCAGCAGTGCAGCTCGCGCGCGCGCGACATCGTTAGCGATCGATCAGAGCCTCGAGAATCCGGGGCCCGATAAATCAGCTGGCGCAAGACATAATGCAAGCTCTCTCTCTCTCTCTCTTTCGCGAGCGGCGATTTGAATGCGCGCCGCGATATGTGGGAACGCTCGTATAGCTCGAACTCGCTAGCGATATGTGTGTATATATATACGTGTATAGGAACACGTACACTGCTCGCTTTATTGAAATTCCCCGGACGCGCCGCGGAATGCCAGCTCCGATTTATTGGTGCGCCATAGTTTTCCCTCTCTCTTCTGCAGCGGGTCGAACGAGAACTGGGTGGATGTATACTTGCACAAGATTTAGCGGTCGAAGACAGTTCAATTCGCGCGCGCGGCCAATCGCGTATAGATATATGCGTATGCGTGAGCGCAAGCCGAAATGAGGCAAAAAGAGAAAACGAGGATAGGAGGAAACGGGGTTAGATGTGTGCGGGTACGAATGAATTTGAAACGAGCCACTCGTGTTTATATGTCGAAATAATAATTATTATTATTTAATAATTAATATAATATTATTAATAATACAATTTTATAATATAATAATCGATCTATCTATTCCTTATGCGATATATATAATATAGTTTTTTCTTCCTCTTTATAAAATAAAAATTCTATCATATAAAAAGTTTTGCTTTCATTTTGCATCATCCATTGCGCGCTTGTCTTCCATCAAAATAAGGAGCTCTTACAACGACGTATACAAGCTACAGGGGGGTTGGCTGTGTCTATGTTTGTGTGTATGCTACGTGTCTTTTTTTATCTGTTTGGGTCTTACACGAACGAATTGCACGTTCAGAGAAGTACAAAGCGAAAGTGGCGCGGGCGCGCGGCCGCACGCGGGAGCCGTCCAATCTCCCGCCGACTCGACTTTCCGCTTAAATGCTTCATTATACATATTTATATTTTTATATATAAATTTATATATATAATATTTATAAAAAAGTTATTTACAATATGTTCGTATGTTTACGACTGCGCTCAATCTTCCACAAAGCCTTAAGAACCTATTGAATTATACAATCTTCATCATTTCATTAAACTTTTTTTCCTCGCTTCGCCGCGAGTCGCTTATAATCGTATTGATTTAATTTAAAGAAAAAAAAAAGAGTAATCAGATATAGATGACGATTCGCAACGCGACAATACAAGCGTCCTTTGTTCATAAATGCGTCCTTAAGATTTTTCGCACGGGTTTTTAGGGAGGGAAAAGGTGCGCAATTACAATGTGTTTGCTGTTAAGGAATTAAAAAGTAATGTATAGAGGGGAAAAATAAAATTATAAGAATGTAAGAGAAGAGCATGAGACGAAAATATAAGAACAAGAAAATATTGGCGTTGCATAACGCCGCGCGCTTCCATCAGTATCACAATGTCTCGTTTGAAGGAACGTACAAAAGCCTGCTGTATGTATCAAAACGAGTGTGCGTGGTTTTTTTTTTCGTTTTACTTTTCTTTGAATTTCCGCAATGAAAGCCTTGTGAAATGCACGAAACATTATACGCACGAGTGAACCATGCCATCATGGGTTATCATATGAATTTTGATTTATCTAATGATTTAAGTAGTCTACGTGAAAATTTCATATCATGACACATACGAATTTTCTACACAACTATATATGTATATAACTGCTAGACTTTTCATTCTGAAAGTTCGCAATGGAGAGTTTCGTATAAAAAATTTGAAGTTTATAATAAAAAATTCCGCCTCGCAGTATCACAACCAGTGAGCCGGTATATAAAATCTTTCTGCGCCTTCGCGCGTACATAGCTCATAAAGTTCAACGCAAATGTCAGTTTGAGTGAATTGGGGGAAATACGAGGGTATTCATATCGAAAAATCGTTTCACCATCGTTGTGTTGCGATGAGTTTGCACATCTCATAATCTCGGATTGACTCGCGTTGTCATTTATTTATTTTGTTCGATTTCTCCTACATCATCCAACGCCGCAAAGTGATTTTGCGGTTACACAGGCTTAGTAAAATTAATAAGTACAGGCTATGTACATATGTACAACGATAACAACTCGACATAATTATCATTTTAGCGTTAAACAGTCATATGTCGTGGTGATTTTTCTTTTCTTTTATATAATTATTGTCGCGTGACATTTGTTTTGCGTCGAGGGGTTTCACCTTTTTTCGATCTTCGAAATCCGTCGGTCGCGATGCTCGTCTCGTTCTCTTCCAGAGAACGATGAGCAATGTGGAAAAATTTCTCTCCCCCGTGGCGCGGCGCACGAGGGGCGCTCGCGGAAGGATCGCTCCGAGAGTAGAGAGAGAGATTATATATGTATAACAGCAAATAAAACTTTTTAAATAAAAACTAAAGACGCGATCGTGGGAAAATCGAGATGGAAAAAGGTGTAACCTCTTAGGGGGTGGGGCAAAAGCGTCTAGTGTGGGGAGGCGTCGGGTCGCGACATCAGACGTGCACGGTCATCATGTGATGGTGGGGCTGGTGGGGCTGGTGGGGCTGGTGAGGGTTGTGGGGGTTGTGAGGGTTGTGGGGGTTGTGGGGCTGGTGGCTGGGGCCGGGCGGCTGGTAGGCCGGTGGCTCGTGCAGCCGGGGCTTGGTGTAGGGCTTGTGGGGCGGGTCCTCGTAGCTGAAGCTGGCGGTGTTGTTGCGCATCTCGGCGCAGGGCGGCTTGTAGAGGGGCGGCAGCCGGTGCCGGCCGTCCTCGCTCACCATCTCCAGGCTCTCCTCGGCAGAGGGGCAGAGGGGCCCGAGAGGCCTCACCACCGACACCCGGCTGGGCTCGCCCGCCTCCGTCTGCTGCTCCTTGAGCGGGTTCGCGTAGCGACGCAGGTTCTCCTCGTTCTGCAAGTTGTTGCTCTTCTCGTCGAGCTCGGCCCGGTGCCTGTGCAGCGACGTCTCGCTGCTCGTCGCCGCGGTCAGGCCGGAGCTGCGGCGCGCCGCCGAGCGCACGTACCACGCGGCCAGCAGCAACAGCGCCAGCAGCAGCGCACACGCCAGGCTGCCGGCGAACACGGCCAGGTAGGGGCCGCCACCGGCGGAGCCGCCGCCAGCGCCACCGCCGCCGACGCCAGCGCCGCCCGACGGCCCGGCCGCCGCGGGGTCGCCCAGCAGCGCCGTCTCGACCTTCACCTCGAGCACCGAGGCGAGCGCGAGCGGCCGGCTGAGCGCCTCGCCGAGCTCGCGCGCCGCCTCCGCCGCCACCTCCGAGTACAGCGTCAGCTCGAGGCTGTCATTGTCGCCGGGCTTGAGGTCGCACAGCAGCACAAGCAGCTGGGGCCGGCGCGGGTCGGCCAGCAGGCCGCGCAGCCGTCGGCACAGCAGCTCGACCGAGCTGCCCGGCTCGAGGGAGTCGCGCCGCAGGAGCAGCGAGAGCCGGGCGCAGTTGGCCGAGGGGCTGGCCTGGCCGGGCCAGCAGGTAGGGGGCGCTGGGAGCGCGGGCGGCCCGACCCGGCGACCGCTCTCCACCGGGCGGCACTCGCCCCACGCGGGGCAGCCGCCGACGAGGCAGCTCTCCGCCGGGGCCGGCACGCACACCTCGTGCGCCTGGCACGTGCTGCCGTTGAGGCAGTTGGCCGCGCCGCACCAGACGTTGCTGCAGCTGACCCGGCCGGCGCGCGAGCACTCGCACGCGTTGCACTGGTCGCGCCAGGCGGCCGCGGGGCAGCCGGTCTGGGGCAGCTCGCACTGGGCGCCGGCCCGGCCCGGCGGGCAGAGGCACGTGTAGCTGGCGATGCCGTCGATGCAGGTGGCGCCGTGGCCGCACGGCTGCGAGGCGCACTCGTTCACGTTGATCCGACAGTCGGGACCGGTGAAGCCGGGGGCGCACTCGCACCGGAACCAGTTCACCCCGTCGACGCAGCGGCCCCCGTTGAGGCACGGCAGCGGCTGGCAGTCGTCGACGTCGCGCCGGCAGGTGGGCCCCTCGTAGCCCTCGCGGCAGATGCACCGGTAGCCGCCGTCGGCCCCGTTCACGCACGTCGCCCCGTTCTCGCATGGCTGGGAGGCGCACGCGGGCGAGGCGATGTGGCACGCGGCGCCCTCCCAGCCGGCCGGGCAGTGGCACGCGAACCCGTCGCCCCGGTCTTGGCAGGTGCCGCCGTGCCGGCAGGTGCCCGGCTCGCAGTGGCCGCCGCGCAGGGCGCACGTCTTGCCCTTCCACCCGTTCCGGCACATGCACTTGAAGTCAGCCACCCCGTCGACGCACGTGCCGTTGTTCCTGCACGGCTGATCCTGGCACTCGTCCACATCTGTCCCAAACACAACAACAAAATCAGCTTCAAACATTTAAATACAGGCGAGACGTTCGTGTAAAGAGACTCTCGCAATTTCTTACAGTGCAAATACTATTATAATATATCATAAGGATGATCAATCCACTGGGTGGATATTCATTTTGAGCATTAGCCTAATGTCGCGCATTGTATTACAGTCAATAGTCACTTTGATCTAAAATGAAGATGGATAACAGTTATAGAAACATCGGAGTTCTTATGCTCAGACTAGCAGTCCACTTTCCCCAAGACCCATGAATTTCCCCCTGACAATAAAGTGAATCGATTTTGACTCAACGTTACAATAAAATGTTTGTCACTGTAAGAAATTTTGAGAGTCGAGGCTGGGAGTGCGGGTGTATGTAACTCACCCTGGTCGCAGAGGTCGCCGGTCCAGCCCTCCCGGCAGATGCACTGGAACGAGTTGACGAGGTCGACGCAGGTCCCGCCGTTGAGACAGGGCCCGCCCCGGCAGTCGTTGATGTTCTCGTGGCAGTGGACGCCCTGGTAGCCCGGGTCGCACTTGCACTTGCCGGCGCTGCAGCGACCCCTACCGGCGCACGCGCTGCCCTCGCTGCCGCAGCCGAGCTCGCTATCGTCGAGCAGGCCGAACTGGGGCCCGTGCTGGCCGGGCTCCGAGCAGTTCTTGCCCTGCCAGCCGCCCTGGCAGTGGCAGTAGTAGTCGGTCTGCGTGTTGAAGCACGGCGAGGAGTTGCGGCAGGGGTTGGGGCTGCAGTGGTCCCGGTCGATCTCGCACTGGGCGCCCGTGTAGCCGACCGGGCACACGCACTCGTACGCGTTCACCAGGTCCCGGCACTCGCCCCCGTTCAGGCACGGCTTCGACGCGCACTCGTCGATGTCCAGCTCGCAGTTCTTGCCCGAGTAGCCGGCCGTGCACGAGCAGTGGTAGTCGTCCACCAGGTCGATGCACAGGGCCTCGTGCTCGCACTGACCCACGCAGTCGTCGATGTTCTTCGTGCAGTTCTTGCCCGTGAACCCGCTCCGGCACTTGCACCTGCAACAAATCGATCGATGCATTGGTAACGATCTCCCATACCGTCATCTCAGAAATGAAGCTCATTCGCGAGCGACAACCAATCGTGATGAAATTTTCCGACGAGTGCTTTCTGGATATATCTCAATAAGCCAAACGTACAGTGATTCAGTTTAAATTTCGAAATATCAAATTGACGGAATATCTCTGGGACAACGAAACATTAGACTGAATGGCTTCACGTATGGCTCATTGTGGTAGTCAAAAATCTCTTGGAAAGTTTCACCGTGCAATTGGTCATCCGAATTTGACAACAGTAAGTCAAATCTAATTTATCTTCGATCTGTTCCGTTCCATTTTATCCCAACGTTTGACGTACAATGTCAGCACCATCCAAGATTGTAGCGTTTACGGTGCGTGGAACCATAAAAATGTAAGAGACGCCGATGAATGTCTATCAGCGCCACCCGTAAAAAGTCTCGTTGCGTCGCTCAAATTCGCGTTTACCGGTAGAATCTCAATTTTTCAGGCGCACGCGCGCGCGCCCTAATGATTCACTTAAAGTTCCCTCGGTGCATTTCCGCGAAAAGTATGTATACAGCCGATAGAGCAGCGTCACTCGCGTACCACGGCGCGACTTTTTAATCGAGTTAGAGTTGACGTTTTTTTCCTCCCCCCTCCTCGAGCGCAATTATCTTTTAACGAGCCGAGATCTCCGTGGGATGGATCAAAAGTATGCAATAATTGGTATTAGCTCGGATTTCTATCGGACTCGCGCGCGGAACACAACACGTCTCGATCACGCGCTCGGCCGAAAATACAACGTCGTCGTGGCCGTGATACGTGTGCCTGCGTGCGCTCTCTTCGCGTCACGCGCATTCTCCGGCCGCGCAGTCGGATTCGTTTGATTATTAAACCACAGTCCTCTGCTACCAATTAAAACGATATAATCCCGGCTGCTGCTGCTGCTGCTGCTGCAGTTTCTTCGAGCGGCTTTCTAGCGCAAAAAACGGCGCCTATGGGAAACTATCACGTGGCGTGTGCGGGTCCAGTTTTTCTCGCACGCGCGCGCGCGACTGTCCGAGAGAGAGAGAGAGAAAGAGACGGACGCTCGCGGCGCTTCTTGTTATCGGGCGCGTGCCTCAACGGGGCGCCCCTAATGAGAACCGGTGCCGCCGTGGACACATGCCGCCGCGGTAATTGACACTTTCGGCCGAGGGACGGATGGACGGACGGACGGGCGGATCGCCTAAAGACGAGCTCGCGGCCGAGTCATCCTCGCACCGCGAGACACCGCGCCGTCGGCCCCGATCGGCTCTCCGGTATATTAAGTATAAAGTCGTCGGATTTATACGAGTGAGTCGTGTACCCGCGGTCGGCTAATTAAATTGTCGGTATTAATTATGCCCCGCGGGGCGGCGAGCCGAGTTTTTACCCGACCGGCTCACCCCCCCCCGATAAAGACGCCAGACGACCGTCGAACGAGTTAATTAGCATTGATTCGCATTTGTTCGCGTCTCAACGACGCATAGCTCCGCGAGGAAGCTTTTGTCTCGTTGTTGCGTGGATTTTTTTTCTCGAAGAATGGGCGGAGTGTTGAAGGGATACCGCGCAAGAGAACTTGAATGGTCGCGGGCTGCGCATCCTCTATAAAATATTATGGTTGTCATCGTTAAACACGAGCCCGCGCGACTTGACCCCACTTTCCACTGGTAGCGCATCGGTGCTTTCACTAATTAGGAGACCAGCTCACATTTGGATCTCCAACTCCACCAAGACTTTGTGAGATAAACATGCATTATTTATTTGAGTAATTACAAGCAAAAAAGCCTCAGTGGAATTGGTGACCAAATGCCAAATGCTGGTTCCTGGTAAGTTGAATCTAATCGAGCTCAATCTATTTTGTCTGATTGTATCTGATTTGCTGTTCATGTCAGCAGCTGAGACTGCTCGTGGACGAACCATCATAATTGACGAGCTTCGGATAAATATTGATTAAAAGTTGAATTATAATGAAAGTTTTGAGGTTGTAACAGTGAGAAGCTAAGGTAAGTTTTTATGTCAATTTTCTAAATTGACAAGTATACTAGAGAATTGATAAAAGAAGAGCGAAGATACTCACGTGTAGTCGCCGGCGTGGTTGTAGCAGGTAATGGAGTTCTTGCAGGGGGACTCGGGCAGGGCGCACTCGTCGACGTCGAACTGGCAGGTGGTGCCCTGCCACGCGGGCGGGCAGTGGCAGCTGAAGCCGTTGACGGCGTCGATGCAGGTGCCGGCGTTGAGGCAGGGCTGGGAGGCGCACTCGTCGAGGTCGGTCGCGCAGAAGGGGCCGGCGAAGCCGGGCGCGCAGTGGCACACGACCGCCTCGGCCTCCTCGGTGCAGGTCGCCCCGTTGAGGCAGGGGCTCGAGGCGCACGGGTTGTCGACCTTGTCGCAGGTCGGGCCGGAGAAGCCGTCGGGGCAGGTGCAGCGGTACTGGTCGGGCGCGGTGTTCTCGCAGGTGCCGCCGTTCTGGCAGGGCTCGTGGGTGCCGCAGTAGTTGAGGTCCTGGTCGCACAGGATGCCGCCCCAGTTCGTGTCGCAGATGCACTGCCAGCTCGAGCCGTTGCAGTAGCCGTGCTTGCAGCCCGGGTACGGGGTGCACTGGTCGCACAGCTCGCCCCGCCAGCCGTGCCGGCACTTGCACTCGCCGCTCACGTTGCAGTGGCCGTGCACCGGGTGGCAGCCCTCCTTGCACACCGCTGCAACACAACAATGCAACACACACATGAGCCCTGCTCCTCTCAATCCTTATATCATATGCGTGACTTCACAAACCATCGAATGGCGCAATAGACGCTCATTTTTTCAACAATATTTTTTGTTCTCACGATCCAATCGAAATTTAACCCTCACACGAGGGGGTAAATGTTATTACTTGCATAATAAACAAAAAAGACTCTGGAACGGTTTTTTCTTACTGATCTCTCAATTCTTAACCATCTAGGTGATATAAATTTTTCAACGTAACGATTTTCCACGGGCTGTGCTTTTTCTCGTAGGAGGTATCGTTATAAAGGGGTATAAATTTCTTGCGACAACCAACATTATATGATGGCCTAGGGTAGTATCGCTTTTTGTGTCTGAATGATACTTTTTGTGATGATTTTTCCCGGCCCCCAACATGTTGGAATAATCCGAGCATCTATCGACATCGACGTTCTCCTCGTTTTACCTGTCCTCGCAAATTCTTCATCATCGTCGCATCGATTATACGAGCAGCCACGAATTCCAGCGAGTGGCGATGAAAACAATACTCGAGCGCTCGCTGATTATTCCTCATTTCCCGCAAGAACGATCGCCGACGACGACTAATATAACGACGACCATCTCGAACCTACACGATCGTCCGTAATTCTGCCGACGCGAGTGTCCATACAAAACCTACGAATATGTCCCCGGGTAAAAAGCTGACCGGACGCAATTGAGATTTTTAACCCCCTCTGTCAAATATCGACGCGTTATACGCACTGGAGCGTGTAAAGCTGTATCTCGCGGCGAATCGCAAAACACCGAAGACCGCGAGACTTTTTACGCCTCGGAGTTTCTTCGCGTGGCTTCGGTATACTTACATACGAGCAAAGGGTTTTGTCGCTTGGAAATACAGTCGGCTCGGCGCGCGACATACGCGCCGGTCATCGGCAGGAAATATGAAGCAACGCGCGACACATATGTTCTCGGAAAATGATTTCTATTCTGCGGTGCGTCGGGCGCGCATACACACGTTCGCGTATATACACACACACGTATATATATGTACAGCCGCAGGTTTTTTCCGTGGCGCGCACCGCATACCCGAGGGTCGGCGGCGGCGAGAGAGCGATCCGTTTCCATCGCTGCAGCTGCAGCTCGGTCTCGTTCGGAATTACCTCATTACTCGGCGGACGCCCCATCGACGACGGCCCCGCGATGACGAATTATTTTGCGCGGACGCGCTTATGAATGACGATTTCAAGATGAGCTACACGACCGTCGCGAAATCAATAATGCATATATACCGTGCGCGCGGCGTTGTCATACATAGCCGACCGACGGGATTTATGTATAGACGGTGAGGCGGCGAATCGGTCGGGACTGAGGGGGGAGACAGCTCAGCGACGGATGGAAAAGACAAAAAGCTGGCGGCGGCGGTGGCGGCGGCGGCGTAACTCAATAGCGCACAGTCGCGTGTAGTTACACAATATAATCCGCGAGAGCGCGGGTTTGTATCGAGTTTCCATCATAAGCCCGTGGCTGCTGCAGCTCAGCAATGCGCGCTGGACTATACGCGCCACGAGGGTGACATAATTACACGCCGCGTCGTTTCCTAATTGTAATTTACGAGTGGTGGGGCGGCCAATTACCCGGCGCGAAGACGCCTCGATTTTCCCGCGCGCGCGCAATCACCCCGTGCGTATAGACACTTGACGAGCCCGTTTTTTCCCGTTCGCTACATACGCGTATACGCATATGTGTACGCGTACGCTGCAGTCGCCGCGGCGCTAATCACGATCTCCGCTCGCTCGAGAGATAGAGGTAGAGGCGTTTTCGTATAATCAATCAGCGTACGGCCGCGTTGTCGCGCCGCGAGGCTGCTGTCCACGTACAGAGCATATCGCTGGAGATGCGCGATACTCGTCCGCGTTACACAACGACGACGACGACAACCTGCAGCTATACTCCCGCGTCGCGTGTATTTTCCGCGCTACCGTGTGCGAGTGTCGCACCGGATTTCGCCGCGGCATCCGCGTCTCTGCGTACAGGGTGCCGGGATCGTGGTCGCCGCGGCCAATTAGAGTCGCGTAACGGCTACCTCGTAGCGCCGCCGAGGAATTATCCTTTGCTGGGCTCTCGAACGAAATCTCCCGTGTGTGTGTGCGCGCAGAGTAAACGGCGATTGTGCGTCGGTCGCGCGCGCGCGCGGGGCGACAAGCCGATTTACCGTTACGTCACGGCTTTTGATTAATGCTCCCTGTCGAGCGTCGAGCGGCCGCGGCCCCGACTATACGGTCTATCTCACCTGCTGCCCCCCCCCTCCCCCCCCCCGGCCCACTTGGCACACATCGCGCGTATAATACGGCGCGATAGCGAGGATGAGCTTTCGCAGATACAATGCGATCGTGCGATCGGCTGCAGCGCGCACAAGTGGGCCGCGAGTACGTTTACTGATGCAGCGTATATACCGATTGCCCCCGCGGATGATACCGCCAGGCCAAGCGCGGCAGGCGAATTTCAGCCGTGTATACGAATGTGGCATATGGTCGGGCCGCGATGAGGTCGAGTCTCGGGAATCGCGATTCATCGTTGGATCGCGCGTGAAATCGAATTTTGGCAATCGAGATTGAAAATCCGCGTTGACAATGGAAGATTCATTCACAGCTGACATATACTATTCTAGGATCAAGAAACGAGTCTTAATCCTACGGTAAATCATCTTGATTCAGTGTCAAATTGATTGTTCTTCACGATTACCAAGAGTTGATTTTTTGTCCGGCGTCGTCTCGCCATGCTCGTCTTGTTCTACTTGCGCGGCTCGACGTTTTCTCTCTCTCCCGTCTGCCGAGGCGCATAGGATCATCTCGTCTCAAACATTGGATTTGCATACATCCCCGATGCTCCACGCTCGAACATTCACCGAGTGTCCTCTCTCGGTTCACCTCTCGGCGTGGGAGCAGTACTACGTACAAACTCACTTTCGAATTGTTTCCAATTCGCGTCTTTCCACCTCCCGGCGTATGAATATACATCGCGCCACACGATGTGCACAGTGAAAATCTAACGCGTCGGACAAACACATTATTCACAAGGACAACTCGGTTGGCTCTACGTAATAAGGAGTCGAGCCGGCTATTGGAAAACCTTTTCAAAAATACTTTCAGTCAAGCGCGGAGTCGATCAATCCGCAATCGTGCGGAGGATACGCGCATACGTACACATAGAGTCGTAGAGAAACAAAGCGAGTCGGAGGTAGGAGCGCGCGCGTTAATTCGGAATGACGCGAGCGTGTACGCGAGAGGAGGAGGAAGAAGAAAGGGTCTGTCTGGTGGTTGGCGGTGGTATACGTGAGCGGTACGTGAGCGCGGTGGCCTCCTCTCGGCGCTGCACGGATGGATCTCTCTCGCGCGCGCGCGGCGCCGACTTTCTTCGGCCGTCGACAAACTGGATGGCTCGCGGCGATATTCTCTCCCGTCTCTCTCGCTCTTGGAGCCGAGCTGCAGGGGCCGCTGTCGAGCCGCTCGCGCTTGGCGCGCCGCGGCGAGGGCATGCACTCACGCTCGGCTCACAAGAGAGACGGGCGATTGCGCCGCGCGGCTCTCTTGCTTTTCCACCGGCAGCCGCTCGCCTCGCGAGACTGCAGCGGGCTTTTTGCCCGCGCGAGACAGCCTCCGGATAATCCAGCCGAGGCTCTAATCCCATCAAGCGCCCGAGCCATTATCGGCGAGCGCAAGCGCAACAAAAAATACCCCCCAGGCACGCTGCGACGAGCTGTATTTTTTTCTTTACTTCAGCCACCACCGCCCTGGAGATCGACCGAAACGCTTGTAGCACGATGTATCAATTCGATTTCATCCATTGCGTTGCGCACTTTTGAACCCTTCCGCGCGGCCAGCCGAACTCTCGCGCGCTTTTGTGTTGTAAACGCGACCCTGTGAATTGTTGTGAGAACCGATCGAGTATTGTGCGCGTTTTTTTTTTGCGCTACGCCAATCATCATTAATTGGCGTACGCGCGCTTGATCGGTTATTAATTGGCCCACCGTTGCCGCCGCCGCCGCCGCTGGGCTATTCGCGAGCTTGCATAACGCGTAAATTTACATCCCGAAAATTAACGCCGACTAATTAATTTTATGCGCCGGGGGGGAAAAACACACACACATACACTCTGTATAACGTGGTCGCGCTCGTAACTGTATACCCGGTACGTATTTCGAAACAAAGTACCGCGTGTGCGCTCGCGAAATTATCTCGATTCGCACATTAATAAAATTCACCGTTCGCCCGATTACACCGGCTCCTCTCTCTTGCTCTCTCTCTCTCGCTCTGTGCCGCGACCGCGACTTGCGAAAAACAATAACAATATACTCGCGGCTAATTACGATTCGGTGTATGCACGCACACTCGAGCGCGCGCGCGCGTGCACCTGCGTCGTCGAATTTACAGCCGCCGGGCCGAGGCCGGATTAATAAACTTTGATTATAATTTCGCGGCGCGATAGAGCCGAGATAGGCGGGCTCTCGCGGCGTGTAAGACGCTCCGGATTTTTCCGGCCGCGTGTTCCGGGCTGCGTATATCTGATTACCAGCGCGCCAATCGAGCCGCGCCTCTCGCGCTTCGTTAGATACGCGCCGTATGGTTTCGCGGGCTGTCCCCCCCACTGTGCATATCGCTCGTTAAAATTCCATTGTGAGGCGGCCGGCGGGTCATCGCCGACTCGGTAATCGCGAGAACCACATCGAGACGTAGAAGCGCCGCCGTTCAGGAGACGTTCACGATCGCGATCTATATAGATTTCGCTCGGCCCGCGCGAAATATCGAGCTAGTGGAAGCCGTGAGCTCGCGCGAGGTGTAAATTATTCAGCAGCTCCGCGGATGCCTGCAAAATTACGCCTTCACCCGGACGCTGCAACTTAAATTTATTCAACGAATTATCATGTCGGCGCCGTCTTTCCGTGTATACATATATATATTTATACGCACACCGTTTCGTAGCAACTAAATCTCGCGAGAATCTCAATATGCATCCGAGGCTGTACTCGGCGAGTGCGCCAATCGGATACAGCCGCGGGAAACAACACACCGTGCTACCCGCGACTGTTATGAGCCGACGAGCTATACAACGAACAAAGTACGAGTGGGGCGAAGCGTCGATATTCACTGTGCGTCGTGTATAGGAAAGCGTCAGGTGAACCGGGCAAAATCACTCGGGTCATTATGTAAATGTATAGCGGGCGAAGCAACGCGCGAGATGTGGATGCGCGTATATTTATGTATCTCGCGCGTCGGGATGGGAGCAACAACCCGCACAACGACTCGACGGTTGCGCGCTATAGAAAGTGATAACTCGGCTTCGTGCGGCCGCGGTATAGAAGGCGATAGTCGGTCGAGAGAAGCCGATACAACTCTCGGGGCCAAATTCAGTTTCCCCCGGGTTCGAAACTCTTTCGCGGTACGCTAAAACGCGAGTTATCGTTGCTCTGTTGCTGCCAACCGACGCGCGATACGTGGTGCCGTACGTATGAAACGTTAAATTCACGCGAAGCCGTGAGGCTCATTCGAGCTCGGAGCGCGCGCGCGAGTGAAATCTACCGATTGACCTTTCAACGTGCGCGCGGCATCGAGCCGGGGTAAAAATTCCGCGGCGAAGCCAGTTTTCCCGTAACGCGCGCTGGAGAGAGAGCGAGAGGAGAGGAGAAGGTTCGCGAGCCCGGCTCGTGCATACACCGTGTATAAATAGAGGCGTCCCGCCAACCGTGTGTCTGTGTGTCTATCTATGTGTGGATATGCAGCCGGCGAACGTTTGCGCTCCTTTAATACAACAGACGACTGCTAGCCTTTCTTTCGCCGAGCTACAGCGCCACGGCGTTTTACTTTGCCGACGCTCGCTCGCGCGCATCCTATTGCCCGCGCGACTCCCGCTAATACCAAACTTAATAATTCGCCCGACTATTTTCCCCTTCTTCTTATCGACACACGAAGCAAAAATACAAAGGGACGAACATGGGATTTGGCCTGAAGAATCGAGACCGATAGCTAATGACCAACATAGATTCGCGCATTCCCAGGTTTTTACACGGAGTCGAACCCACTTCGTTTTTTCTTTTTTTTTCAATATGAATAAAAAATTGATTCATCTACACAGTATTACACAAATAAGCTGATATTAATCTTCTCAAATGAGAATTTGTTGAAGGGCAATTGCTTTACCAGGCAAGACCAAATATCACATGCGAGAAAAATGTCGAGCGAGAAGAGTTTCGAGCTGAACAAGATCCCGATTCTAATATGTTTGGTCGTCAGAATAACGCGAGCGCAAATCGACGATGAACGTCGTCGTCACGCGGAAGATTTCGATTTCGATTTTTCCACCCGAGCTACAGTGAAAAAGGACGAACGGTCAGCCGACGAGGGACAGTGTGAGAACGCTCGGCTGGCGCGCGCGCGAGCTCCTCTTGAATTATGCACATTACTCAATGGCGTTTTTTTTCTCTCTCTCTTCCCCTCCCAAATCGCCGCCGCGTAAAATGAATAATTGATGATCGCGAAGTATGTGGGACACGGGTTATTAATAAGAGAAGAATATCGCGACGGAATATATCGATTGTTTTACGGCCCTTCTCTAGCGGGCCGCACTCGAGAATTTTCACTCGGAGCAGCCTCTAGCTATGCACACACACGAGCGCGCGCGCGCGCACCCACAGAGGAGGAAAGCCGATTTCACCGGGGATATTCGATCGATCGATCCGACTGATGAATCTCACACACACAATATGTCCAAGTTTTTCCCTCGCTAATTATTTCTCGCGGCACCGGCGGCGCGGAATAGCCTACGTTTCCCCCCGTCGAATAATAATTCCGTACTTTCGATATGGCCGCTCGGGCGCAGAGAGAAATGACGGCGATTACGGCGCGTGTACACATACACGCGCAAGATAGCCGCGGCCCCGCATACCCCGTCCGTCCGTGTGTGTGTACGCGGCAACATTTTTCCCTCGTAATTTATTCGCCTTGCTTATTTGCTAAATAAATGAAAATACAAGCGGGGACGCGGCTCTCGCGCGCGCGGCCAATGTAATTATGCAATTCATCATTAGCAACGTTTACAAGGCTGGAGATCGCGAGAGCTCTCGTACCTCCGCGCGTCGTGTAACGCGTATACATATGTATGTACGCACATGCATACACAGAGAGTCGGGCGGACGGACGGACGCAAACGAAAGTGGTGCGCGCGCGCGGCGAATTTGTGATTCCATTTGCCGCGAATCGGCCCGCGTGCGTTATTCGTCTTGTGTGGCGCTTCGTAATCGCGACTCCCTTTCGCAGCAGCAGCAGCCCTGCGCCGCGCCGCCGGCGGATTACCCATACTCGGATCGCGTTAATGCCCTCATTTCGCGCGCGCGGCTTCAGCGATACTTTTTGCTCGTTAACAAATGTCACGGGCGCGCAAAACCTCCGAGCTCGGCTCCACGGCAAAAAAGCCAATTGTCCAAAACGTCCGACTCATTCAGCTCGGCTACGTGTATATATATACACGAGGAGTCTCGTTGGCACACGGCGCTTTGTACAGCAGCCGCGTGGTCGCCTAAGCGACTCCAACGTTTCACGCCGTCATGAGCATCTCGCGCGCGTGAAACTTCGCGCGTATAGTAATCGAGCTAAATCCACGTCGGTCCGCGAGAAACGCGTCTCTCGTGGAAGCATGGAATGAAGCCTTGGCGATCAGAGCTTCTAAACTTTTTGAATTTCGCAGAGCTCACCCTATCCAATATTGGCTAGTTCAGACACTAGCCCTAATTTCTGTAGCATAATATCGGCACAAAATGAAACGTTCTAGTTCTCTTGGCATATACTTCCGAACATATAAATCTATGTCTTGCGTGTCAACGTAACTCACTCTAAATACAACAGTCCTAGATTACTCCGCTGATGTTTCAAAATGTAACTGTGTAAGACAATATTTTGTGAAACTCGATATAGATCAAACGCGAGCTTCTACCCCAGTACCGATTGAAAAACATCTATCTGTTGAATAATTGCACTGTGTCGTTTTTCCCTGTGCTCTACGGATCGAATACGTAAACTTCGAGGTGAAATACGTAATGTCTGGTCTCGTTGAGCAGACGTCTGACAACTTCGCAGGTGCACGATAAGTCATTGGCTTTCGTTGAACTTTCGAATGATCAATGACAAGATGGGTGTCGCGGTTACGCAACCCCATACATATTATCCAGCAACACGGGTCAACAACGACACAAGGAACATTGCTCTGGCCAGTTGTCCCGTGGTACATAAAAGAAAAAAAATCAGCCGCGAAAGGGAGCGTGAGATCGGGAAGGGCTGTGTATCGCACACAATACAATCGCGCGTGAGTCTGGAGGTGTCGGCAATCGCGACGAGACCGGGATAATTTCTCCGCGTCGCGGCATCAATATACACGTACGCAGGCGTTCGCGGGGACAAAAAGGGGAACGTCGACGGCTATTAAACACTCAATCAGTGGCATTTCGTTTGTGTGTGCGCGCGCGAGGATAAAGAAACGAGTCTCTCGTCGCGAGGCGCTGCTATACACCGTGTAATTTTGTCGCGCGGGGCCAAACGCAATAGCCACGGTCGCGACGGCAGAAAGAAAGACGGAGCGAGGGAGGGGGAAGAAGAACGTAAAAATCGAAACGGCCGAGAGAAGAAAGGGAGAGGCTGCAGGAGCGGGAGGCTGCAATCACACACGACGCGGTGTGGATTTTCCAATTACGCGCGTCTCGCGGGCGATTCGAGAAAAATTGACGAGCAGCGCGCGGGAAAGAGCTCGAGCCCACCTATACGCGCGGCGGTGCTAATGGGGCAAAAAGATGCCGTGGGTCGCACGCGCGCGCGCGCGACACTTGCGGAAGTGGCGATTAGCCGGCAAAGAAACAGAGCCGCTGCCGCCGCCCCGCATTGTGCTGATGCCTCGAGTCTCTCTCTGCGACCGCTCGCAAGCCTTAATGCGATGATGAGCCGCTCGAGATGCGACAGCGTTTTCCGCGCATTTCCCCCCATGACCTTCCCGTCACGACGATTTTCTCCTCACGCACCGTTGATGTTGTCGCCCATTTTCACCGGCGCTTCTTGTTTCTTCTTGACTTTTTTTCTTGTACACAACAGCTCGAGCAGTCTTAGGGAATTCGAATTTTCGCGAATTCAATCGCGAAATTCAGACTCGCGAAGTGTGCGAACGTGTGTTTGATGCGAGGGTCAAGATTGCCTCGACCTATCCTCGAATGTCACAGGCATTTATCATCACACTGTGAGGTCGCGGCGGCACTAGTCACGCAACTAAGCGTTTGTAAAGTAAAATGGCCATCTTCGAATCGATTCGTTGAGAATCGGCTGATCTAAATCCTGCACGTATCGAGCGGAGTCGCTTGAACTGGCTTCGGTAGCGATTCCTTACAAAATTTATAGATTCACCTGAGATTTTTTATAGAATTCACTGAATCAACACCACATTTCGATTGCGCTCGAAAAATCAAAAGTGACATTATGGCCTAGACCGAACGTAAGGAATAAGAAAAATCGGACCAGAAAAGTTATTCAAGGCCCAGCGCATACAGGGCTTTAGGGCCAAGAGCTCGAGCCTGCAGTTTGAGAAAAACAGCGCCAAGTCGATTCGCGGGCCATGAGGTAGCTGACGAGGAACGATCGGTGCAGTGGTATCAGCCGCGCGCAAGCCGGGTGAATTACGACGAATTCGCGGCTCCGAGTGCAATGGGGCCTCGTAAATTGCCCGTCGGTCCCGTCTTATCAGCGGCTGTTTTTTATCCGGCTGCAGCCAATAGGCGCTGCAGCTCATTATACGCCGAGTCCGGCAGACACACGCACACGCAAATACTGCACCAGCCATCAGTGCCTGGGTTGATGAATGACGAGAGCCACCAAGAGGATAAAGCGTCGCCCGAGCGAGTTTATTTATACACGGCCGAGTATTTATGGGCAGAGCTCGGTTTGCCCAAAGGGAGATTGAACTTTGAGTATTTCTTATTAGGACAGGGGAGTGTGTTGGTATTTATAGAGGGCGAGAGAGCGAGAGCAGTCGAGTGGCCGCGCGCGCGATTCGCGACTGCAGCTCTCGAGACGCGCCGCGCGCATCTCCAACGGCCCGCTGCGTTAAAACGCCCCCCTCGCAAATCGAGCAATCGCACTTCCACGGGAGAGAGAGAGAGAAATCCTTCCCGCGCACTTTCGCTCCAGATGTTTCGGTTCCCCAACCGAAATGTTACATCTCGCGGCTTTGACATTTCCAACGTCAGACCACACGTCGTCGTTCGGTACATTTGATATTTACCGCTCGCTCTCGAGTTGCGAAAGAATTGCGATCTGGTGCGGGAGAACTTGATAATCCTCATCGATCCCTAGCTACCGAGATACCTCTTTAACTATTAGTGTTTTACTCGACAACATCGAGCTTCGATTGATTATAGTTTCGATTTTGAATTCACCCTCGTTTTCGTAACTCGATCGAGCGATCGATAGATTTATCGTCGACGGAATTCGACGGTACGGGTATTCTAGACTCGCGCCGATGTCGCGCAATCGTTTCGATCCGTAAACTTCGTCGGAGCTCGCAATACATATATATCGATACATCTATGAAATTAACGTCGGCGATATTAATTTTACGTTCATCCAACATCATGCACGACGCGTTGCGCGATAATCATGTTTACAGCCCATCGGCCCGTGTATCTCATCTGGCTCTACGAGCCAAGAGTGGCTACGCACTGCGCGCGCGCGCACTCACAAAGGAACGCGGCCCGAATCGATAAGAGCAGAGCGCCGAATCGCCGCGCATAGCTCCGCACCTGCACGATCCTCCCTCGTAAAACCCGATCCCGCCCCGCGGCCAATTCGAATTATCAAAGGTTAATCCGCTCGCGGCCCAGTTGAATGCGCGCGCACGCGGTAATGCAGAAAGCCCAATGCTTTAATGTGCATGAATAACGGGACACGAGAGAGAGAGAACTGCAGAGGAGCGCTTTATTAATTATGTAAAGACGAGGGGGGGATACTCGCGGGGAGAGAAGATCGACTCGCGCGGAGAGTAGCTCGTATTGCGAGCGCGCGGTAGGATATCGGGGATTAATCATATCGAATGCGCGGAGTCGCGAAATTGAATGGCGCATTATGAGTACGTACTGGCAAACGGGATATGCCGGCCAATCTTTTTTTCCTCGTTTTTTGTTGCCTTCTTTTTGCCCGCGCGAACCCGCCCATCCTAGCGTGGCGTGATAGGACGGGACAGTCCCCGCGATTCGTATAGATGGTAGTAGTAACCCCGGACCAATTACTCCCGCGAATATCATCCTCGCGCTCCTCAACACGACTATTCGATGTCATCCTTCCATCCTCGCCATCGTGAGAATTCATTGTACCGCTGCCGATAGGGTCTGCGCTCACCCACCCTCTCCCCTGTCAATCAACCTTCCGCGTCACGCTTCTTTTGACTCCCTTCGCACACGTATACAAACATATAACCGTGAGCGTGGATATGTGTGTATTCGCTGATGCGCGGCCGAGGCAACTGAGTTTGTTTAGAGACGATTCCGAATGTATAATAACCCGGGGAGAAAACAATTATGCATAAATTATACGTAGGCAATCATGCCTGAAAATATATTGACATTTATATAATCCGGGCATATCGACGCACGGAATCCGTATGTTCAAGTAGTATGAGCCTTATCTATTCCTGCAAAACGTCGAAGCATGTACGAGCAAGATGTACGAGCTATGCATGCCTATAGATAATATGCATTACAGCACTGATGAAAAAAAAAGTTGTACGATAATTATGCCTAGGAAACTATGACTAGATATTAACTTCTTGTCGGTTAGGCATAGATTGTTTATAGTGAATTTATTGACGAGCAGGACGAGTTCATTTTTCAATTTGACAGAATCAATTTTCCATTTTGCAGTAACTGATTTCACAATTACATCATGATGAAGCGCACTGCATTGTATTATTGTCATAATTATATAATGGTATTGTCGATTATTTCTTGAAATAATTCTAGACGTTTTTGCACAGTACAGTTCTTGACGCATGTGAACGATTTTGTGTATTTGATAAGTAGTCAGAAAGATAATAGTCAATCTTTGATCATGAAATTAATTATACTTCTAATTACAAAAGGAAAGATTTACAATTTACTCTTTTAAGAATTCGGAGCAAAACATAAGAATCCATCGATACATGCTTATTAATCATTGTCTTCGAATTTGATGGCTTTTTAATGGCTTGTCGACGGCTAATCAAAGTCGCATCTCCTTAATATAAATTATCTATGTATAATAGGTGAATAATCCTATATAAATGCGCCTTAACGTTTAGTAGGCGTAGGTAAGGTATAGAGTACTCGTGTTTTCATGGGAACTGTCCATTACACGTTAATAACTTCAGTCCATTTCGAGGCGTAATCTTCCAGCAGGCATAATTTATGCATCACTCTTTTAATCGGGACGTTGTGTTCGTCATTTTCGCATAGCTCGGACACTGGATTTGAGCGCGCAATCGCGCGTGCTCGCGACGAGTCGATTTCGCAAGTCTCGCCGAGCGCGTACGTGTGTGTATACGTATACACGCGCTATAAGCGATGGGCAACCGATAAAACGCACATTCCTCGTGAGAAATGATATCGCTAACGATCGAATAATAATCAATAATCCTGATTGGTTTTGCTAATGATGCTCTGCCGCGGGACGTCGTGTGTACTCGAGCGTCTCTCCCCGACACGGATGTGAGAATCGTTACGACGCGCTGCTTTTTCCAATCGAGAAAGTGTGAGAAAAAACGAGGATAACGAACGTATATCGATATATAGTTGGCTAATCGAAGAGATGAGAATCAGTTGGTGTAGCAATAGCATCTCCAAAGCGAGAGGCGAATAGTACGTATCTTAACTTCGTATGACGGGTTCCATATTCAATTAGATCGATCGCTTCATTAGGTTGGTTAGTCGCGCGACGCGTTGCATGTACGTATATCTAATCTCGAAATCTTACGGAGATATGAGTTGGCAACTTCTAGTCCATCGTCGCGTCCAACAGGATTCTCGAATCTTAATTGATAACACCTCGACGTATTGCCTTCGATATACGAACGCACGAGAAATGAGTAATTTTCCGAGTGCACTCGGCGAATAAAAAAGCATCATATGGTTCGTGAAGTCACATCGTCAAATTCTGATTATACATGCGCAAAGAACAAAAGATAAAAAGGGGGGGGGTGGAGGGTGACTCACCTGTCTCGCAGTCAGCGCCCTTCCAGCCGTGGATGCACACCTTGTCGCCGTTCTCGTCGCAGTTGTAGTGGCCGAATATGTCGTCGCGCGGCCTGCAGAACTTGGTGCAGGTCGCGTTGTAGTAGTGGTCGGCGCACTGGACGCGCACCCGGTACGCCAGGTGGGCGTTCCTGCCCTGGTGGTTGAGCGTGTGCCACGTCGGCCCGGGCAGCACTATCCCGCTGTAGCTCGCCTCCTCTATCACGCCCGAGCTGCCCTCGTCCCGGGCCTGCAGAATCAGCGTGAATTGCCTCTGCAACACAAAGCGGCGTCCCGACTTTTTAATCGCAAGCTCGTCGAATCGACCACCAACGCTTAATACGTCACATTATACGAGATCCTTTACACAACACGACTCGGCGAGGGAAACCCTGGCTCGAGAGCCCCCGCAAGATTAATCGACGTTTCTCAATCCATTGGTCGGTCGACCGACATACACACACACACACAACCGGTGCAAAGCGTACATACACGAGGCTGCGGACAAAGAAGAAGGAAGAAGAAGAAAAAAAGGAAGAATTCGGACGCAGTTCGGTAGAGAGGCAGGCGCAGGCGTGGGTTCGGCAAAGAAGCTCGCCCGAACTCTGATCGATGATCGATCGATCAATCCCGAAACTCGCCCGCGACGCCGCGAGCATATTCTCTCCGTCCTCTCTTGTCCGGCGCGTGATTTACTTTCATAAATCATCCGTTCGCGCTCGCGCGCGCCGGAATCTTGATATTATTTACGCGTCGCTCGGATCTCGGGCACACTCGAAGACGTATATATACCGCCGGCTTTACAGACAGCCGAGGGGAAAGAAAAAAAAAACAGAACGATCGTGTACGTATATATATGCCAACTGGTTCATTTGTCATTTTCGTCACTGCGACCGTGCGCGTTTCTTTTGTTGCGTACACGGGAGGAAAAAAAGGGGGCGATTGAGACGGTCGATCGTTCGTATCCTTTGTGAGCGGCGAACTCTCGCGCGATTATGTAAATATCGAAGATCGAATTGGACGGGGGGCGTTGCGAAAGCCGCGCGCGGCGCTTTGGTCGCGTGTGCCGCCGCCGCGAGCCGAGCTAGGCGATGGGCAAAATTGAAATCGCCAATTATCCAATGCGATCGCGGCCGCCGCGGCAACGTGAGAATCACCCGAGCGAGCGAGAAGTCGCGGCGGGGAGGGGTATATACATACACGCGCGGGGAAGAAGGAGCAGCCGCTAATGAGCGACTATCGAATCGCTAACGAGGAGTAGCCGGGGAGTAGCGCGCGCGCGACTATAGTGCCCGCTGAAAGCATTATTACACGCTCGCGGGCCCAGCGGGCGGCCTTATGATTTTATCAGAGCATAACTGATTAGACCAGTGTGCGCGGCTCGTAAGCGCGAAAGCTCGTAAGAGCGACCGCGCGCCGGTTGTTTTATTCGCGCGAGTACGAGGACGAGCGATCGAGAGAGAGTGAGACACGCATAACCGTTAATCGCCCCGTGCTCTGCTCTCGAGATATAATCCCCGCTCTATTACACCAGTCGAACTTGACTTTGGTATACGTGTATCTCGCTCGTGCGTCTCCGCAGGGCCCGTGTGCTCAATCAATTTGGCTCGAGCTGCTCTCGATCGGGTAATATACATCGCTGATGGACAGCCTGCCATCTGGTATGTGTGTATGTATACCGTTGCACAATTTCACGTGGTACTCGGCGCGCAACAGCTAATGCGAAAAAAGTGAGCGCGAGCTTTCAAGTATATTTATATATGTATGCGGAGAGAGAGCTGACGGCCAGTCGATTCGTTAATGGGCATATGATTAGTCGTCGCTCGGCCCATCGCTTCGTGAGTATGCCGGTTCGTCGTTCGCTATCTCTCTCTCGGGGTAGTAGTAACAGACAAGTCTGGTTGGGCGAGAGCGAGAATAACTAAAAGTCGAGTGTCCGGCATTACAACAGCTGCCCCCGCGTGATCAATCATCCGATCGACATTAGAAAGAAAGAGAGAAAAAACGTACTCTCTAAATATGTTGAACAGCGAATTGATTCACTGTAGCACAGTGGCCGCGCGCGATTTATTTGACCGACGTGCTTTGCCGAGCGAATATTCATTGTGAGATCTGGCGCGCCATGCTCCGTGGCCGGGAGAGAGACGCACTACCAAAAGTGTAATACAAACTATGAAAAATTAATATTGTTGCCCAAATTAAACAAATGATTTAGGCAATAGCGACTCGTTCTATATGAGCTATAGAAACTGAGCGATATTGTCCAAATAACATCCCCCTCGATCACAAGTGAGAAAGTAGATGCTTGACTGATGCGCGTGAGCTCACTCGGTGACTATATACAAATTCACCGCGAGCATTCGCAGAATGGAGTGGTCGATGCTATACGCGGGTAAGGGACGTCGCCAACGAGTGCTCGCGCCACTCCACACGCCCAAATCTGGAAGCGAACTCGCGCGCGCGCGGCAAAACAAAAAGAAGGGCAAAAATGAGAAAAGGGGGTGGGGGCAGGAGGTTGAACGAGTGGCGGCCGGTAGGTGTACATCATTTAGGAGTACCGCAAGCCGCTCGTTCGCCCGATAGCATCTGCTCGATGTAGCTAGCCAAGAGGGAGAGGGAGCGCGAGCCAAGCCGAGCACCAATCAGGCTGTGTGTCGTGCGTGACGAGCAGCGATGCAATGAGTTCCGATTCGTGGGATGCTCCTCTCTCGCTCGCTCACTCGCTATCTTCATCTCTCTCTCTCTCTCTCACTCTCTCGCCGAGTTATGCGCTGGTTCGCGAGCTGCAGCAGTAACCTTTCCCGTACCAGCTCATCAATAGACCCGCACAAGCACACACGCACACATACTTGGACAACAATTACAAGTGCCGGCTTTGTTCTTTGTGTAGCGGGTATTGCCGTGGCTTCTTCTTTCGACAGCCAGCCCGTCACGGATTGTGCAGGATACTTTTTCCTCTGCCTCTCCAGAATTGATCACTACCAAAACTGATTGTAATATACGAGATTGCCCCCGCGCGCGGCTGCCCTGACAGATTGTCCGTGTTTGATCGATCAGTCCTGCAACTGCGCTCTGCGCCCAACATGCACTTTGTGCTATATCCCTTATGGACAACTACCCTTCCACCCCATTCGTTTTACCTGACTTCCTCGCAGACTCGACCAGCCCGATATGATGATCGTCATAGCTATATGCAGTCGGGATTTTTCCATACTAAATCGAATATCCATCATTTTTATCAGATCGCGAAGACGACTAGAATCTCTGCCAAACCATGCGGGGGCTATATCTAAAAGGCCATCCTCAAAAACACGTCGATGTCACGTTTCGCGTCAGTTTGATCGGTCGCGAGCAGTTGGCCGAAGAATCGCTCGGACTGCAGAGGCCAGTGGTGGTAAAAAAAGGAGAAAAAGAAGAGGAAAAAGCTTGGCGCGCGCGCGTGAAAAAAGGCCGTCATTGTCGTTGGCCGTAATGCGCGGCCCCCAACTCTCCGCGGCGCGCTAGAGCCGCGACAGAAGAAAAAAAGGACAAAGGAAAACGATCGATCGGTGTTGTGTGTACACGCGGACGTGAAATCGGGCCACGAGTATAGACACACGCGCGCGCGCGCACACGCCCACAAAGAGTCGGCTGTGCGGAGAGAGAGACGCGCGAATATAATCCGAGCGCGAGGCTCGCGCGCCGGCAGACGAGCGTTAATTGGTGTTAATTGCCGGTGGCCAAGTCCCAACCGCGGCCTCTGACTTTCTCACGCCCCCGCGGCTTTCTTCGCGCTCCGTCCGTGTGTGTGTGTGTGTGCCATAGTGTACAAGCTGCGCCCCCGCGCACCCACAGCTCACTCCTTTCTCTTTTGCTCACACCTTCGATTGTGACGCGCGATTCGCGAGAACCGACGCTCCGATGCTCGCGAACGATTATTGCCCCCCCGAGATCCTCGCTGTCTCGCGTCGTCTGATTTTCATTTTTCATTCCCGGCCGCTTTCGCAATGACACGCGTGTACACCGGCTCGCTTGACGGGCGAGTGGAATTTGGTCAAGGCTTGAGTCGATTGGGTCGCGAGGAATCTCGGCTGTACGTAACGCGCGAAACGTCAATTAGGGTGGATCGATGTATATCGGCCGGTCGGCGTCGCCACTGTCGACCAGTCAACTAGCGTGTGTGTCAGTGATAACGTACTATCATTTTAACACATTAACTTTGGTCAATCTGATCTAAATCTCTATCCATTTGGAAAGTTCTTTTTTCATATTTATACATTATTTGCGGGAATAGAAGAAACATATGAATACATGGTGGTAAATGAGATGAAAGGGGAATGAGAAAAGAGAAATGCTAGAATCAGCGGAAGTGAAAAATGATGTAATCGATAGATCGAACAGATTTTACTTAGACACACACACACACACACACACACACACACACACACATACCCACACTTTTCGAGCTTTATTGTGCCTACCGGCTAATATTTCGATACATCCCAATTCGACTCTGTACCGAGAGCCACTGTAAATCGACGTGTCTTACGAAGAAAGACACATCTCAAACTGTCCGCGAAGAAAGACACATCTCAATTTGTCCGCGAAGAAAGACACAACTCGCAATCTAGCCGCGAAGAAAGACACAACTCGCAATCTAGCCACGAAGAAAGACACAACTCGCAATCTAGCCACGAAGAAAGACACAACTCGCGTCTGGCCGCAAAAAGGATACATGGCGCACATCCCACAATTTCCGACGTAAAAAATATATGGAATGAAAGCTTAGAATGAGTAGGTTATACTTGACAAAAAAAAACAAGCCTTTTCTACAGTTTAAACTCTTTTTTCGTTAATATTCGCGGGAGAATAATTCCGACATTTGTCTTTCTTCGCGGACAGATTGCGAGTTGTGTCTTTCTTCGCGGCTAGATTGCGAGTTGTGTCTTTCTTCGCGGACAGATTCAGTTATGTGTCTTTCTTCGTAAGACACGTCGAAATGTAGGAGTCGCGCGCGGCTCGCGCGGGCAATGGGCACATTTAACTTGACCGTGAACTTAATTAACCCCGCTCGCGCGCGCGAGCTTGATTATCTCCTGCCGAGAATATTGCTGCAGCGACTTTTTAAAACGGCAATATTCCGGCTGCGTATGTGTGTGCGATAGTCGGAAGATCGGCAAAACAACGAAGGACACCACAGGTGGTACGATGCGGGTGTGTAGCGCATGGTCGAAGATGGAAATCAAGGGATAATAATAATAACTCGCTAGTTTTCTTTTCCATGGTAGAAATCAATTGTGCGCGGAAATAATCAGTGCGTATATTATTTCATTTTTTCGATTCAAATAAAATTCGAGCTAATACTGGGGGATATGGAAGATGGAATACCGGCGGTAACGACGTTATCTCTGTAAAGCGTATTCTCTATAAAGCACATGAAAATAAAACTAGATTTTATGAGTAACTTTCCCAGTGAACCGCGTAAGAGGCATGTGAGAGGGGGCGTTTTGAACGAGAGGATGAAAGTTTATCGCGCGGAAGTGTCGCGCGCGAGCACTGGAGCATCGTCTGGCTGGAGAGCGAGAGAGGCGCGGCTCCTAAATCTCAATTGAATCTCCGTCACACGTCGAGTGTGTCGTTCATTAACGCAAAATATCACCCGGGGGGGGGGGAGAGGCTCTCTCTCTCTCTCTCTCTCTCTCTCTCTGTCTCTTGGAATTACTGCAGCGTCACCTCGGTTAACAGCACACACGTATATATACACGAGTCGTAGCCTACGCTGACGAGATACACACATATGTATAATCGTAAATATTTAATGTGGCCGCCGGAATTTCGTCGGATTCTTAATTAATGGGCCGCGCGCTGGCACGCGGCGGCCCACGCGCAACGGGACAAACGTCGAGATAAGTACATAATAGGCGTAGCGTATACGCGATAGTTCGCGCGCGCCGCTCTAGCATCCTTCTCGACATATACTTAGTCGCGCACTGCACTCGACAGAGAGAGAATGCGTGTCTCGATCAAAGTTTGGAAAAATTCTCAGCCGCCGTGTCGTCGCACACGCAGGATTCGACGAAATGTACGCAGAGGCAAGTTGGATGTGTGGTATATCGAGAGTACGGATCGAGCGAGAAGAGATCGAATGCCACGTCGGCCGCGCGCGTTGCGAAACGGCCACCACCGGGGTTAGAGCCGCACGCGCGCGCGGATAATACGATAACACGAGGAACAGAAGGGAATCGCGCGAGTAGGCCGCGGGAGCTGCCAATTGGAAACGGCGGCGCGGCGAGATAAGCCGAGTGTAAGTATATAAGGCGATTTAATTCAGCCCGCCGCGGCTCGTCCGTTACGTGTATTACGCGCAGATCGGCGGGACGAGATGTGCGCGGGGGCGTCTACTTTCCCACTGTCTTTCTCTCTCGTATCGATACTCGCGAGCTGGCACTTTGAAATTGCTAGATGTTTCGAGGAAATTTGTGTGTGTGCATTGCGTGAGTACACGTACGTATATATAAGTGAGTCACGTGCTCCACATCGAGTTAAAATCTCGCGGCGTCGAACCCCGAGTGTGGGATGACTCTCTCAGCGGCTGCTGCTGCTGCTGCAGTGAGAGGCTTTTTGTCGCCGCGCTAGCGCGACAGCACTTCGTGGAAACGGCTTAACTTTCAATTGCTCCTATACGCCTCACCAATTCCCCGTAAGTAGTATACCATTCCGTCGCTTCGGCTTCGGCTTCCGAGTATGTGTATCGATTGACGCCCCCTACCCCGAGTCGTTTTAATTTCCCTCCCACCTCCCGAGGCCCGAAAGAATCGAGATACGATCGTCGACTGCGCGGGGTGAACACACGTCGCAGCTACTGGCTCCCACGCGAAAATTTCGGTCTGTATTTGCCGGCGAACAAAAGCGTACGTTTGACGGAAAAGCGTTTTTTGCGCGCGTTCACTCGCGATATCGCTCGGTCCCACGATGAGCGTATAAAGAAGGACAATAAGCGCTCGCGCGCGCGCGTATAAATTATACACGTATACGAGAGCCGCCGGATAGCATATCAACTGGAGAGAGAGAGAGATCGGACACGCTCTCGTAAATCATCGATTGTTCCCATCGAAAGCCGCGTGTACTCGGGCATGCGCGTTTTCCAACGTATCACCGAGGACGCGGGGGCCGCCGGGTGGTAATGTTACTTTTTAACGAACCCACGTAGCCTAGCCCCCGTTGTCCCCCCGGATTTCTAAAAGGCCTGGCGGAATGTTTGACAAATAAATCTCTCGCGCGCGAGCGTGTGTGTTGTCCCTAATTGATTGATATCGAAGGGACAAAAATCCGAGCGCGGGGCTGGTGGATTCTGGTTTGGTATTAACGAGCCGTCGTCGTCGCAGCGTTGAGCAAAAAATCCCCTCGCGGCGGCCGCGGCGGCGGCGGCCACTTAGCCTCTCTCCGATCTATGATTCGCAATCGGGAAAAATTCCGCGCTCGCTCGATGGGAGAAAACGATTCTGGAATATTGAGTCCTCAGCGGCGCGGTATTGCAGCGTTGCGTCGTCGTCGTCGTCGTCGTCGTCGTCGTCGTCGGACAACAGGAATGAGCGAGCGTTGCGAGAGACGCGTGTATATGTACGGCCACTTTTTACGTTATTTGTCTGTGTATACGCGGCTGGTTGGGATACGTGTGCGCGTTTGTGTTCCAGCCGGAGCCTCGAGCCGCATAGCAAGTGTATACATACACGAGCTGATCCCCAATGCGCGACGTGTTTTATCCCTCGAGCTTTCTTCCTCGATTTGCCAGTAGCTCAATACTAATTAGCCGGCAGACAGCCGAGTTTGCTCCGCTCACCGACACATTTTATTCCGCTTCCTCGTATAATAATTCCCGCGATGTGTATATAGATCGGTACGAGCGGATTTCTCACTCGACAAGCTCTCTCTCTCGACGGTGTAAACTCGGGGCGCTTTCCTCTTCTCTTCTTCATCCTCTTTATCAAAATCAAGTCGAGTTGGCTCGAGATAAGTCGCGTCGTTGTTAATTGACTCGTGAATCCCGTCGGGAGTCCTCCCGGGCACTGGCAAACATCGAATCTAGGTTCCGGAGGGAAGATTTGATTGGCGCGCGATTACAGGAACGAGTTCTTCTCCTGCAGAATGGATCAATCAACACCGTATACGAGTGGGCACTAGCGAGCTTTGGCCGTCGTGACGATATCACAATCCGAAACTTTGTCGCACAGATGCTTCTACTTGGATCGTCGTCACCGGCTAGCTCATATCTATACAGCCGTTCAGTAGCGAACGTTTCGACTTCCCGCTGAGATATCCCGTCAATTCATCCGATTCTATTTACCGATTCACAGTGTATCTTGGCTTTTCTTGTACATATGTATACTATTGATGCTGAAGAATGATCCGTCGAATATCTCTGGAAAATCAAATCGCGGTTGATTATTTTATGGCTCGGGATATCGGCTATTAACTAATCGCGACCCAACAACCGTTTCACAAACTTTCATCGTTTACGATTGGTGCGATTCGCAAAGCTTGCGAACGGCCACTCCTAGTAAGATTCCAACCAGAAGATTCCAATTCGGTGGCGAGTGTGGCGAGAATCGAGTCCCGAAAAAGCCCACTTGCTCCGGCTACCAGAGAATGTAAATTGAGTCCCAACGAAATCCGAGGAAACCCGAGTCGGTTTTTGGGACTTTGGAGCCAATCGACAGCGAGTCGGCCCTCCGACCAAATCGCGTCATCATCCAGATTGATTATTAGTGTGTACGTATGTAGATGCGCGCGTCAGGGCGCGCGGTTATGCGGTAGCGACTGAGCCGCGGCGCGTCTTTGTTTGTGCCACGTCACGTACAACACCCAGTGTCAATTGCTTGTCTCTGTGCTTGTGTGTGTAGACGCTCGTATGCGTGTCCGAATTGGAAGCGTCGAATACTAATTGGGATAAGTCGGATAGCCGGCTGTGTCTGCATGCCTCGAATAGCAGCAGCAGCAGCAGCAGCAGCAGCTCTTCTCGTGCCGGCTTATGAATTTCAACGTGAATCGATGTACAACAGCGTTAATTCACTTCCTCCTGAGTCGCATTGCACGCCCGTGCGCGCATACGCGCACTCGGCTATACGTACTGGTATACCAGTTAACCGATCAATCAGTCTGATTAATTGTTCGGATTTCCTATATACGCCGCGTCGAGGGGGAGGGGGGTACAGACGGGGGTCGGGCAATTAAGGGGATCGGGTTTCCTCTGTGGAGAGCTCGAGCTGCGCACACCGGCCGAGGCGGGATTCCACCGTGTGTGTGTGTGTGTGTGTGTGCGCGCGCGCTGGCAGCGCTAGAGCGCGGATAAAATGCGCTAAATCAATTATGCGCTGGCAGTTTGCGCGCTCGAGAGCTGCCCAGCGTCGAAAAATTTATTATTCATTGCGCGCAAGGGCCGCGCCGCGCGGCCGAGCGGCAAGTGTTAATTGAATTGGTTATTTGGCTCGGACGAGCGGTTCTTTTATTGATTGTGAAAGTCGACGTGCTTTGGCAGCTCGCGACCGATTGTCTGTGTCTCTATATATATATACACACACTCACACACTTGCAAGTTTGCCAACCGCTCGCCGCCGCCGCGGTCTATCCCACGTCACACTTGAGACGAGACGAAACACGCTCTCGCGACCCCCCGGCCACCTACCAACTTTCCAATTGTCCGCATTGTGCATTTCGAATTTAGCCGCGTGTATAAAAGCCGAACGCGCGAAACGAGCTGATGAAGAGGATCGGCATATATCTTTTTCAGTTTTATTTTTTGTTTCTTGCGTTCGCGGCTTCGGCTGTCCCTCCGGAACTGCTCCGATCGCCAACTGAATTAGTTCTCACGAGCGACGAGGAAGCATTGGAAAACTTTTCGAATTTTTAATCATATATTAAAGTCCTTTTGGATCATAAGCTCGTTACTCGGAAAAATCCGACTACGGATAAAATCATCAGGAGCGAATCCTTCGTCGTCAGATCGTAATTTCATCGTTGCAACGAAGAAAAATATTGGGAAGTATCTTGCCGTGAGTCAACTGGGATCCTGTGCGAATATCATCCGCGCGTGCATTAGTCGGCCGAGGAAAAACTGAGCAGGAAGGCGAATGTGTATCGGTACGGGTTCTCGACGCGTGTGCGCGCGGCAAAGTGCGAATGCCAAGGGTCCACACACGTCTGTCGAACTCTGTGCAGCGGCTCGCGTCTCTCTCTGTTGCACGCATGCAAACGTTCAATTACGGAATATTCAATTACGAAAGCGCGCGAGCCAACAAATTGCCTCGCGCGGCTTCCTACGTATATATGTGCGTGTATACACAGCTGCGAATTCGCGACCCAAAAAGCACCGACTCACGGGCAGGAGGGAGCGGATCACGAAAAAAAAATGGGAAAAACAATTATGGCCCCTAACGGCGTTTGCGCGGATTCCGCAAAAGCGCGCCGAGGCTGGGGAGCCTCGGCGGGCCGTTTGGCGAACGGTGCTTCGAGCTGTTGCTGCGCCGCGCGCGAGCCTCCGCAGTCGTGTACATGCCGCATGACCAAGTCGCGCTGCAGTACACTATACCCGAATAGCACACACATACAATCGAGCGAGCGAGCTTCCCCATCACAAGAGTTTCTAATTTTCTCTCGCCGATTTACTTGCGACGCGAGCTCGAATGAGCGCTTATAGCGTGCGACTTGCTCGTCTTTGATATTTACATTGATTCACTTGTACTTGCACGGAACTCGTTCTCTCACTCCCTCTTCTCTATCCCAATTTTATTTCATTATATTGTACTGTATACATTTATTTATATTGTCTGTGAAATGCAAAATGTCAATCGGCCATATTGGTCTTTGTATTTTAATGAACCATTTGTCAATTAGTCAATCAATTAATCAATCAGCCGGTCATTTAATAACATAAAGTCTCCCCGGTTTACAGCTTGTGGCAAGCCAATCTCTCCTCTTTGACTAAGATTCGATTTTTTCGGTTTCGGTATTGGGGAGTCTATAAATATACATATTCAGCGCGTTATGTGTATTCCGCGAACAAATACACTCACAAAGGAGTATTACCGTGACGATTGACATTTCGGAAGAAGCCAACGGGAGACCCAGAGCGAAAAGCTCATAATAATCTAAAATTGGAAAGTCAGCTGCGAGAGCCCATTATAACTTGGATTTGAGTCTTGTTTGTGAAGAAATTAAGTCTTGTTTGGTAAAGGGAAATTTGCTTGACGAGCTTTACGATAGAACGTTTCTCTCCAGAATCAAGGAGGAGGAGAAAGAGGAGAGAAGTGAGATTTGACATGTACCATCCACAGCTCTCGGCATGTGCGCGCACACGCGTTTATGTGTGTGAGTATCCCTATCTAGTCGCGTCGCGCGCGCGATCGAACTTTTTAAAAGACGCGCGTATACGTCACGATCGAAGAGCCGATTTCCCGGGGGCGCGACGTAAAAATCGAGCGACACGAAGGGACTCGAGTGTAAGTGTGTCTGCGAGTGTGTGGACTACGCGTATAAGCATATATACAGTCACAGATCCGGGGCAAAAAGCGCCGGCCAAGGCAATCACGCGCTAATTGGAGCTTTGTCGAGGGAGCCGGGCAAAAAGCCCCTGTCGCCCGGACGTATCTCGGGCCTCGAGCGCGGCTGCAGATATCGAACTGCTCTCGACGCCGCGCGGCATTTTTTTTCTCTCTCCCCCCAACCCCCCCCCCCCTGGCTCGTTAACGAATTTCGAGTCCGTCGCGCGCGCGCCAGATCGGATCGGCCGCGGACCCGAAGGATTGCCGGGAATTCGGATGTAAGGTAGGTACGGCGGGTACAGGACAGAAAGAGAGAGAGTGTGGGATATATACCGAGCCCACAGCCGCGCCATTCATTTTTGTTATACCCAAGTTGCACCTTCGATCCTGTATAACTTCGAGTGTCGAACAACTACGCGTTTCCACCGAATATATAACTCTCTTGGATTTTGGTCCTCTTGGCCGGCAGCAACTTTTAGCCAGTTCGTTGACGAAATTCACTGTACTATTTACGCTGATCGACCGATTACAATTCTCTTTAGCTGCGAATATTCGACCAGGTGAGCACCAGACAAACAATACAGTTCTTCACTGCGCGAAGCGTGAGTAATTGCTCTATCAACACGAACATTAATTGCGCGCGTGGGCGAAAAAGTCAAGAGTCACATTTTACTTCGACCGGACCCTATGGCATGCGTATACCAACAGTACGCATTGAATATTCTTGAAAATTGTTCATGAAACCTTTTCCAAAATATACACGTTTAGCAAACGCATCGTTGACTTCTTAGCCGACAAACGTGCGCGCAGATAAACGTTCGAAAAACATTCCTCGCCGACAGGCTACGGAAATGAGTACAGAGCCGCTGATGTGTGTATCCGAAGAGCTTATCCCACATTTCTCACTCGCAATACAATAATAACCGACATTCCACCTATGCTCGCTCCATTGGTGAATATTCAATGCGTATAGTTTCGGTGTATCACACACATAATTAACGCACTCTTCAACTCATTTACAGTGCAGCGGTTGATAGATTGTTAAACGCGGACAAAAAATGTCAAATTCGCCGTATCACGAAGAGAGCCTATCGAATCAACCTCGTGGTTGATCCACGGCGCGGGTATGCAGTTTCGCGCCTAACGAGCGTTCGATCGCGGTGCCGCGGTAATAGGATGTTAAACACGCGGCGCGGGATATACACACACATATAAAATATCTTCGCCGGGGTAATCAGCCGGGGAATCCAATCAGGCGCTTTGTGAATTCGCGCGGGCCGTGTCGCCTAACGCACCGCGTCTCGGAATTGAATCGGTAATTTTTGCGCTCGCGCAATCCCATCAACCCTGGAAGCTCAAGGGGCCCGCGCGCGCGCGTGGCAGTGATAGAAGCGACGCTTTGAATCATCGGCTTTCCCTGTTTTACAGTTAGCTTAATAACACGTGGCCGCCCGGGGTGATCCATCAGCCGGGCCAGCGAGACACTGTACGGCGCGGAGAGAGACTCGAAAGCTCCAGGCTCATTTGGACAGAGCTTTACGAGCAAAACGTTGCGCGTGTATACGTACGCACGGGCACGACGACGCGTTAGCATAATTACACGCCGATGACGAGCCAGGAGCGCACCGTAACGCGAAAAGAAAAAAAAAGGCGAAAGAAGAAAAGCTGCCGTACAGCCAAAGCGTATGTGTATTCGAAGGTGCAGCCGTATAACAATCGACATACGATTACTGCACCGCGCGCTGCAGTCGCGAGTCTCTCTCTCTCTCGGGGGAATTCAGCTGTGCAGTTTGCGCTTGCGCGTGCGAGAGCCGCCGCGCGGGGAGGGAGAAGGAGCTCGCTCGCAGCCTTCGGGTATAGGCTAACCGAAAGGACTTTGGTATGCGATCCTCCTCCTGCACGCTGCTCTCGCTCGAGCTGCTCCTCCGAGAGAACGGGGTTTCACACGAGCCCGAGCCCCCATATCTCTCCCTCCCAGTCTCCCTCTCTCTCTCTCTCCGTTACAGGCGCGCGCGCGCGCGAGCCGAGAGCGGCAAGGGCATGCAGTCCCTCGCACACGTATACGTACACACACACACGAGCGGCGTATGAATAAAAGCCAAGTGTGAGCGGCTGCTTTTTCCACCTCTCCCGGTCCCTCTTTCGTTTTTTCGCGCGCCCCAACCACTATACTGACTCTCGACCGACATGCATAGTCGAATGCACGGATAGAAATGTAAATAGTTCATTATATAAATAGTACATTACGTTGTGCGCGATTTGAAGGTACCGAACGTCGTGTAGCAGCGGCGAACAATAGATATTGGATCGACGTAGTTGCGACGAGCAGTTGAAGAACGAAGAGAAATGGAGCGCGAATCGACCCGATTCGTTGGCTGGATTCGGGGGTTCGCGAGCACACGATTATCTTATCCCTCCGATACATTGACACACATACGTACGCGTTCAAATGTATATATGTACGTAAGGTGTGTTGATTGGGCCGTTGGGATTGCAGTTGGCCGAGGCTCGTAATGAGCCGCGAGAGCTGGTGTGGGCGGCTGCGCGCGCGAGCGCCTACATAAATCTCCGCCGCGCTACACCTGTCGAGCCGCGGAGCTCGAGAGCGCGATACGGGCCTCGCCGGTCCGGTTCTCCCCTGTCAACCCCCCACCTCCATATCCTCTTCCAATTTATTTGACCTCTCTTTTTTCCTCCTCTCTCTCTCGCTTCTCCCCCGTCCGTCCGCCCGTCCGTCCGTTCGTTCGTTCCCTCCGCAACCAAAGGCTCTCGCTTTCCCGCGAGTCTCAAAGTGCGACGGGGGGCCCGGCCGCGAGTTATTAATCTTTTTCGATGTGTAGCTCGCGCGCGCGGCTGCACTTGCGCCAGTGTGTGTTTGTGTGTCAGAGGCCGCCGCGTCGCTCACCTTTTATCTGTTCGCGCCACAGCTCGTGGTAATCGAGCCCTCAAAACAAAGATCGCGCAGCCAATCGAGTGACGACGATTCGTAATCATTTTTTTTCCCAAAGAGACATATCTTCTCGCACTCGGGTGGCCGATCATTCGGATACCTTCCACAGCGTTTGCATTTCACCCTAACTTATCCTCATCTGAATATGATGACCCGAAAACCTCCAAATTTACACATTCATTTTCCACGTGACGTTTTATTTTACATTTGGAAGGGTAACGAGTTCCAATTCACGAGCTCCGAATAATAAGATAATAAACCAATATGCGAAGAGTACCAACTCTCTCTCTTGACAATCGTGCTTATGCCGGGCTGCCTGAATTGTGCGTTCGGAAGACACTTCGCCCCCGTGCGGAAGATAAACCGAAAAATCTGCAGACACACTAAAATTATCGCGAGGATCCCGGGAGAAGCTAGTAATTCACTTCCTAAAAAAAGAAGATAGAAGAAAAAATCGGCACATTGTGGCGATAGGACGGAAGCGCGACAGGAAACACATAATAACTGTACATGGCTTGCCGCCACGTGTCTTTGACGCTTGGGCCACTCGGTGCGCCGCCGTTTCCACTGTTATCGCCGATATAGAGGCGCCCACATGACACGAGCGACGCGCACCCGCTATAGATATTACGACAACTATATTTATATACCGTGTGCTTATTACCCGCGCGTCGCCATAATAACTCGGTATATATGCAAGAGAAACAGACGCAAGCGCGCTTTTTCCCCCGGTTAGATTTTCGAATGAATAGACCGTTAGACCTACATTTTTTTTCTCTCCTCGCGCGGCAAATTTGGTCGAGCAAAACTGTGGATTGGAAAGTAACGTCGGGGAAATCGTGTCCCGCGTGAATGTGTAATTTATACCCGCGAATATATATATACGTGACGACGATGATATTCGGTGTATACAACCACGTGCGACCGAGCGTTGTTGAGATATATTTATATATAGAGCTAATTTGATTGATCGCGCGCGGCAATTTGGCAAAAACATCCCGTTAGCGTTAACGAAGCTCCTATCGTGCGGCTTTTTTCCTCCGACCTCGTAACGAGGGGAAACGTCTCGAAGTTTCCCTTGGCTGCGCGAGGCGCTACACTGTGAAGCGCGACAACTTTCCCAACGTGGCAAAATCGAATTTTCAATCGGGACGATCGCGTCTCGAGCTTGCTGTACACATACACGCGCTCGCGCTCGTATATATATATACCAGTCTCGAAAAACGATCGTTCGACTCGATTACACGTTGCAACTGTTGGCTCGAGATCGAGTGAAACGTTTTGTTGCGTCGAGTTGCAGCGCGCCGTGTTTGCACAAAGCTATAAGCGGGACGGAGAGAAGGTGGGCCGGGGAGGGCAAGTGAAACGTCAAAAACGCGTCGGGAAGACGGGGCCGCGGGGCAAACGAGGAAATCGGGAGTGATTAGGAACAAAGGAGGATCGATATGGTTATGTGGGCGCAGCTGGGAGAGAAAGAGAGGGAGAGAGAGAGAGAGAGTAAGAGTGAACGGGTGGAACAATGGAAGAAGCCGCGCGCGGAGGCGGGAGCAGCCGCTATTATACGCTCGGAGAAAGAGCAAATCAGCTGGGACACACGTACATACGTGTGTGTGTGTGTGTGTGTACGTGGGAATCGAGCAAAGTTGCGCAGCATCCCCGGCTACTTGACGCGGGAAACCCCACATGCACGATATGCGAGTCGTGACACTTGCAGGCACAAATTTACATTGAGATTTATTTGTGCTTTGAACATTTTGTCGCAAAATTAATGGTTTAAAATCACGCCTAACAATCTGCCGATGAAGAAAAAAGCGTGAAATATCGTAACGTTCGAAAATTCTTTTGAAGATGAGTATATTTTAAATTATCGACCAGGGGTAAATCGAGAATAAGATTCCAAAGGGAGGTCAGCAGACAACCTCTATCAATTGTGCTTTCGGTCGTCGAGAGATTCTGGAATGTACTTTCCTTCCTAGAGACCATCGACGTTTCGATGTTCAATTCCTTGTCACGTATATACAGATGATTATAGAGAAGGTTTTTGAAGAACGTGAAGGACCAGGGTAGTCTAGATGAAAGTGAGCAGAGAGTTGGAAAGATAAAATGCAGAGACACGAAAGAATCTACGAAGGAATCCGTTTCGAAATTTATGAAGAATCAATGGATCACAGGATGACTACTCGCATTCAACGCAAAAAATCCTGTCAGCCATAATCATATCTGAGTCATTTAATTGAAACAGCAGGCAGACCAAGAAATAGCTACGATGGGTATAGAGAGAGTGACAGCAAACAAACGAAATAAAACTCAATTATTATTTTCGTTTCGTTCTGTTCCCGAAATCCGGAACATAATATTAGACCCTGATTTTGATTTAGATCCCAAAAGCGGAAACTAAATTATAATATACTTTTTCTACGTATCCTGAAACATGATATAAATAGATTCATGTATTTCGAATTTGGCTTCCGTATTATCTGAAGGAAGGATACTAAATCGAAGTAATAATTACGTTTCACGCCTAGAGCGAAAAGTATATTGATACAATATTTGTGTTACGTACGTTTCCAAGGAACGAAACCCAACGGAATATCGTTTTCGTGTCAGTCTCTGGGCCAGGGAGAAAGAGAGAGAAATTTCAAGACGATTATTGCTCGGGCGCGCGCGCCGAGTATATATACCCATAAGCACACATCATCGCTCGCACGGCCCCCGAGCGAATGATTGAACGACGCTTCCTCGTTCGATTAATTATCGTTTAGATCGTATTTCACGTGCGGCGGTCCCGTTTGCTCTCTTCTGTTTCTCTCCGCGCGTGTCTCTTTCATCGGGCGTATATACACGGCAGCTCGTGATTGGGGGACAAAAAAAAAGAAGAAGAAGAAGAAGGAAGAAGAATCGTAGTCGCGTCAGACCCGAGTCAAAGTAGGCGAAACGGAGATTTATCTCGTATCTGTGTTGGTCGCTAGAAGCGCCATAAACTTGTCGGCGCATTATCCATTTGGAAGGCGGCCCCGGAAAGCCGGAGGGGATACGTATATACACACACACACACCCATATACCATTAATTGTCGATTCGTGAAATTTCGAATGGGAAATACTTACGCGTAGTCATCGCTCGCGCGGCTAGCGCTGATTTACAACTGCGCGCGAGGGCGACCCACCGTCCGTGTATTCCCACACGTGTCCGAAACTCGCTCGTTATATACACCACATCGCCGCGTATAGATATAAATTCGTTAGCCCACGCGCGATATCGACAACAAAGAGCCTCGCGCGCGCGCGTCTACGCCCCGAGGAAAACTAATTAAATTAATTTTGGGGCCCGTATAGAGAGAACAAATTAATATTTATCGGGGGTCCGAAAGGAAACGCATTACACGCGCTCGCGCACACACTGATGCAGCAGCGAGTCGAGAGCGAGAGACAGGGAGGGAGGGAGCGAGGAAGAATGCAAAAAGTGGCTCGAATGAGAAAAAGATCGAGTGGAGGCGCAAAAAAAGAGCCGACCGGCCGCGAATGACTTTGGAGAACACCGCCGCCCGGCCGTTTCTCTCTCTCTCTCTCTTTCGCCGAGCCATATTTCGGCGAAGCCCAAGAAAGAACCAAGAGAGAGGGAGACAGAGAGGAGGAGGGAAGAAGGAGATATTCGACAGGCTGTAAATCGTACACGGGGCGCGCAGTGTCGACGAACGCGCTAATGAGAATCATTCTCGGCTGCCGACCCAAAGCCACTCGCGCGTCACACGTTCAAAAGCCTTTCCCAAAGAGCCCCGAGATCTCATTCCGCGCCCTGATGTAGCCCTCTGCTATATATACATCCGAATCTTCTTCCCTCTCACTGAACAACGAGTCCAGTTGGTCTGTTGACGGTCTAACCAACCTTTGTTTGCTTCGATTAATATTTATTTCATTACTGTAATGAATCCTTATTAATACTCGTCTAAACTATAGGATGAGATTTTCGTCACTTCACGCATATATGGTTATCAATTGCTCCATACGTAGATCGTACAACGTATAACGAGCACAAAAATAATCTTAATGTCTGTATGTCTCGCATACTCGCGTTTTTACCCCAGATCCGCGGCTAATCGCGCGTAATACTGCATACCGCGGCCAAGCGAGCATAAGTGCAATTGAGACCCAACGCTGCGCTTGGATATAAGGCGTTCGTATATACCAGCGAGTGATCCAATTCCGTAGCGGGCTAATCGAGTCGCGGGCGAACCGCAGACGCGTACGTGGCTATGCCCGGGGATGATATAACTCAAAAGCGGCCGGCTCGAGCGCGTGCGACAAAAATGTGAAATCCGCCGAAACCACTTAATCACGGGGGGAGGGCTTAATGAGCCGACCGCAACTCGAGAGCGAGGCAGAGGGCCGAATACGAAGCCACCGGTCTTATAAGGAAGATTAATCGTAGGCGCGTATTTTACCGGACGAGTGTGTGTGTGTGGAGCCGCTCGCGGGACGACAGGATCGGCTGATGGTATAACGGAGGGGCGGGGAACAAACGGGGATCGAGCGCGGCTCGATTTCTCAGCCGAGGGATAAAGAAGTGTATCATATCGGCCCGTTCGCGCCTATATTAAATGCCTCGTTCCTTTCGTCTCTTCCTCTTTGGTTTGGCTCCAGTGACACGGAGGTCACACGTGATCTTACAATGGCGCGCGGACGTTGTACAGACGAGTTGTTGAACGAAAGTTGTTGAACCACGGCAAAGAAATTGGTGGAAACTTTGAATTTTGTATACCTCATGGCCGTCTATGCACGTAATTTCACGGCGATCATCCACGTCGATCGCTTCACGTAAGTACTTCGTATATACGCCGTCGCGTGGACCACAGGCTGCACGGGTCGGCCATTTCACCTGGGCGGCAAAAAGCGGCTCGCTATTCCGGGCCGGTTGTGTCATCGGTCCGCGCTAATGACACGCCAACGCTAATTTGGGCCCGAACCACTCGATATATACGTGGGGGCCGCGGAGAGCACAGCCTCGAAAAACGCATTAGAATACGAGGCATAACTCGGCGGCTCGTCGAATATTCCTCGAGCAAACACGGCGCGTTTTTACTCGCGCGCGGCAATAATTGAGCGCACCATGAAGTAAGAGAGAAGGAGAGGAAACTGCGTGTACTGAAAGTGGACCGACTTTACGGACAAAATTCGGTGTGTACGCCCGGAAGAAGACCGACTCCCTAAGTCTCACTCGCGCCCCCAAGTGGCGACGTCAGAAGCTGAATATCAAAATGTGCCTAATATCAGGCAAAGTACGGAGGGCTGACCCCCCACCGCGGCGGCCGCGCCGCTGTCCCGCCGAGCGGTTTGGCGATTATGCCGCGCGTCCACAACACAACGAGCACGTGCCGAACACAATATTTTTGTTGAAATTATGATTAGGTGGGTGGGTGAGAGTTGTACAATGAGCACTTAGTACTCATTTTCAATACTTCAGGCACCGCACACAGCCGATAAATAAGTAAACCCCTTTCAGGGGTCACAACTTAAATATAACATCTGAGATTTATATTGTAAGAGTACGCGGTGGTCTCGTGGCAAAGCTTTTGCTCCGCGACCCAAGGATCGGTGGTTCGCGCCCGACCTCACGAGTTTTTTTTTCTTTTTTATCCAGTTGTATCTGATAGAATCATCTGATCAGGGCACAAGGAGTAATTTATTCTGCAGGTAGAAATTGATACAATTTTAAATAAATAAATTTTCAAGGCATAGTAAACATGCCAAATTACATATTTTTTGTTTATTAGATTGATTCTATCCAGAAGTTTCATAAATTGGTGAGCCAGAGAATATATATATATATATATATATATATATATTTACTTATTAAATTTACAAATTAAGTGAATTCAACAAGTGTATGTCATAAATCTGTGTAAAATCATTGTTATTCTTCTACAATAACAATGATACAAAAATCCTAAATAACATTATTCATCAGGGATAGATTCAATTATCTTTTATGAAAATATTCATGTAATTGCATCTATCAGCAATTAAGGAGATTATTATTTTTACACGTGTATCATACATATTAACGTAGATTTTGTATTCAAATTTCATTAAATTGTATTTGAGTGATTTGGCATGTTAACTATGCCTTGAAAATTTATTTATTTAAAATTGTATCAATTTCTACCTGCAGAATAAATTACTCCTTGTGCCCTGATCAGATGATTCTATCAGATACAACTGGATAAAAAAGAAAAAAAAACTCGTGAGGTCGGGCGCGAACCACCGATCCTTGGGTCGCGGAGCAAAAGCTTTGCCACGAAACCACCGCGTACTCTTACAATATAAATCTCAGATGTTATATTTAAGTTGTGACCCCTGAAAGGGGTTTACTTATTTATCGGCTGTGTGCGGTGCCTGAAGTATTGAAAATGAGTACTAAGTGCTCATTGTACAACTCTCACCCACCCACCTAATCATAATTTCAACAAAAATATTGTGTTCGGCAGGTGCTCGTTGTGTTGTGGACGCGCGGCATAATCGCCAAACCGCTCGGCGGGACAGCGGCGCGGCCGCCGCGGTGGGGGGTCTGCCCTCCGTACTTTGCCTGATATTAGGCACATTTTGATATTCAGCTTCTGACGTCGCCACTTGGGGGCGCGAGTGAGACTTAGGGAGTCGGTCTTCTTCCGGGCGTACACACCGAATTTTGTCCGTAAAGTCGGTCCACTTTTGACGTCCGGGACCCATTGGAGTTGCTTCTCCTTCTCTCTTACTTCATGGAGCGCACACAAGAGGTACGGGACCAGCTGCTACATAACGCGGAGGATCGACCGGAGAGACAGAGAGAGAGAAAAAAACGACGCACGGAAAGTCGGACAAGTGCGCCAGCGACTCGGTTTTGAATAAATCAACGGGGGCCGAGCTCGCTCGAGATAGCGAGCGCATATATCCGGGCGTTTATCGCCCCGCGCGGCTCTGTTTGCCTTCCATATTTTTTATTAGCTACCGCACACGAGCGCTTCATATATATCATATAATTAAATTAGGACGAGCCGAGCGCTAAACGCGCGGTGCGTTTCATATACACAAGTACGCGACGACGCTCCCGGGGCTCGAGTTCGTTTGTGTGCGCCTCGCGCGGAAGGAAAGCTCGAGAAGCGGCGGCGACGGCGGCTCTCGAAAGGGGCCCACTCGAGGGGGCGAGTTATGAAACGTGTAAACACACGTATATGTATGCGACGGGAGGAAAAAGTGAGAGCACAGTGCTGGCCAAATACTCCATTCTCTCTCTCGAGTATATGTATGTGCGTGTGTGTGTGCTCTCGTATTTAATGCGTTTGTGCACGAGCCGCCCTCGCGCCGAGCCTCTTCTCTCCGCGTATGTATAACCTCTCCAAACGCGCTCGTTATAGTACGCGCAACTTTTGGCGAGGAGCCGCTCGTATTTTTTTCCGCTGGTTCATCGGGGTTCATCGATGTAGCACACTCTCGAAATTTGGACAACAGTTGAAAACTATTGTTTGTCAGTGAAAAGTACACGACTGATGGACCATAGTGAATCATTAGAAAGTTAGTGAAACTTTCACACACTGTTTTCGAGCAATGATACTTTTTTTTTACTGATAAATATCTTGTTCGCAACTCGAATTTTTCACTATTGGTATTGAGAAACAAAATTGTGCCACAGTTAAAAATTACCAATGCATGATCAATTATGTGTCATGCGATTTTTGCTAACGAATATTAAATATTCACTATTAAATTAGTCATTTTTGAATATTTTCAGAACAGCGACGTACTCCCAACTATACTAGTCTACGAGAAGCTCCGAGACTTCCTCGCTCCGTACTCGCCTCAATTCACACGTTGTATCCAACGGAGGAAGGAAATATTCATAAATGAAACATTACTTTCCCTCGAACTAAGAGCGATCCGTGACACGTGGCATTAACGAGTACGAACATTTTAATATTTTCGATGTTATTACACATCGGTTTCATTTTAAAATTCACCAAACGTGTCGTTGTATACTGCGTATAATCGAATACTCGTTGTGTGCCCATCCGTTGTTTTGATATTTCGAATGGATTTAACTTCTCGTGGAAATAAAAGTAGAAAATAGTCTGGCCCGGCCGAAACGGCCGAGCCCAACGATCGCTAATGTAATTATTTTTCGTATCTGATTGAGTAAAGCATTCGGTCGGTCGTCGCGCGGTTTCGTAATATATTCTTAATTTGAATGAATCACAAATGTCGCCGCGTCGGTGACGTCTCTCGAACATGTCGTCGAGATGACACACACACACACGCACTCGCCCAACAAACTCGTCGAGACTCGCGTGTGTTTAACGACGCGCTTTTTCGGGCCCTGACAGTTTTGGTCAAAGATCAAGGCGACAAAAAATGTCGAGTCGAGAGATCTTGATAAGCCTGAAGTACGCCAGCCGTCGAGGGCCACGGCCTCGAACAGTTACGTAAATTGTTCGCTTTATCGCCGAGGGATTTTAGAAATCGCCTGCGCGAAAAATGTCACACGTTGATTGTAAAACTTGCGAAATATATATATATATATATATATATACAGGCCGAAAGTGGAAAAGACGTGGCTTTCGCAATGGGCCGCGTGTCCGTCGGGTACGCGCTGCGAGTTTTCGAGTAACTTGATCCCAAGCGATCTTTGGAATTTCGAGTATGGTTGTAATCGCCGCTAGTTTGATTAACTTGAGATACGCTTTTTCTCTATACCCATTGCGCGAACGTTTGCGCGAGTTCATCGAACTCCGAACGGGGACCATCTCTTCTGTTCTACGATATAGTCTACGCGTACAAATCATTCGCGGCCCGAGTTTTCGGCGAATCTTTAGCTCGCAGACGCGTATCTCGATCCATAATATGGATTATTTAACTTGCAAAGGAGTTTCGCCCACGAGGTGTTTCCTCTGTATACTCGTTAATATATTTCAATATATGGGACAAACCACTCGCGAACCTAACTGAGAAAAATCAACACGCGAGGTTGAACGAACGTCGTTGAGTTGGTCTAAGCTGCAGATAATATAGAAGCTGCAGCACGCGTGGAAAATCCGCATGTAAATCCAACGACATGTACGCGGGGGCGGGTGATATGACTGTGTATAAATGTACGTACGGTCCATCGGAAGGTGAAGTGTAGCTGTAGGGTGACGGGCTCGGTGAGGGTGAAGGTGTTCTGTCCGAGGGCGTGACTAGATACGTTGCCGAAGCTGCACGAGCCGATGGCGGTGACGTTGGACTGGTACTCCTTGAGGCAGAGCCAGAACGCAGTGGTGCACGGGCTCGTGCATGCCGGCTGCTGTTGCTGCTGTTGCTGGTGCTGTTGCTGCAGTTGCTGCAATTGGTGCTGCTGCTGCTGCTGCTGCTGGCTACTCCTGCCCCCGCCGCAGCAACGGCCGTCCACCAACGTGCCCCGGTTGTTCGTCAGCGACAGGATCTGCACCTCGAAGAATCCGCTGCCCGTTGTTGCCTGCAAAACCACCGCGATCGATTCATTAGTACAAAAAGTCATGATCAAGTATCTAACGCTATATCTCCACAATACTCTCGCTCGGATCCTTCAAAAGTTAATTGTTAATATTGTTATTTGATTCGTCAAATGCAATGTTAGCTTTTAGTTCAAGTATTCGGGAAAGCGTATTTCAAATGATTGAATTAGAAATATATTTTAAAAGAATACTATTCACTGAATGTTTTGTCCTTAGTCACGGACTCCGAGTTGTTGAATGAATTTCCTAGTGGATGCTTGCGGTGAAATTTTCCGACGCAATAACAGTAAATCAAATTCAACATTTTAACGACGAATCAACGAGGAGTCCAGTGAAAAGTTAACCAACTATAAAATCTCATGGAATTCCAGTGAGAATTTCACTATGAAATAATTCGCTTTCACACACTTGCAGTAAAGATTCAAGAGAGCCAGGCGCGACAAAAGGAAGACAGGCGCATGTTTATGGCAAATTGAAAATGTCGAATTGCTCCGTCAGTTGGTTCGGCTATGATACCGACAAAATACCCATCGGATCGCATCCGATAGATCGTTGATTCACGTAATAATCCGGCGTTTTCCAATTAACCAGGGTAATTGCTCGAGTACAATATATAATTGTGTGATGTAACGCGTCTTAAAGAGCAGCCCATTATCCCGCGCAGTCATGTTTATTTATAGACGCGAGAGAGCTCGCGCGGGCGCGCATAAAAAGTGTACCAACGCTCGCGCGAGCGGAGAGATCATAGACAAACAAAAAAAAATAGCTAGTGTGTAGTGCGCGCGCGCGCGGCTGCGAGCTAAATTTTCCCAGAATTATCGGAGAGCGCTTAATTTGCATACAATGGCCGTACGCGCGCACTTCTCTCTCTCGCTTAAATGCGTAACTCGCTACCCGCGAGACGTGATTCGCGTAATCGGTAAAAACCACATCGCGATCTGGTGTTTGTCGACGATCGACAGATACACTGTAAAAACGATTTCTCGCAGTACTTCAAGTGTATTGTACTTGAAGGAAGTACGAAATAGCCGAATTTCTCTAGTTTTAGTATACGCTTCATGCTCAAATTTAGTCAGAAGTCAGAAACTGATGAATTTTCAATTTTTCTGAGATTTAGTACAAATTTGCGCGTAATAAATTATCAGTATTGTTTCTACAATCGTAATTCTATGGATGTAGTCTACGTAATTCTACGGAATGAAGTTAAATAAAATCTAATAAGGAAATGCTTGGATTGCTGAATCTTAATTCAAGTACGTCAGTCTTACACAAATGCTTAGCATATCTTAAATTGAGTAAATTTCATTCTTCAATCCAAGAATCGTTTTACAGTGTATCGGATAGATGGCCGGTACGTGTTATACCCCTCGCGGCTCATCTCTTCGCGAAGCCGAGAGAAAACGCTTTTACTCAACTCGATCTCGTAAAAAGTGAGCGGCAGCAATGATATCGGCGCCGAGACCTACAGCATCGGGTTTAAAATCTCGCACGGCGATAAAACAAACGTCCGTTTACGAATCGTTCGCGAAACAACGGCTCTGCCGTGGTCTAAGACACAAGTTCGGCCACCTGATGGCTCTGAATGACACCGAGAGAAAAAAAACTCCGGTTCGAGTTACTATGGTCGGTAGTAACATAATTAAGGGCTACGACGAAATCAAAAATATCAATGGAACTTTTAGGAGAAAAATTTTGACGATAGACAGTAGTCATTTTTCACACAGACCTAACTTCCAAACTACACTATTCCTTATATTTCTTTTCAATTGAAATCAGCACACGAGTATAAAAATGTCGATACAAATGTTGAGATTTCAATGAGTCGAATAAATAGGTTAAATTAATAGGTTCAATATTGTATACTCTGTGAAAATTGTCCAGATTCTCAATTTGATCACGCAGTGAAATTATAAAATCTGCCCGAAGACTTGCCGTGTAAAACGCCGCTGACCTGCAGCCGAACGGAAGTGTCTTCGGAGTGCAACACGCTGCTCTCTGTGTATTTTCTCCCTCCCTCGAGCGAATCGACACAATGATTTTTGAGCGCGTCTATATACCGCGGATCGACATGTGTCCGACGATGCTCGTGGCCAAGTGGCGGAAAAGAAAAAGCGCATGAGAAAGAGGAGATGGAGCGGCGGGCCCGATGTTGCGGTGGATAATTTTTTTACCCCCTTCGTTTTTTTTTTCACGGACCCGCAGGAAATTGCTCGATCCTCGTGGAGCGAGCGATGCGAAAGATCCGAACTCTGGGAATAATTATAACGGCGTTGCGGCGTAGGAGAATCGGTGGGGGGCGCAAGCAATCGGCGGCTGCCTCCTCGCGACTGAACAAATATCCAACGTTTGCATAATACACGTACACGACCGGCCAGAGCTCGCTTGTACAACGAGCAACTCTCGACCCGAGTATCCCCGGGGCGAAGTTTAGCGGACACGCATCTCTCGGTACAGCGTAGGGACACCCACTCGCGCAGCCGCCGCCACCGGTATATATATGAGAAAAACAATGGGCTTCGTTGAGCGGACGCGCGTCTCTCTCTATGTTGTGCAGATCCGCGAATGATTTGGCCGCGACAATGAGGACAAACCAAGTAAGTCGATTTTAGGAGCTCGTGCGTATAATTATATATGTGTGTTTATCCGCGCATTCGCGAGGGGGTCGAAAGCCAGTACCGACCAGGTGTAGAAAACCAGACAACGTACGACTGACATATGTTCTATATATGATATGGTCATATTCTAATATGAATGCAGTTTGGCAGTGCGTGGGAAAATATTTGTTAAACATCCACAGAATTACAATTACAAACAAAATACTAGAATCTATTTCGTGTGGATTTGTACTGAAAAATTAGACAAATTCATTACTTTGTTTGTAATGTTTACCAAACGTGAGTGCGAAATGTACTTGAACTATAGAAAAATGTGTCTTTCATGCACTTCATTCGAGTGGAATATTTTGAGTATACTGTAACATCTTCAAGAAATCGTTTTTGGCGTGTAGGCTTTCGCAAGCCAAGAACTTACTGGCGTGTATTTATAAATTGCATACACACGCGTACTGGCTGTGTACAGTGACATTCTGCCAGCACAGCCAGACCCTCCAGCTCCGTAATTTCGTGGTTGGCTCGCTTTTGGACTGGACGCCGGCTCGAGCAGCAAAAACGAAATGCCACGCGCTCACGTGTATTCGTATATGAAAGCAGACAAGTAGACACTAGTATACGAGATGCGTACTTGTGGCCGCGGTGGCTTTTCGTTCCAGGCTCTAGATATGCTTTATACCGACAGGATATCAAAATGATTATGGATACATGTTCAATTTGATAAGCAGACGCCAGTGGCGTTAATAAAATGTAATTTTCTAAAAGATGAAGTTTTCTATTTCGTCTAGAAATATTTGCATGGAAAACAGTTTGTCTTTGAATTCCAGCTGGCCAAAAGTGATCTTACTATTTCGTCGCCTGGGGGGAAAAAGCAACGATCTCAGAAACGCGCTAAAGAAAGATCTATTTCGATTTAAGCGAAATAAAAAGATCTATTTCGAATTAAGCGAAATAAAAAGATCTATCTCGAATCGAGCGGAATAAAAAGACCTATCTCGAATCGAGCGGAATAAAAAGATCTATTCCGAATCGAGCAGTATAGAAAGATCGTTCTCAAATCGACTTCTAAAGAAAGATCTAACTCAGATTTTACATTATAGAAAAATCTATCTCAGGTTTAATTTTATTTTGCGGCGTTTTTTCGAGTTCGGAGTTGATGCGGTACGTGCGCACTTGAGTGCGATTGCTTGTGTGCCTGTGTGTGTATGTAAATATGTGTGTACGTGTGTGTGTAAGGACACATCTGAATGTAATATGCCAAGTTAACTATTTACATTAAACAGTTTTTGCCTCGATGGTTTCTCGTAAAAATTGGTATACATGTGTTTTTGAGGTCGCTGATAACGAATCCGGCCTCAAATTTTGAAAATTCAAATTAGAGCCTCTAAGATCACCTGACAAAAATTTGGAAAAAAATTGAATTTTTTGGAAAATTGGTAATCATGGGTTTTTGAGGTCGCTGATTACGAATCCGGCCTCAGATTTTGAAAATTCAAATTAGAGCATCTAAGATCACCTGACAAAAATTTGAAAAAAAATTGAATTTTTTTAAAAATTGGTATACATGGGTTTTTGAGGTCGCTGATCACGAATCCGGCCTCAAATTTTGAAAATCAAAATTAGAGCCTCTAAGATCACTTAACATTTGGAAAAATTGAACTTTGTTGAAAATTGGTATACATGGGTTTTTGAGGTCGCTGATCACGAATCCGGCATCAGATTTTGAAAATTCAAATTAGAGCCTCTAAGATTACTTGTCAAAAATTTGGAAAAAAAATAAATTTTTTTAGAAATTGGTATTTATGGGTTTTTGAGGTAACTGATTACAAATCGGCCTCAGATTTTGAAAATTAGAATTAGAGCCTCTAAGATCACTTGACAAAAATTTGGAAAAAAATTGAATTTTTTTAAAAATTGGTATACATGGTTTTTTGAGGCTGGATTCGTGATCAGCGACCTCAAGAACCCATGTATACCAATTTTTTCCAAATTTTTGTCAGGTGATCTTAGAGGCTCTAATTTGAATTTTCAAAATCTGAGGCCGGATTCGTAATCAGCGACCTCAAAAATCCATGATTACCATTTTTCCAAAAAATTCAATTTTTTTCCAAATTTTTGTCAGGTGATCTTAGAGGCTCTAATTTGAATTTTCAAAATCTGAGGCCGGATTCGTAATCAGCGACCTCAAAAACCCATGATTACCAATTTTCCAAAAAATTCAATTTTTTTCCAAATTTTTGTCAGGTGATCTTAGAGGCTCTAATTTGAATTTTCAAAATTTGAGGCCGGATTCGTTATCAGCGACCTCAAAAACACATGTATACCAATTTTTACGAGAAACCATCGAGGCAAAAACTGTTTAATGTAAATAGTTAACTTGGCATATTACATTCAGATGTGTCCTTACACACACACGTACACACATATTTACATACACACACAGGCACACAAGCAATCGCACTCAAGTGCGCACGTACCGCATCAACTCCGAACTCGAAAAAACGCCGCAAAATAAAATTAAACCTGAGATAGATTTTTCTATAATGTAAAATCTGAGTTAGATCTTTCTTTAAAAGTCGATTTGAGAACGATCTTTCTATACTGCTCGATTCGGAATAGATCTTTTTATTCCGCTCGATTCGAGATAGGTCTTTTTATTCCGCTCGATTCGAGATAGATCTTTTTATTTCGCTTAATTCGAAATAGATCTTTTTATTTCGCTTAAATCGAAATAGATCTTTCTTTAGCGCGTTTCTGAGATCGTTGCTTTTTCCCCCCAGGCGACGATTTGATGTGCATTACATAAGATATAGAGGAATAATTAGGTCGTAAAATGAGCCATATAGATACAGATTAACGGTGGATTTATAAAATCGGATAATTTGACCGAATATCTCAGCAGGACATCTAAAAATAGAAGCATAGAACCATGTCTGGAACACAGTTGCATCGTGACATCGGTAACCCAATGATTGTCCATCAGTCACTCGGTGCTAGATCAGTACACACGCATAAGTGAAAACTTTGTTGCGGAAAGTGGAGTGATCCGAGGATTAGTCTGCACAAGCTCTTAAAACGATCTATCAATACACCAGGCCCGAAATATATATTACGTAGAGCGGCGGCGGTGGCGGGGGGCGTAAATCATCTCGGTCGAGTTTAGAGCCTGTCGGGAGGTTGACGCGAGCGCAGTGAGAGGATGTATACCTATATGTACACCCCTCGTCTCCTCTCTCTCTCTCTCTCTCTCTCTCTCTCTCTTTGCTTTCTGCGGTTACGTGATTTTTTCCAGCTAATAAGAAGCCGCCGCGCAGCGACTCTCGAGGCTCGAGCGAGAGCGAAAGGAAAGTTTCGTGATGATCCGCTCGCGGGACCCGATATGTGCCTCTTGATTATTATAATTGGACGGGCTCTCCGCGCGAGCTCGACTCCGGCTCCGCTCGGTTCAATTTGCAAATTGAAAGTTCATCCGCGAGTTTGTACACACATACCGCACCGATCCGGCAGCGAATCGATTGGAAATCCTCCGCGTCGCCTTATGCACAAGACGCGGCGTAGTGCAGTTATTATGCTCGTGTGGAATCGGTAGTACGCGACGAGCGAAACAAAAATAAAAACAATGCTTCCTCCCGTGACACACCGGCTAAACGTGTATAATGAGACTTTCTCCGTAAAAATTCTCCCGCCCCCCCCCCCCCCCTCTTTCTCTCTTCTCCCCTGATTAGACTATTAATCCAGCACATGTCAAAGTAATTGCAGCCGCTCGCTCTCGCGGGTTTACGGCTCGGCTCGCTCGCCGCAACTCTCGACGGCAATTAAAAAAGAAGAAAAAAAGAAGAAACGATGGGATAAAAGGAAAACTCGCGAGGATAAACAAAAAGCTATTCGGCTGGCTTTTCACATGCGCGCACGACAGTCTAGCCGGAAGAAAGTGCTAGTCTGGCGAGTCGCGCCGTTTCTCAATCGAGCTGCTCGCGTAAAAACAAATATATACGGCTCATCGGCCGGCGCGCACGCGTATATGCACGCGCGAGCCCGTATGAATTTACAAATTGGACAGGTGCGCGAGCGCGTGACAAATTGCCCGCAGCCGCCGCCGACCCAAGTCACCGTTCGATTTCGTGTGCGCGTGGCTATATGCGCACATGCTCGTGACCGCCCGCGGATCCGACGACTCGACAAATCCACCGTCGAGTCGATCATTGGCGCCGAGACGAATGATGTTATTGGGTCACGGGTCTCGTTCGAGGTGGGTGCGTTGCAACTTTAGGGACAAACGGAACACGATCCGCTGCGCGAGCATCACATTTGAATCGCGACGAATTGGAGCCAATAGCAAAATGTCAGGATGACCGTGAAGACTTGAGAGCGACGATAAAATTTCGAATCCAATGTCCAGCCGCAAGAAGTTGTCTAACCAGGAACCACAACGTTCGCGTTTGTCTCTCGGAACCCGCTGAAACACTTCCACGCGGTTCGAAGCGATACCAAAGTCGATGGAACATAATACGCAGTCTTTTAGCAACTAACGTTTCGATTTTCCCAAACTATTTGTTCACAAACAATTCGTATGAATGATTTCACATGTACCCGCGTAAAAATTACGCGCATGAGGTCTGCAATGATGGTTTAGGATCGAACATTAGTCGACATAAACCGCCTTCGTTCGGGTATTAAAAAACTACCTGCTGCAAGTTTCGGTGCAATCGGAGGCCCAAATGCCAAGTGGTTTTCCGATGCTCGGCGTGTATACGCTAGCGTATGGACAATCCAAACGAGTTGATCTAGCGGGACTGTGTAACGCGCGCGTGTGTACGTGTTCGCGCGCGACGGACGTTTCTTTTTTTCTGCAGATCGAGTCTCGAGTGGGCTCTTCCGGTGGGTCGTGTCCACGGGACGCTCCGTTGAATTATTCACGGTGCGCGTAGCGGCGGGCCTCCAGCGCCACCTAAACCTGCGACACTCTTTTGTCAGCTGTGCGCGCCCGGGCGACAATGCGCGTACGAAGAGAAGAGTGTGACAAAAGCTGAGAAAGGACGAATCGGCTATGTTGAGAAAAAAAAATCGTGACTGCCGAGGAAGAATTTTAGCGAAGGAGTTTCGCGGCTCTCGTACACACACACACACACATAGCGAGAGCGAATGGCCAATTAAAACGCGCGGCGGCCACGAGCAGGACGAGCGACGACGAGCGACGTTGTTAAGCGAACGCGCGATTAGCATATTGGGAAAGCAAAGCTACCAAACAGCCGTATAGGAATTTCGGAGTTCCGAACGATTCCTGGGAATGGTATTTGAACAAGTCCAGCTGACCCCCCCCCCTCCCACCCCCTACGCAACAGTCCCTCTTTCTCTCCGGCTGCTCAAAGACTCAAAGAGTGTACACACACACACATACTCGTTGCGCGCGCTCGTTTGCCCATTCGACTGGAGTGTCGCCGAACGGGACAAAGGGCCTCTCCTCGTCGCCCACTGCTGATTCACCGACTTCGCCCAATATCGCAATTCTATGCCGAGTGCGCTCGTCGTTGCGTGATGAATTTAAATTTCAAATTGACCGATCGCCTCTCGCGCGGCCCACCCGATTTTCCCCGATAAGCGAACAACGCGTGCGACTTTATTCGGCGTTTAACGCGCTATGACGATCGGCGATATCATCAGTTTCGGAGAATATATTGAAACGGTGACGTGTCTATCGAGCTTTCGTGGGCAGTTGCCGCAGAGAGAAAAGCTTCGTCTACTCGACTCGAGAGTCTGTGTCAATGGATTCGTTGGACTCACAGAAGATTTGGGGAGATGAAAACATATCGCATTTGAAACTACAGCATACACGAGCCAAGGAATCGGACTAATTTTGGTTCGTATGTGTTCGTGACTTGTATCCCGCGACTATTAAATTCATATCCAGCTGTCTTCATCAAAATTACTTCATTTCCCACACGACATGGGATTCCGCTGCGAAAGAAAAAGAAGAAGAAGAGATCGCACAAAAAAGGACGTTTTCCAAAATGAGGTTTGCCAATCGTAAATAGCTGGAGTCGAAGTTAGCTACGGTGTCTCGAACTGCGAGAGCATCGGGCGAAGAACGAACGGACGAAGGAACGAAAGTAAGTATTGGTATAATATACATCTGCAGATGGAGGAAAAGAAGTTGAGCGCTGGACGGGCCGGCAAGTGCTCGCGCCAGTTCGCACGTTGTCCGGCCGCGTGTATAATCGAGCTCTCTCTCTCTTTCTCGCGGTTACTTTGTTGAGCTCGCGGGGCAGCTCGTCGTTTCCAAAGCGCTCGCGATATTTCGCGACTTCTCGGAACAGCCTTGGGGCGACGGGCGTTTAAGTACGCCGCGCCACGAGCCAGACGCGCGCACGTAACGAGCCGGGAGAAAATTGAAAATTTCCCGCCTTTTCTCACGCGCTTTCGCCCGGCGCTTTTACGACGACTCGCGCGCTCGATTGACTGTCCGCGCTTATATACTCGTACACACACATATACACACGTTCAGCCTCGACAGGTTGAGCGCCGGGTCTTGACCCTGTTTCCCCCCTCACGACAGCCGCTTTCCGCATAGCCGAGGTGCAGCCGTCCGTGCAATACATACATTATACACCTATACGTATATGCAGCTCCTTGCCGCTTCGCGTATATATGCATATGATACGTGGAATTAATGCTCGCAGCCGATCCGCTTCGGGGAAATCGAGGCGTCGCGACGCTAGGGGGCGCTGCCACTCCCGTCTGCGATTCGACCCACTCTCATTACGTACGTACGAGTGAAATACGTATGTAAAGGTATACCGATACACACGTACGGCTGCTAAATACCGGCGGTCGTGAGACAACTAGAGCTGAAAATTCATCATAGAGTGACCGCGGCCGCGACGATTGCACGACATCGAGCGACTTCGCGTGCGAATTTGTGCCCACGTGAGATTTCGCGAAATATCCTGTGTATAATGATTCATCTGGGAGAACGAAGCGCAATAAGTCGTACCAATTGAATCGAAAAATATACTATCGTATTGTACAGTATGTATGCACGTGTGTAAAACGAAATTTTCTACACTGGTTTGGTCACCACTGTCACAAAAATTACAGTTCGTAAAAACAATAAATTCCCACTGATGATATCCACAATCGGCTCTTGGAAAGAAACTGTATGTGTATTGAATCTCAGTAGATGCGCGTGGCGAGTGAATATATATCGTTCGACTTGTCTTGCAAATAAGTATAGATTCGAGCATCCAGTAGTGGAGTCGCATGCGAACGAGAACGCCTCGCGCTAATGTTACAGCCATGCTACCGAAGCGTTTTCGCATTGGAAAGGCACGGCGGCGCGACGTCTACGCAATGGATTATATAGGCGCGCACGTAATTGCCATTGACTGTGCCATTGCGTCTGCCGTATATATGACGAGCCCGATGTGTAATGGACTCATTCGAGCAGACGTAAAAGAATTACGCGATACTGTCAGTCCCATCTCGACGCGCGATTAAGCTCTTTTTTAATTTGAATACAGCTTGAAATTGTTTATTAATTCAAATCGGTTGCACACGGATGATTTGTTGAAAGTCGGATCATCAAACTAATGTAGATTTTAATTGCGGCCTACTACTAACGAGCGTTTTCCTTTTTTCCAACGACAAGAGTCTATTGCCAACGCTGGAGTATCGGTATCGGTGATCTTGGTGAATCGCGGTAAAATTTTGTCATATGGTTTCTGGTTATGCTCAAATTAGTGACATACGCGGACCACACGCAATGGCTAACATTTCAATTTCCCGGAGATATTTACTTTCGATTCTCATTCACAGTGTATCTGTATTACTAATCAGCACATGCACATATTTAGATTTACTGTACTGTAAGTGCACGAATAAATCATCGACGATGATTCACGACTATCTGCGAGGGATCGAAACGTTACATGTATACATACAACTGTTTCGCACGTGGCCAGAATTGCCATCTCGCAACGTTTCATCATAATCGAAGTGACTCGAAGGTGAAACTATCTCCCACAGTCGGCGCACGACGGGGGTGACTAATGCAAACGCAACAGCGGCTAACTCGACGTGAATAACAACGCTTTCCCTATATATATACACACACCCGTGTAAAAGGAAAACTCGAGCATTTTGTAACAATCGCTGGTCGCGAACTCTAGACGGAGTGCCAGACTTTATCATCAAAAATGAGAGTCTGGCATGAGTTTCCGTTGCAAAGTGAATTGATATCAACCGTGAGAAATTTCGCGGGACGAGAAAAATCCAACGTGATAATGTGCATATACATCTGAACGAAGGTAAAAGTGGAGCAAAGAGAGGAACGTGTAAACGGTGTACAGGCGGCGCTTCGGAGAAAAGCAGAGCAGCAGCCCCTCGGGGGAGGCGAGAGACGGCCAAACAATGCGGCGCGGAGGCTAAGGAGGAGCCGTTGCTCTCTCTACGGGACTCACCTTGAAATTATCCAAATTATCAGTATCAAAGCCGAGAGTCGGGTGCGTGCGGCAGTGTTTCAGTTACACACGAGGAGTTTTGAGCAGGTCGCAGGATTGACGCGCAAGTATGTGTGTGTATACGCGCGATGGGGGTTTGATGCGCGTTTGGCCTGCGAGGCCGAGAGGAAAAATCGGCGAGCACGGGAGCATGACGCGCTTGCTCCCGACGCGAGAGCTGAACACGATATCGAGAACGAAGAAAGAGAGAGAGAGAGGCTCGTGCATGCGGCGAGCGCACAGACAGACACTGAAATTGAATGGAATGAGAGTAAACGCGAGCGTACACACCCAGACACGGGCACACAGACACACACAGACGGAGGCGAGTGCGTGCGCGAAAGTGCATTGTGTCTCGCGAAGGTTAAGCTCGAGAGAGAGAGAACACGCGAGAATTTACTCGCGGAACGATCGCGCGGCTGTGCCGGCTTCAATGTCGATGTACTATGTATCGAGCTGATTTCCAACATACGTTTACGAGTGTAATATATAAAAGCCGCGGTACCGATCACGGGCGACGTGGAAAACAGACAAAACGTGTGTGGGTCTCGGGAGCCTCGGTTGCTTGATGAGTTCGTCCATGTATAAATGTGTTTCGCAACAGTTATGATGGAAACAGTGTTTTTTGACATTTTTAAACAACAAAATTGAAAGGAGGCTTGACCATTCATAGGAATTTGAGAGATAGTGAGAGAGAAAGACATTAATTGATTGATTGATCGATCGATCGACTGATTGATTAATTGATTGATTTATTGATTGATTGATTGGTTCATTTAGATTAAGGACTCGAGGTCCTTCATGGTTACAGCCATTATTGTGATGATGTCATTATCGGTACACGATGTCCCAGTAGCAGCGTACGATATCCAGGTAAACGGAACTTGAATGCTAAGCATAAGTAAATAAGGTAAAACGATAAACTGAGAAGGATAAGAGATATAGAGAGACACGACTTTGTATAATATAACTCGAACGTATCGCTGACTACACGGATGGAGAGGATATTTCTCGCGCACAAGATTTTACTTCCCATACGATGGTCGCCCGCCGAACTTGTCGGCGGAGAAGTTTCACTTGGAAAAAACCTCTCGCCCGTACACCCGAAACTTGTCGAAGCCGACTTTTGGCGGATGAAAATGAAAGAAAAAGAAAGTCGGAGGGGCGAGGGGGGAGGGCAAGATAAGCGTATATAGACGGAGAGGTGGAGAGCTTTTACGTTACGGCCGTTCGTCTGTTTGTGCGTCGCGAGTGAGCGAGCGAGCGAGCGAGAGAGCAGGTAGTAATTACCGGTGGCCGCTACCTGCCCGACTCGAATAGGCTCTGTTTCTCTCTGCGCTCGCGCGAGCACCCAACGAACATCATTTAATTTGGTGGCCGAGCAGTGGTGCGCTCGCCTGAGCTGCTGTACTGCAGCAGCGAGCTGTGTGTGTATATATACACGCACGCCGAGCGAGGCGCTCGCGTGTATTAATCTGGCGTGCGCGCGTTTACGGGCCCCGAGGCCATATATCTCGCAAGGCCTCGGGGCCCGCAACCTATACTTAATATTATTTGCTACTCGTTCGTCCGTTCGTTCGTTCGTCCGAGAAAGATCCAAAGCGAGGGGGGCATCGAACAGCTCGAGAGAGAGAGAGCAGGAAGCTGGCACCGAGCGCGCACCCTATCCTCCCGACGATCGACCACAAATTACTCAAATAATTAAAAAAGCCGCAAGAGCGCGCGTGGGAAGAGCCCCGGCTAGCTCCGCCTCGCCCATTGTCCCTCCCCGCGACTCCCCACCTCACCCACCCTATCTCTCCCTCTCGCACTCCTGGACCGGCAATTCGTTTTGCACATATACGTTATATCGATGGCTCGAGGACAAGCGAATTATGAATCTCCCAACCAGGGGAAACCCGTATCGCTTTCTGCACCGACAAGAAAAACGATGGAAGAATTGTAGTTCCGTAATGTTCGAAGATTCAAATTATTGCAGGGTGCGAGAAAATGTTCGTGAAGTATTCGAGCAGCGGCGCGTTTTTGGATAGGATCGACGAGACGTTCGCGCGTACACGTCAATCAATCGCGAATTCGGAATGTATATTTTCGGTATACGGGAAAGAATCGAGTCGTCATATATATAAATGTATAATTTACTATTCACGATTTGGTTGTTTTGATTGGACGGTCCCGCGAGTTGAAGCTTCTTCCGTTGCTGCGGCGGCGGCGATTGAAATTTATTCAATCGCCTCCCGAGGGCCCAGCGTCGAATTAATCAGGAGCTGATTTCTTGGAATTACGAGAACAAACCGCAAATCTGTTTCGCACGCGTATAACCCACGAAAGAAAGCTCGGCCGAGTTTAGAGGCTGCTGCTGCTGCTGCTGCAGGAGGAGGTGGAAGAGGAGTGTAAAAAAAAAGGAAGCTGCGCGTCAAAGAGCCGGGAAGGATAGAGAGAAAGAGAGAGAGGGAGAGATTGTATCTGATGGTTTAGCCACGTCAATTTCGCATCGCCCTTGACCTTCGCGCGCTCGAGAGAGAGAGAGAGAGATCGGGACAAGCCATGCGCGAGAGACAATCGAGCGCTCGATCAGCAATTCAAATTTATGCGTGCGCGAGCGCGTCTGATGGGAGAGACAACGAGCAGGAGGACCGCCGCGATGTGTGCAGCGTTTCACCACCTCCCCGCGTCCGGCTTTGCCAAGCCCATGATGTAGACTCGCCGAGGTGCTGCTGCTGCTGCAGCTCCAAACCGATTTCTACAGAGCAAACGTCGTTACGACCCGTATTACGCCTGCTCAGCCGTGCAAACCACAAATGCCGCCGCCACCCCAACGATTGTGCCCGATTCATACGTTGATACGACTATACGTTTGCTCGCCTATCTAACCACTTTGGGATCTTTGGTTCGCCAATTCTATTGGGACATGGTTGTAGAATATTTCTTGATTACCCAAACAGGTTGCACTGGTTAGTCAGCTAACGTTGCGCGTATAACCAGATTTTGATTGTTTGCATACAAAGGATAACGAAATATTGCCTGGGAAATAGAATATCACCTTAGCCAATCGACGTGATATTCCATATATTCGGATAACTATACGTGAACCACCTGCCAAAGTGCCAGTGGGTTCGGATCGACCCAAATTCAGCCTCTGTTATAAGCCCGAGTAGTATGCCTAAAGACATCACATTGCAAAGACCACTATTTTTGTCACTAAAATTTATTTTGAATCATCTCTTGAATCAAATCTGAATATATCTCATTGGCATTTCAACTACCAATAACTCGATAAATTTCAGTCATTTATTTCTTAGTCGATCAAAAAAAATACCATAGAATTTCATCGATAGCTACGAAGAGCCAATGAAGTTGAAATTGATATGGAAGTGCAATAAACCGATCGTTTGGTGTGTTTAATTTTAAAATCCAGTTGTATGAAATTATCCCCCCGTCTCGTTCAATTACCCACCTCTAATCGTTGCTGACTACAATTCGATCATATCTGCAATAAAAAGTGTTAGCGCGTGTATACCGCAATTTTTCAATTACTCGTGTGAATTGACCAACCAAGATAAGCAAAACGCTTCTCATGTCTTGACCTTTTGAAAAAATGTCATTGTATTTCTTAGTTAACGCAGGGACCAGGGGGCCATTATGACACACACTCGTAACGGTGAAATTTGGGGGAAAAAATTACGGGGAAAAAACGCAGTAGTTCTCGCAAAACGATTTCTCCCCGCACAGAAGTCGGACACAAAGCGTGATATTATTCACTAATAGCTAATCGCGAACGAATTGAACAAGAAGAAGTACAAACCGCGCGGTACAACGCTCGTTTTCGTGTTCGTCTTCCAAATACGTCGCAGTGATATTTGGACAAAGGTGTACACGTGTCGAATAGATACGGAGCCGAAACCGATCGAATCCGTCGCGCGTCATTTATCAACGAGAGGCAGTTTCCACCAGGGCAATACACACACAGGTACGTCGGAGAGGAGGGGAGGAATAAGTCACGGGTCGAAATGCATACTCGGGCTCGGGTCTCGGGTGTGGAAGAATTTTTCCACGAGAGAAAGGCCCGGGAGGGAGGGAGGGATGATTGATCGATTCGGAGCTTGGCTTATTAAAATATACGCGTCGCCGAGCCTCGTTGTTCTTTTGTGTCGGCTCGATATCGCAGCTCGCTCACATGTATACATATATATCTAGATCTCAGAGAGAGAGAGAGAGATGAAAAAAAGGTGCAGCGAGCTCTACCGACGACGTGATTCATTATTGGTCCGCGCGAACGTCTCTTCTCGCATACCCAAACAAACGGAGATATGAATTAATTGGAATGGCGCGAGCACGCGCGACGATTACAAACGATGCGCAAACGGTATACGATGGGAAGGATCGCTACCCCCGGCTGTTGGGCTGAACGTGGGATACGTGTATATTACAAACCGACTCTGATATAATTGGCCAACGAAGGCTCGATGACAACGCTTTGACAGCGGATTATCCGAATTTCCCTACTCCTCTATACCGTTTTCAAACGTTCGTCCGGACGAAGGATGGCCCCCTGCGCTGCGCGTCGACACACACACGTGGATAAGTATAAGAAACCGCTCGCAGCCTTTGTCTGTGCCGAGAAACAGAGAGAGAGACTCGGGGGATTTCTCAAATCAGTTACACGCTTGATCGATCAACTCGGATTGGACGTGTGTGTGCGGCCGCGGACGTCTCTATCCTCGACGTCGAGTTACATCCCACAAATCCCCGCTGCGATTGCCCTCCTCAATTCGGATTGTCCATATACGGGGCAAATTTTTCAAAATATCCCTCGCTCGTGTGTAATTTGCCCTCGCGGCTCCCTGCCGCCGCCGCCGGCCTAATATCGCGCGTCGTCGGCTCGTCAATCCGATCGAGTGGCAAATCGTGCGAACCCGGCTTTCCAAAAACACACACACACAGAACTCGGCCGAGAAAGACACAAACTCCTTCCCCTTTCGTCCCGTCCGTCTTTTCATCGATTTCGGATAATAACGCCGGAGGGATTAGATTAGATTAGATTAGATTGGTTTTATTTCCTGTACATTGTGTTGTACAATATAATCAGTAGTACATATAATTACTTATATCTAACTTAAGAGTAAGAGTCTGGTTGGCATTAGTTCGAGTAAAATGAGGCGTAGAGAAAAAAAAAAAAAACAAAAAACACAGGGCATAATGATTTAAAAGAAGTGAACTATTGATTTAATGATTTAAGATTTAAGAACAGTGCAAGCTCTCCCCACGGTCGCAAGCAAGGAGGTGAAGAAATAATAGTTTTTTGAAAACAGGGAGAGATGAGGCATTAGTTATGATAGCGGGGAGCGAGTTCCAGAGATATGTTGCACTAACATGAAACGACCTGCGGAGGAAATCCTGGCGGTAGCCGGGAACAATCAGCTGCGGTCGATCTCCACCCCTACAGGGACGAGCACTGGTATTCACGAGGAAATACTCAGCCAGGTACGACGGGCTGCCATACCTGAGGATTTTATACACCTAGGGAGGGAGAGAGGGGGGGAAAAAAGCTGAGCGCGTAAGCGATACCACGAGGTATATGTGTGTATCTGCCGGTCGCGCGCGCGCGCCAGGATCAATAGCGCCTTTTGTGGTCGATCGGATGGAGCTACGGAGATACGGCGGACCGAGGGATCGATCCATTTGCCGAAAGTAGTGTGGCTTACATTGGAAATCGGATAGCGGATCAAAAGAGATCGGCCCCGAGTGCGCCGCGATCCTTTTTTTTTCCCTCCTCCTCCGTATGTGTGCGAGTACACCTTCGGCTTCTGTCTCGATCGGCGGCTTTGTCGGCTGCGCCACGGCCGAGTCGAAGACGGCTATCGGAGGATTCGCCCCGAGACGGAGAAAATTGAATTCTGTGCTGATAACGGCGCTCTCGCGTATAAGATCTCGTATAAAGCGACGATCACCAGTTGCTGCGCTATACGATGTTTATCCCACGCCGCGAGGCGGCGCTCGAATTAGTATTATATTGAATTAAGCACAGATCGTAATCTGCGCACGCGATTCAATATACGCGCGCTGCTGAATCGCGCGCGTGCGCCCGGTAATTAAATGCGAGTAAATATACGAATTTTTCAAATATTCCTCATTTCAATTACTAACGTTTGAAACGAGAGTGTGTTCAAGAATATAGATATATTTTATATTTGGGATAAAGTAACCTGCACCGCAGATGACAGCAGAAATTCCTTCGAGTTAATTGTCCGCGAGTGAGCTACGATTATATTGTCAAATTCTCCAAATACGTAAGGTACGGAGTGTGACTGTAGCTGACTCATCTCGCGCGTGATAAATTTGAATTTGGTTCGTTTTTGTACAAACTGTAAATGGACAACTTTCTTGCATTTTCTCATGGTATATTATATATATATAAGCCAACTTGTACAGCGCAACGGCTATACACAAAAACTACATGGATAATATAACACGTCGATCTGCATATAATTTTCATGTAAGCACATTATATGGATCACACCGATATGCATTCCACGCGTGATTTTTTATCCTCTCGTTCCACGCATGGCCGTATATACATACATAGGAACGACACGTCGCTTGCGCAGCAGGAGGAAGAAACTCGAGGGCGGGTTATATCCATTAGCGCTGCGGTGTGTAGTGGGCAGATATCGCCCGGGGGCTGATCGTTAACGAACTGGCGGCCAGCCCAAGGGTATATACGCGCGTGTGTATCCATAAACATGAGTCGGCTAAAAGGGCCCGCGGGCCCGATGTTACATCATTACCCACCGACGCCACGCTGCTGCCGCGAATTACGCGTGACTGCGCGCGCGAGCGGCTAATATACACGTTATATATTGGGAATTGACGCGCGTATTGCCCCCGTTCGGCTCCTCGCGGCGAGCTCCACAACCGCGCGTGGAAGTATTGCTCATGTAGTTATTCCAGTTGAATTTATCAATGAAAAGAGTAAATCGAGGACGTGTCAACGTCTTAACGAGACATAATAAAATCACCAACTTCATTGTGCAGTGGAAATCCTTAGTAGCTGCGCGCAAACAATAATTCCGATCTCATACGGTTAGTAATCGTCGTTTCCCTCGCCCAAACGAATATGAACTTGGCATTAGCTTATTGACGAAATCCGAGGAATCTATTTTGGAATGGCGATTGACGTGTTCGGTAACTAGAAAAATATTTGCCCGGCATGGGATAGGCGAGTGTGTGTGTGTGTGTGTGTGCGCGCGCGTACAAGTTCCCACGGCGATCCTCTCCCGATTCAATTATTTTTCCAAGGCAATTAATTAGAATGGAATAAAAGTTGGCAGAGAGGAATTCGGCGCGTTTTCACTGGAAAATAAAGAAACAGCCGTTCTGACCATAATGAAAAGAAAACAGCTGTTATTTACACCGCGCGCACTCGAGTTGATTCGTCGACGCTACGGTACGCGCCGCGCGACTCTGGTAATTTTCTTTTATTCATGGCCGGGGCGGCAATCGCGTGAGATCTACCAAATGAAATGACTATCGCCACTTGTACACACATACACACGAATATATTTATATCTGGCGCGCGCGCCAACTCGGCTATAATTACTTATGTAAGATGAAAGTGTGATATTTCATGCTCATAATGGAATTGCACCGCGCGTTGAATTCTCCATCCAGAAGGAGGAGGAGGTAGGGGCAAAACTCGAGCCTCGTCGATTCCATTCCGCGTTTAATCAATTATCAAGCATCCCCTGATGGCCGCGGCTCGATCCCGGCTAATTAGATTAAACTGGCGCGTTCGCGCGCCCAACTCGCTCGAGCCACTCGAGTTCCAAACTAGTTTCCCCGGAGGGGAGGAGGAAAAAAAGCCCCGTAGAAGAGGTGAAAAACAAGCTACTGTATTTCGCGTCTCTCGGGGCGAATTTGTCAGCGTCGCGCGAGCGAGCCCGAGGCTGGAAAAACAAAGGAGCTCGAGCTCGCGGCGAAGACTGCAATTTGCATGATGTATACACATCGTATATATAGCGGACGAAGCGAAGCTCGGTCGCGAGTGAAATGCCCTTAAAGGACGAGCTGCCATAACTATCGGCTGCTCGTCGCGGCGGCCCCGGGGCTTGCCGCGCGCATCATGAATATAAATCTCGATCTCGGATGGGCTATCGGTATATAGAGCGAGTGTCACTCGCAGGGGTAATCTCGACGTCGAAGTCGCGCGCGCTTGCGACGACGACGACGATGAGCCGCTATTATTGGGCAAAATAAAAGCGGCAAGAGCCGAGATTGATATACTGAATTTATTCAACGGCAGCTGCCAAGTCGCGCGCGCTCAAGAGAGAGATAGCCAAAGTGCAAATTGTCCGATTTTTTTTTTTCGTTACCAGAGACGAGCGCCCGTGTGATTGATCGAGAGCCGCGCGAGAGGTGCTTTTCCGTCAGTTTCCGCGTGTACGCTCGAGCATCAGCCGACGAACGTCGTAACGAGTAAACAGCAATTTGCCCCGGCGCGTCCGAACGTTCACTCGCGACGTCCCGACGCGCGACCAATGCAAGTATAACCAAATGCCGCGTTGGACGAGGGGCAAATCGACGACGCTGTGTAAACTTGGCTGGCTTGGCCAAATTGCTACGAATGTGAAATAAAAATCTCTAAGTATCGTCTATGAATTGCAGAAAATTTCATACCCAAAATTGAACGTTCGAATAGTGTTCAACACCGACCACGATGAGGAGGTGGTTTGAGAAATTCCCGGGATGAAGTTTAGCCAGTGTGGCCAATTGGGATTGAATTTAACTTTCGTTTTTTTTCAATTTAAGTATTGCCCTCGAAGATCGTTCGAACAAAATGAATTGGGGTTTCAATTTCGCGCAATATCGTACCGGTTTCTCCATCGAGATTGAACTTTTTCATCAACGACTCGAATCGATCGGGTCTGACCGAAGCACCCATCAATATAACGAATCAATAACCGCGAATTCGTTAAAACGCAATCGAGTCGCCCTTGGCTCTCGAAACTGCTGTCGATTGATAACGCGACGCGTTCGCGGACCGGAATCGCGCGCTCACGACAAATATTCGGTCGCGGCGAGTTTTTCAATGCCAATCGCATTTCACGAGTAATACACCGAGTAATTTAGGGCTGTTTGTGTATATATATACACATACACGCGAAGCTGACGCAAGAAAAGTGAAGGTGCGCGCTTGGTACCACTGGCAAAAACTGACACACTTATATACATATCAATAAAGTGCCGCGCACGCGCGCAAATAAGAGTTTCTCCGCGCGGACACCTGCCCCGCGCGCGATCGACACCGTACCGCGCACGCGTCGCTTTTTGCCCGCCGCCATGGACGGGCCGCGAGGGCAATTTAACTCGCACCATGGCACCGCAGCGCACACGCGACTAATTGAAAAACAACCACCGAATTGGCCCGCGCGATCCACCGGCCGGACCGTCGACACTTTGACGCTCGATTCGACTTGTACATCCTTCACCGCGTCACCAACGATACGTCCGTCCGCGTCAACGATCGACAATGATTATCTTCTCTCGTGACAAGCTTCCGACGTCGCTTCCAATTATTGCTTGTCTGGACCAAGTGTGATGAGAAAAAACATTATAAAAAAATTATCAGCCGAGACACCACAGCCTATTTCACATTTGGCTCGTTTGATTTGACGGATATTAAGGAGGCGCATTCGCATTCGTTTGCTCCCTGCGATTCATTTCATGGAGATCAATAATAAAAATTTACGAGACGCTTTCTGCACGGCAAACCAGATAAGGCATTTATCTCGAGATATTCGCAACTAATCATTGATTTTATGCGTGCATACAGATTACGTTTGATGAGTCGTGGTCGAACCTGGACAGGTTAAACCGACGTCCCTAGTTCTATACATCAATCAATAATTGCCAAATTCCTGCATCGGTCGCGCGAAGAGATGAATCGCGAGGGTTTAGCTGATTGACGAGTGTATACAGGGTAAGCTCGAGTGCAGTGTGTGTTGGGGCGATTGGGACTATTGGGAGTCGTTGGCTGGCTGGCTGCTCCTCGAGCTCGGCTTCTCGGAAGGGCGTGACGGCAAAAACCTGCAGCAGCAGCAGCAGCCTCGGGTGTATATGTGCGCAGGCGAGGCGTTTAACGCGCGTGGCCGCCTCGGGCTGATTTTTACCGGGCCGACTCGCGTGGCCGCGAGGTTAAACTGCTGCTGCTGCTGCCGCGCTTCGTGCCGCCCAGCCGTCTCGGGGCTGCCGTGCGGCTGCTGCTGCACGCACGCACGCAACGGGCCCAAACATCTCACCGCGGGCTGGCTCCCTTTCTCCCCCAGGCCAGCTCCCGACGCTACAGGCGGCGCCGCGCACAGGTGGAGCGGCAAAAAATCCCCAGCTCGAACTCGACACAAAGTTCCTCAGTCGCGCGACGACGTGTATCGATGCCTCCTGTATAACAACCGATGCACGTTTCGCAATTTATCAGAGAAATCAAGTTTTTTTTATCTTGGGATAGTTTTTTTTTTGAAATGTGATTCCTTCTGGATATAAAAAGTTCGTAATCTAATCTTCGATTTCTCGATCCCTTCAGTGTTATAAATTTTTCGACAAAATTTTCACTTCGCATTATTATTCTTCGGAGCCGATTTGAAAAGGACTTTTCTTCCCCCCTGCCGATTTAATTTACTCCCAGTTGGGTGAGTTTTGGATAATCGAGTGAACGAACAGATTTGTCGATGAAGCAGCCGCAACAGCAACAACAACAACAACGTGGAGAGTTCAATGGCTCGCGCGTCCGACCGGATAATTGCGGATATGCAAAGTGGACGAAGCGGCGAGCGACGGGTAGCGATTAAGGTGGCTTCGACTATTTCGTATAAAATTATAGATTTAATTCAGGCTTTTGCATAATGGATACTCAATACAGCCGAATTTGAATTGCGTTGAAGAAAATCACGGGTCATTGTGCTCGTTATTCCACAGTCTCGAGAAAAGTGTATATGTTGCCGAAGAAATAAGGCGTTTGCGTGTGCACCTCTTGACTGAGTTACAGATTATATTTCTTCTCCTGGAGCATTCATGAATATTCCAAAATAAGATGGAAATTCGCTCGTAACGATAGAGCTGGGGAGCCATTCGGAAGCCAATGCAGCCTTGACCAAATGTTGAAGAATCATGTGCCGCAGCCTCGAGTTCGCTTTGCACCCCACACACACCCACACACACCTCCCAATCTTGTCGATCGTCGCTTCGTCCTCCGGGTCGAGGTTCCAAATCGAAATATCCACTCGAGAGCGTCGCGCAGCCCAATCCCCTGCACTTGCGACTGACGTGCGTCGGATGAAATTTTGACTTACGACGCCGACCGCGGCTGGGGTTTACAGCCGCGCGCATATATATATATAAAAATGAGTGCGCGGCGGTCGCGCCAAGTCACGAGCCGACCGTAACTCGGCGAGCATTGAATAAAAAGTGCGCTCGTGCGTGCGCGCGACGGACGAAACTGCTTTTCGCGAGACAGAGAGATTTACTCTGTGGGAAAGCGTTCGATATAAAAGTCGCGGCTCGTGCTGTGCTCGTTGTGCGCAGACCCCCGGGAGTCCCATACAATTACGCGCCTGGGCATCGCGGAAATATTACGCTCTCGAGCGGGGCTTTACGATGCGGCGGCGGCGGCCGCTAATAGTTTCTCGGATTGGCCGGCACGCAAGCGAGGCACGCCGCGCGTACCATATCGCGCTCGCGCAGCGAGTTAGCGCTTTTTACACTAATCGGCTGCTGCAGATATACTCTCGCGGTGCGGGGCGAGTCGACACCGGGGGGTAGCGCCTCCTCGCCGGCTCCATCTCGACCGCCAGCGACGACGATATCCCGAGCATTGTTGCTTTCTATTGCTTGCCGCAGAGTCTATGAGGGAGCCAGTCTAGCTACCCGTGTGAAAATGATTTTGTCTTCGCGTGTCTGTCTTCGGCTCTGAGCTACGTAAGCAAATTTGTACAATGGGACAATGCCAAAGTCACGATCGAGTTCCCCTGGAGTTCGGCCAACTGTATGATATGTAATTCTCGAGGAGTCTACAAAAATCTGCAGATGTTTTGCCACTTGGATTTTGCAAAGTTTAGGTAAATTTGTTCGATACTCTATACATCTTTTTCATTTCACGAAATACGCGGACATGAAATTCGTATCCTTCGTGGGTATTACAGCTCGATCCGAGTTTTTAAGATCCAGATGGATTACTATTTCGGTGGTGTATGCACATCCGTTTTCATCAAGTTTGACATGTTCCATTAGTCTATACACAATTCACCGGCATCTGTTCAATTCAGCTTTTGTAATCAACGATTAGCCTCTATACAGTCAAAGTCGAACAATACTATGCGCACGTGAACGAGCTGTCAGGCGGTTTTCCATAACCGTACATCACATATTCTTATCCATTCATACCGATCGCTCCTTGTTGTTTTTACACGGATGAATCAACAATGTTGGGTTCGTACGACGCATTTTGACACGTAAAAGCAATGTTGAGAGTAAGAGGTATAGGTGCGCGGACATTGCGCTGACAAGATTGATAAGATTTTGCCTCGACTCGCCAATGGGCGATCTCGGAAATCCTCGAATGCTTGGGATTTCCAACGTACAAGCTGTATATAATGAACGATGTTCCGCAGCCCCGGAGGCTATAAGTTTTTCTCTTGCGCGTTCGAACTCGGCCGCGCTCGGCTACACGCAGCGCGCGACGTATATTTTATCAGCGGCATTCGATCGTAGAGTCTCGAGGCACGCTCGAGACGTTCCCTCCCCGCTTTTCAATTTATCTATGGGGTACAAACATATAATTTCGATATTTTCGGACAATCTTCGTTTGACATTCTATTTTTTCGTCACACAATCGTTCCAATACCTACATCCTCGTATAAGCGCATATCGAGTTTATCCATTCGCTCGTCGGATAATCATCCAAAACAAATAAGATGATGCGAATGAAAACGCGAGGCGATCGAGGACACGCGCGCGCGTAAAAAGCACAATGCTCGCGCGGTGCGCGGGTAGTGCACGATGCGAACGGGGGGATCAAAGCGAACGGGGGGACGCGGTAGGATCCTTTAATGAAGCCCCGATATAATTGCCGGCTCAGCAACTTGTTGTGTTTGTACTATACGTCGAATATTGATGGCGGGACGAGTTTATATATACGATCACGCACGGCTCGGTGCATTTTGCAACGAAGTCATCTGCCCCCGAGACACGTGAGCAATGCCATTCGTATGTGCAAACGGAAATCGGAAAAAAACTTTGCTTCTCTCTCTCTCTCTTTCAATGGAGTCAATCAACGAAGAGCCTTCGCCTTACGTAAACGTCTAATTGTAACTTGGTCGTATGAATCTTAGCTTTTTCTTTAGTTTTACGACGATAGTTCAAGAAGGAGCTGATCGAGACGTTGTATACATACGCGTATAGATGTTATTCTGTTAGCGTTATTTCAGAGACGGTGGCATTTTATTCAGCTTGCACGAGTGTCTCGATCAACAAGAACGTCCCTCCCTCGGAATATGTGTAAAATGATCTGGTAAAATAGTTAATGTCTTTTTTTCTTTCTCGGGTGGTTAACCTTACTGATGAATCCTATCAGCTGGATGTAGGACGAAACGATATATGAATGTTATTCATGATAGAGAATCGAATCAACGAGGTGTAATTAGGCTTTCGACGTATCTCAAAGACACTCGGCGTGAAGATAGGGATATGCATTATTAGAAGCTCGAACAAACGATAGAGGATAGAGGCAGACGGCTCGAGGTAGAGCTGGGGCTCGGGTTCGAGGGACATTGTTCCCGAGATAAACACGGCGAATTGCGCAGAATACGGAAGAGGATTGTCGAGCTGTGTGAGTTGAAATTGACTCCTCGTTCGCGTTTCTCACGGGAAGCGAGTAAACAAATGACTAGTAAGCCGAGGAGGGCCGAACACGGGCTCTCTCGAGCCAAGAAGTCGCGTTTCTTGCCTACGCCCAGAATAAATATGCATAAATCACAAAGCCAGACGCAGCAAGAGGGAGAGAGAGATAGTCTTCCGTTGCTCAAACTTTTCTCCCCGACGCGCGCGCAAAACCAGCGAAATCCAGTGTAGTGGTCGTGTGCCGCTATATAGCTCGAGCAAGCTAAAACGCGGCTCCAGATAGCGGCGCACAGAGACAAGAAGTCGTCGCGCGACTTTTTTCGTTCATCCCGCGATCCCGGACGACAATAATTATATCGGGTGGACGCGAAAACACACCCGCCGGCGAATCCCATAAATTTCACGCTCGTAATTCAATCAGCCGCAGGCCACTCTATACAGCAGCTCGCGTTTCCGTTACCCCCGGTGCCCGCTTCCTGCCCCCTGCGCAGCTCCGACAGACCCCGGCCGGCTCTCGTTCCGCGACTCCCTTCGACGACCCTTCTGTTGTACGCGTTCAATCACACGCTCGCTTGAAGTTTAGCAAGGACTAAATCTCGCGCGATTTTCGATATAATCAGAGTTACGTATCGGGAAGGGATTGAATACAAGCACATGGCGTATGATTCGAAAGTCGGGAGAATGATTCCAGAGATTGATTCCGGATTTCTCACATCGGTCTTCACTTCTGGCGAGTGAAATTTTACCGAGCTGTAGATTGAAATTCGTTGGTATTGGCGAATCAGGCTCATCGATTGAATTTCAGAGATTTCTTGGGGGTAAAGTGAGACTATACAAGTGTGTTATGGCTTTTTGTCCCCCATAGCGTTTCTACAACTGTAAATTAAATATCGACAAATTTCGTCGTTTAAGATATAATGTCGTCGATAGCGTCGGCTCGTCCATTGATTAATGCACGCGATCGAAAATATTTTTCGGAGCGATGCGCTCGCGTACGCGAGGTAACTCAGGAAAAATTTGATCCAACAATTACGCGGTGGGTACGGTACGCATACAGCAGCGCGAGTAATCGCTCTCAATTCATCAGTGTCACCATAAGAAACGGATCTTATCGCATCGGTAATCAAGCGTCGATGCATCACATGAATATATGCAAATTCTTTTTATCGAGTTCGATTTAATTTGAACCGGCTCACGTTACAAAAGCCATCGGCCAAGCCGCGTGCTTTCATTTTTAATAAATTACCCCTCCCCCCCCCGTGACGTAATTTCTCCCATAAATTTCATCCTCTGTATTTAATTATCTCAAAATAGGAACGAACAAATTTATCCCCCCACTCGAATGTTTCTCGCACATGTACCCCGAGTAGAATTATATTTGCTACAAGTCAAATTGAAATATTACGCAATGGTTGCGATGCTAAAACTCTTTCTCCATCTCTCTCTCGCTCCCGACCCTCGAACGATTGTGAACTCGAATCACGTATTAATTACATGGACGATATAATAATATCCGAATGCGAATCACGGCAGATTTAAAAGGCGGGTAATTACTCGATACAGAACAGACACACACGCACAACACTCCGCGGTGTATATAATATACGTTCAAGTAAAATTAAGTGCGTAAGAGTAACATTATCGCCCGGGTTCATCAGATATTTCCGGTTGATCTCGCGATCTCTCTCTATACACTCGGCGAGCTAATTATTTTTCCGCTCAATTACCCCGAGTGCTCGCCGTATATCACGAGAGAGCCTCGCGCGCTCCAAAGTGACACTAACAAACTATTTAAGAATACCTTGAATGTGTCAAATTAAAGGGGAGAAACACGTGAGGTATATTATCTCACTCGGATGATCGCTCGGGTTTACAACGCACAAAACGACTTTTCGAATGGAGCGTGAAACAATCGAACGGAATAGTTCCTCCGGAGAGGCGATATTCCGAGGAGCAGTTCCGTATTATATGGAGACCGGAAAAAACGTAGACGGCATATCTTGACCCTCACGTGGCTTTGATACTTTTGGTCAGGTGGAGTATTTTTTTTATTGAAAATTATGTAACTCAACTCTAATGGTGGTTATTCTGTAGGTACAGAGGTTGTATTTTGAAGTAAAAAAGTTGTTTCAAGAGAGTATTGGCGTTTGGGTCTGTCAGAGTTTTGAAATTCACGACACCTACACTATAGTATTAGTAAATAGGGGAACTGCAGCGAGTTACATATGAATTTGAAGAACGGGGGGTGTTGCAAACGATAGAACAACGGGAAATGGTGGTGGTGGGTGAGAGGTGCATTAGCAGGTCGCTCGCGCAGAATCCAACAACAACTCGAGAGCGGGGAAAGCGAGCGTCGAGGAGTAATCGGCTGTTAATGAAACGCGCATAAATTGGAGCCGGCTTAGCAAAGAGCGAGTTTATGAAAAGTGCCGCGAGCCCACGGCTATATAAGCAGACACAGGGAAGGAGGGAGAGAAAAAGCCCTGGCTGCTCGTGCGCTGCTTCCACACACATCAATCTCGTTTCTCTCTCGAGCTGGGGGATCGCTCGCTCGCTCGCGCCACAGAGCTATATATACGCGGGAGAGCCGATAATTGCCAGCGAGAGGCATTCGCGAACTTTGCTCTCTCGCGCGAGTCTTCCGCGCGCGCAAGTTCACGGGTTCGCGCACACGGCAACTTTCTCTCCCGATCTCCCTCCCCCTACCGAGATTTACTACTGTCGCTCGGCGCACTTGGCTGCGGCCCGCCAATATCTTCGGAGAGAGGGACTCTGCCGATCCGCCTACACAGAAAGAAATATTTTAGCGAAATCCACGCGAGGAAATTTGGACGTTTTTACCCGATTACCAACGTTCTAGTCACCAGACTCTTTTACTTTTGCTGAGATGAGGGATATTTCGAAAATATAACTCCGTCTTTGCTTGACTACAATTCCAACCGAGTCAGTAATTCTTCGGTTTGATTTTATTCATACTAATTTTCGCTAACCCTAGTCGATACGAACTCGAGTCCACTGGGGTAAATTAGTCCGGATGCTTGATCGATACAAACTTTGTTCTAAATATCGAGATTTACGATCGAATCGTCCGGCGCAGCCTGTGCGACGCCATGGAATAGACCCGCGTCTAGCCACGCGCGAGCGACTCGAAATCAGAAAACATACTGTTTCACGGGCGCGCGATCCCCGAGATTCGCGGGAATTAAAAGTGCGGTCTCGTGGAACGAAAAAGAGAAAAAAGGGCCGCAAGCAGCCGCGGGGACAAAGTAGACGGTATAACCGTATACATATCGCGCGCAGGGAGCGGATAAGTTGTGTGTGTGTGTGTGTGTGTACTCTGACAAACGCAGCGTGAAAAAAGAGTATGTGTGTGTATATATATAAATGAGGTTTGGCGGGTCAGAGCAGAAGGCGCGGCGGCGGCCGCAAATTTTGGCCGGCTGCATAACGGCGGCAGGCTGCACGTGCCGCGGCTCGTAACGGTAATAGGGCGCTCTCTCGGTCGAGAAAGAGCGAATTTGAGGCTGTGTTAATTGCACATGAAAGAAATCGGCACCGAGCTGCTCTCTTCTCGAAACTCGTTTAAAACGCGCCACTGCCTGGTCGTACGTATGTCTGTGTGCTCGCGCGCGAGTCATGAGCGCATAAGCCCAAGAGACTTTTGCTCGTGCAGCAGCTCCATATACACTAAGCTCTCCATTATTCCGCTCGCTCGCGGAGCACAGGTTTGAGAACTCGCGCGCGCGTATTATGCCATGCGCGCACACACACACATATTTAATTTCGTATTTTTTCCTTTCTTACGTTTAATTGCCAAGTTTGAGGCGGATATTCATGAGGGCGCGTGTTGAACCCGTGCGTGTATAAAAGTCGCTTAGGGGAGAGAGACGGAGAGAGAGAACGGATGCTAATTTAAAGTTATAATGAGCCACTTAATTTGGAGAGAGACAAAGACATTTGCGGTAGAAAAAGCAGCGGAATACGCGCGTCTGCGTATATCCGTAATGTGTAACTATGTTCGCGGAATAACCGGCCGACTCTGTGTGTGTTTGTGTGTGTGGCTCTCGCGCGCGCTGCTAATCTCGCATACGTGTGCATGTGTACCATTGCTCGCACGCTGCCCGTTTCTTCGTTGTCGTGTATGTATCTATAGTTACACAATTTATACGCTACCTCATTTTTACGATAGACACATATCGCTGGATTTGACTGTTTTAAAATCTCATGAACTTCGAGTCTTATCTCTGAAAAATGTTGACGCACTCGAAGCGAGCGACACTTGTAAATCTTTAAAAATGAGAAAGTTCGTCTCCGGCTGGAATGTATTTACACAGAGTTTGACGGAGCAAGAGATTTGTCCAAGGGTCAATAGTACGTACCTTTCGGTCATTGTCTGAGACTGGTAGCACCGATTCCTATAGCCTTACTCACATATCAGTGGGTTCACCCTGCTTATATGGCGTACACGCCGAGTTGGGTATATATTGACGAATTAGATTGTATGACTAATTCAACCGGACTCCATAGGCGCGTGTAGCCAAGATTAATGGACCAATCTGCAGTATATTGTTCACGGGAACCGTGTCACGCGTCTCTTCCACGAGTCTCCCACCCCACTGTACGTAATCTCACTGCGCTCGCTCGCAAGCGCGCATTAATGAATCGAGTTATAAATCCACGTCGCTCGGGTTCGGCTTGATACTCTCGCGCATTCCGCGAACTCTCGGCTCAAAGATTACACGCGAAAAATTGGATAATCCAATGAAAACGCTCGCGAGATCCTCGCTAGCGGCAGTTGAGCGCGACCGCGACCGCAAGCGCGCGCAGGAATCTCGGCTGCAGCGCGCCGGGCAAAAACCCCCCGCGCATGGACATCGTACCAATTTAACCGCGCTGTCATTTTTCTAGCTCTGCTCCCAGACACACACACACACTAACTTCTTCTCCCTCCGAGTATGTAAACTCGCTTTCTGCTCATATATATCAGGTACATACGTTTACATACGTGACGTACGCCTGTGTAGAAGATCACTAAAGTGCATGTACGCAAAGTTTACTCGAATAGCCAAGCCATCAAGTAGCTACGATGCAAAATTGATTCACACGTGTTCAAGTACCCCGACAACGAGAAACGTGGATTCAGATCCAGAACGAATCTATCGGGTGTATGCGTTTTGTCTCGTACGAAAATTCGACATGATTACATATTCTAATGGGATTAAGGATTCGTGAGAAAATATATCGCAGGAAAAATAAATAAGCTCGGATGACTAGTTCATCTCGCTCCGTCGATTTAGTAACAATTTGCCAGACGATCAATCAATCATTGTTTTCTCGGTAACGGCTTGCCTCTGGTGCAGCTTTACCCAAGGTCTTGGGCCAATAGATGCATGGGTAGAGAGGCAAGACGATCGTGAAGAGGAAAAGTGGAAATCAATGAGAGAGCTCGTGGACCCGAGAGGAATTCAACAATTCAGTCGCCGTGCGGAGTGGAACGATCTTGGGGAGACAATCAGTATGGTACACGCACACTTCGCACAAGCCGGATACTGCTGTGTGTTCAGCAGGGGGAAGTTCGCAAGATATTCCGCGATCTGCGCTCGCATAAATTTTCAAATTGACAATTAATTGACGATCTTTTTTGAAAAAGAAGCAATAACCTCTGTAACAGCCCAAAGACGCTGATGATTAGTGTCAAATTGTATAACCGTCACCAAATTGGAATTTAAAAATGAATAGAGAAACTTGAAAAGAGTATCTATAGCCGTAGCAAAACGTCGTCTCTGTCCGAAACCAGCACGACGAATGACTCATGAAAGGTCGTCCGAATTAATAGTTACTCCAAGTGCTTTGAACAGAAGGCGAGCCAAGAAAACAAAGAGAGAGAGAGAGAGAGACTCGTTGAATTTGACGGTGGTTTCAGCCTGTACGTGCAGCACTCGATCGGTAGACGCTTTACGCGGAACAGCGTGTGTGTCTGGGCATACACTGATTGCCGAATGCGAATCCCGTGGCTGCGTTTGCATATTACACGCGCGAATTGTGTCGCACCCCGCAGCGGTGATTCACGATTATTGCGCGCACTTGTGCCGTAGCGCGGGCGCGAGCGTATATTATATGCACAGCTGTTGGCGCGTATACATATGTACAGCAGAGAAAGAGCTATTCGCGCTTATCGGGTGCATTGTAACGATGCGCGTACGTATACACACCGGCGGTGGCTGCGTTCAGCCGTACTTTTGCCCTATACTCCCCGTTTTGTTGGTTTAGATAATCTGGCTTGCAGTCGGATACATGTGTACACACACGTGTATATATGTACGGGGACGCGTGGGCGGTAATTTGTACGTGGGTTCACATGGTAATAGCGTATTATACACACATACACACAGAGACGAGGGGCGAGCCGTTTATGACTTTTCAAAGTATAGCCTCCACGAGTGACATAATGCACGCACGCGCACACCGCGGCCCTCGAGAGCAAGTGTACAATGCTCGTAATTCGCGTAAACGCTGCAGTATATGGGAACCGCGGCGGTGGCGGCGCGCCGATCCCCGTATACCAGCTCACCGACGCGCACTGTACCGATGATTTACACACGGGTGTTTTCACTTTATTAACAATTCCCCAAGGGAACGCGCGCGCGCGGGGCTCCGATTCGATTTAACCGCGCGCGGCCCGAGAGAGATACTCATCTGGTAGTTGGCGCATCCGCGCGCGCGCGAGGACGATCCACCGGGCTGGAGTAACTATGCCATCATTCACTGTCGACACTCGTACAGCTGGGAATTGTAAAAATACCCCACTCGGCCGCCCATCTGTGTGTAAGTGTGTGCGTAAGAAACGTGAGAGAGGGAGGCTGTAGTAGAAGCGCGTCGAGACGTGCCTGGAGTTTCTGGTAAGCGAGCAATCGAAAAGAGGCTTTTTACATCTGGAAATAGCGCGAATAAGGCGCGAGCGAACGGTGAGAGAGAGAGAGACACACGCACACAACGTTCAGCAGATCAGAAGCAGCAGCAGCAGCAGCAGCAGTTGGCTGTTTGGGAGCAAAAAAGAAGGAAAAAATAAGGCCGCTCAGTGCGCGGGGGCCATAAATCCCGCGGGTGCACAACTTAGCCTCTCGGTGTGTCTAGTCGTGCAGGCGCGCGCATTGCTCGCGCCGCGTTCCCCCCCGCGCCGCCGCTACACACAAGCGCGCGAACCCGGCAAACATTCAAATTGGAGCCGCGCGCAAGCGAGCGAGAGAGGGGAGCCGTGTATGTACGAGCGACAGAATAAAAAAAAACCGCCGCCACTATACTTCCGGCCTGTTCTCTTTCTTTCTCTCTCTCGGAAGCTCACTCGCACGGTACGAGAGCCACCTTCTTTCGACAGTGTGAATCTATATCAAACGGGATACGTATGCCTACTATACCAAACCGATTGAGTATCCATTTCACTTTTGGATGGTTTCGATTCGACTGGAACTTTGGGGCAGGTGTACGTTTTTTCGTACATATACAGTGTGTCGCTCGTCGGCTGAAGTTGAGATATTGACAAAAATATTGACCATTGATTGGCGATTCTGTAAGCGCGTGTTATCTCGTATACGTATATAGATATACGCATCGTTTGTGTAAAAAGGTGAGGGAATATCTTCGGGAAATTTTATTCGTTGAATGACAAATGAGCGCGATCAAACGTTTCAGCGAGATCTCCGTGCGACTCAAATGATAAGATTTAGAACGAACGTGAAACGGCCGCGTCGCGTGAACGGGGTAGGTATCTAGGCAAAACATTCACATACCTCGCGATATTATCAGCAGTTCGTCACTTTTTCAAGCCTTCCAACCTATTCCCGACTTGGGAGGAAGCCTTTTTGCAAAATTTGAGGTTATCTCGTCGAAATTCGACACATTCGAGAAACAAACAACTCTCGCGGGGATTCGCATCGGTTGCACTTTTTTAAAATCTAATTCGTGGGTTTTCTCGATTGGATTGGAGCGAGCCGACGATACACCACACCGTCTACCGACAAAATTTAATCGAACAAGTTAACGCGTATATCTATTTGAATAACGATAAGAAAGAATCTCGACCAGCAAGTTTTACGAGGGAAAGCATCGGGTAATACTACCTGTCAGTGTGGCCCAATTATACTCTACAAATTCAAAACTATTCAAAACTTCTGTTTAATTCTATCTATTAAACGATTCATCGGTAGAAAAGAAATGTACTGTACGCAAAGTTAGAAATTTTTCTAATTTTCAAGAGAACGCAATCGTCCATGAGTCATGCAAAAAAAAAAGAAACTGTTCACAGGCTCAACAATTTAAAATTTCGAGGGTATACACATGTATATATCGTCACGGCTTCGTTCTTTGTCGAAGCGTCGGGGTGTATACAGTTGGTTGGAGTCCGCGAGATGCGGAGGAGGACGGAGCGCGCGGCCGGTGCGCGCTAGAGCAGCACAAAACGGTGAGTAAGCTCTCGGCTGGAGAGAGAGAGAGAGAGAGAGAGAGAGAGAGAGAGAGAGAGAGAGAGAGAGAGAGAGAGAGAGAGAGAGAGAGAGAGAGAGCAAAAAAGAGATTGTGTGTGCGCGAGGATTTATCTTGCGCAACGACAAGTCGATTTGCGTTTCATTGGGTGTCGTCGATCGCTATACCGGCTCTCTCTCTCTCGGCAGTGCGCACCCAACAGAGAGAATTACCGAGCGGCCGGTGCGCGCAGCGCATGGGAAAGCTTATGGGAATAAGCGCGATTGAAAATTCAAGCCTTTTTGGTCGGTTTGCGCGGCGCGCACAATTCGCCGGCGTACGTCGCGTGATTTATCGGGCTGCGCCTGTAAGTGAGCGCGTGTAAATCCGGGGGACGCGTATACACGCGCGAATGTGCTTATCGCGCGCGAGGCTCCCGCGCCCGCGCGCAATTGGTGACAACAATTTCAAGCCACCCCGCGAGCGAACGCCAACTCGCGAACGCCAACGCGTAGATATATATTCCCCGGTAATGGTCCCGTTATTATAGCTGCGCTTCGTCCAGCCAACGAGCCGACCCTATTCGCGCAGACGCAACACTCCAATTCGAAATTTTCGACCCCGAGTCGAGAGATGTGATTTTTCTTATCGAAACAAGTTTCCAAACTCTTTATCGAGTATGACTTCTGCCTGATGGACAGAAAAACGCGTCAATAGTGTAATGAACCAATGGCGCCGAGATACCCGAAGAATAAGTATTGATTCTCTCGAAACAGCTGCTCTATATTTCTAACTCGAATATTCACTCTGTAACAGTAATTATAAACTTTATCAAATGGTAAAATTTTTGTTTGTTCAATGCCAATGGTGAATGATTCGATGCGCACAGAATGATACAGTTTTAGTTAACTCTTCAGTGGAATTTCACTGCTAGTAGGTAACCAAGTTTTCGTTCGAAATAGCGTATATTTCGTCGAATCTTTTCCAACGAACATCCCGCACTATCAATCGTCAGCCATGGGATTCTGACTCCGACGAGCGCAGTACTCAATTTTTCGCTATTTCAAATTCCGAGAGTACGGCTGTGGGGTGTCTGGCGAATGTGATTGTATACTCGAGTCGTCGCCGGCAGATGTCGAAACGGCGGGACGAATTCCGTATGCAAAGTACTTTCGCGAGCAGCAGCAGCAGCAGCGCATTCGCGCTTATTTATATCTAACCGCGAGTCAGCTCGAGCGGGACCATTGGAGTGTAATTGACCGCGCGAGAGCATTCGAGAGCAGATCAAAGTGCGCGCAGTGGAGGCACACGTGTCGAGAAAGAATATCGAAGCCAAGATCAACAGCAATAGCAATAGCGGCCGAAAGCCCCCGTTTTCCCTCTTTGCCGTTCAAGCTCATTATACGTATATACTATTCGAACCGAAACTCCCGTGTAGTTTTAGCCGCGGGTTTCACTGGCGCTCTACGTCATACAAAAAAAAACACGTATGAATCTCCAATTGCGCACGTATGAGAAATGCATTCTCGTCGTATCGTGGCACGTTACATGTATACGTACGAGCGAGAAAACCCGCTACAGCCAAAATACGATATAGTTAGTGATGGAAAACGGGACAACGGGGACTTGTCTGCGTATACATTATCCACACACACAAGGGAATGAATCCGTCTGGCAAACTGCGGAGTTTACGTAGGGGGTACGAAAATCGCTTGTAAAAGCCCAGATCCACGCTCGAGCGTCTCGCGGTAAGCAAACAATACGGCCGCGTGTGCGTAGGGCGTACTTAATAAGTATATGGAGCGCGCGCCGGAGGGCAAACAAAGGGTTGGCTGCTGGCGCGCGTTATCGCGGCGGCGTATCGGCGTTTACTCGGCTGGCTGGTGAATGTGCTCGCGGCGGCGGCAGACTACCTGAAGTGTGCGCGGCCGAAACAATAAGCGACGAGAGCCCCGCTAATTTCGCCATAATTTCCCCCCACACTGCCGCCGCTGATGCCGCTGCTGCTGCTGAATTATCCCGGGCCGCAATAATCGCATATATGCATGCATGTGTATATGCTCTTTCTCCGCCGCCGCCGCCAACCGGAAACGCGTTGGCTGCCGCGCGCGCGAGAGAGAGAGGGAGAGAAGAGACTTGGTATATAGGATATAGCGTCGTCCGCCCGCGACTACACACACAGACACATGCAGGCAAACGCGAGAGCAGATGAGAACGGAGCGCTTGTTTTTCGATTAAACGCGCGCGCGCGCGTTTACGTGCGCGGCTACATGTGTGCGTATGTGTAGCTGCTGCTGCGCTTCTTTCTGACCGAGATATAAGAGCTTCCGTATGTGCGTATCATACCGCCGTGTACAATGCTCGATTAGCTCGAGGGAGAGACATAGAGGGGGGGTAGGCTCCTTTTCCTTTTTGCCACTCGTAATTCCATATGCAACTCTATTTCCGCCAGCCCACTCCAGAGAGAGGGAGATCTCATTCCGCGGCGGGGAATTATATCGAGACGCCGATTAACCAACGGCACGGAGAGCTCGGCCGAGCGAACGCGGCACACCAGGTGAAAATGTAATTGGGAACAAAAGTGTGCGATGCATCCTTAGGTTCCTGTATACGTAACTTCGGATAAAGACGAGGCGAAGGAGAATCGGGCCCGGTTTCGCGCTCCGAATGTCGTCGTCGCTCGCTTCGAATTTTCCACGGGTTCTTGCACGATTTCGGAAGACATTTTCAAACTTTTCCACGGATTTCACCGTGAGTTCGCGAGTTCACCGAGATCTACTTCTCACGAATTTTCACAATTTCTAACTGCAGTGTTCCAGCTCGTTCAACTCGTTTCATCTTAATGCACACCCGAAAATGTGAAAAACCATGGTAAACCACGTTGACCAAAGATCAACATCGAACTTTGCAATCGACATAAGCTGTACAACACGTCTAAGGGGGTGAATTATCAATTACGCCGATTGCTAAGGCTATAATGCCATCGGCGCTCCTTCAAAATTACACGATACAAGTGCAGCCACCCTGCAGGTGTATGCGATACCGGTACGAAAACGAACACGCATATATATATACATGCAAGAGCATTCGCCGGCGGCCAAGAGCGAGCTGGTATGGAGGGCAGCCGCTGCTATATATAACTAGCCGCGCGCAAATGTGTCAAAGTTCACGCGGCTCTCGCACGCGCGCGCGCACTCACGAGGGAGCAATATCCTCCCATCGGACAGATTATCCCTGCAATTAAACATCTGCTTGGTCGAGAGAGATCTCGCTTGTCGCCGCGCGCGCGCACATGCGCGCATTTATGACACTTGTGCGCTGCTCTCTTATACTTTTCTCTCTCTCTCTCTCTCCCTGTATCTTTCCCCCCGGCATTTACGACGCCCGCCTCTCTCTACCTCCCAAGAGAGCTGAAACGCGCGTCCTTTTTATTGCCCCCCGCTATACTCGAGAGCACATTATGCACACAGCGCGCGGGCACGAGAGCCGAGCGTGTGAGCCGCGCGGTATCATTTAGATTTCGGCCGAATCGGTAGCTCGGCAATTCAATCGCCCCCGCTGCCCCTTTGGGATTATTCGTATAATTCATAACGCGACAAATTCTTTCCTCGACATATTATATCGCTCTTTGTGTGACGCTAAAGATCATTAATGAGCCAATTGTATTTATCTGGAATTGTGGATTAGTCACTGTATGTACCGAGCGATTGTATATGGGCGGCCCTCGCGAACAAAAGCACATATTCTCGGATGGATAAGCAAGCACATTTGCCGATGAAGAAAAGCACATCTCACTAAGGGGGCATCACGATGTGAGACTTTGTTAGATACGTGTACACCTCGCGGGTGCGACCAATCGCACGTTCCCACTTTGCTTGAGATAGTTTTTGGCTATATATCCAAAAAGTTGACGTTCACGAGCATCCAGGTCAACGCCTCGCGATTTCCCATTGAGATATTCCGATGAATGTTTCCCAATTTTAACAATTCAGAATATGTATCTGTTGGTACACGTAAAATTACCGATAATTCAGCAATATCTCAGTGGGAAATGTTGCGATGCATTGCCCGGTATAAAGGCCGTTCGAGCGCACCCGGAAAAACTCCCAAAGTAGGATCTTGCGATTGGTGGCAGCCGCACAAGGTACATTGCACACTTGGGCCCGTTGTCAGTTGTCGCGACGGCGGAAGAGCTGCGCGCTTTGGTTGGCGAGGGCCGTCGGTGCTTGCGCGCGGATCGTCGCGCACACTTACCTGTATGAGGTGGGCGAAAAGCAGCACGTAAGCGGCGGCCGCCCTCATGGCTTCCGTCGGCTGGTCCCTTGGACTACCGCATCACACTTCACTGTTTGGGGGTTTTGGGGGGGTTTGGGGGGTTGGGGGGTGGTGGGGAAATGCACTAGCCGCGCTCTCACTGTTACACTTTTCTCCCTTTCTCGCCGTACGGCTCTCTGATCTCGGTATGTATCACGCGACGACACGCACTTATGAACCGAGGAAAAAAACACACTGTCACAGGTGGGTTGGGCGCAACAGGTGCGCGCGTGGGGGGCGGGGGCCGCCGGCCAGATAGCACAGAGCCCCACGTGAGCCGCCGCGCACTCGCGCACTGTGTATGTATGTATATACGTGATACGTAGTCTCGCGGGCAGAGAAAGAGTCGCGCACCTCTGACCTGACCCGGAGAACTCGTGACCCCCGCGACTCGTCGTGCAGCAGCAGCAGCAGCAGCAGCGGCGCTCTTTCTCTCTCCTATGGGCTGCTGCTGGGAGGGCGCGCGACTGCAGCCGATCCAGAGCTGCTGCTCCCCGCTCGATCTCTCATCTCAATCGGTCCGTTTGTGTCCTGATGTGGGCTGGATTCGAATGTGCCGGGGGGGCGACGACGACGCTAGTATATGTATATATGCGTATAGTGCGGCACGCGATCCTCCGCTGGCTCTGATGATCCGCTCCACGGCGCTGTGCTGCTGCTCTGGCGTGTGCGCTCGCTCGACCGACACTGAGGCTGGCTGCGCCGCGGGCCGGCCCGCGGGCTCCCCCCCCCCCCCGTCGTCCCCCCGCCAGCCCAGCCCCGGCGCGCCGCCGCCAGCGCTCTCCGTGCGATCCGACCTCCCCCACCTCCCTTTCCCTCGTACGTGTGCAACGCCAGAGCCCGGCTCTCCGCGCCGCGCCGCTCTCGAGCCAAGCGCGCGGCTCAGGCTCTCCCGCGACTCTCCCGACCCGATCCTATACGTCTCCCGCGGCTCGAGCCAGCCCCGCAGCACCAACGTGTATACCTCAATCCGAATCGGCTCGATTCATCCACCGGAGAACCACCGAGATTCCCTAAATACCGCGCGACTACCGCGCTGTTATATAGTAGGATAACGCTTTTGTTGCACCGTTCCGCGAGCTTTTCACTCTCGACTCGCTCGATCTTCCGAACCCTGTATCTTTCGTGAAATCAACGTACTTATGCATGCGAGATTTAATCAGATCGATGATATAACCGCACCGTTGATCTAAACGTGGGCTCAATCACGATCTGACATTATTGAACCATATAGAGTCAGAATTGTAACACTCGCATGAGGATATGGCTTTTTCATAAAACACGTGCGATTATGCGGGACACACTGCCAACACAAATTAAACTAAAAACTCGATTGGCTCATTTAACAAGGCAGCTTGTTTGCACACTTGTTAACGCCGTCTCTCTATACAGACAGCAATCCAAACTGATAGAAAAACTCAATCGGCAGTAATCTTGTCATACTACTATCTCATTCATTTATAAAAATAATGTTTTTTTTATATTGTATATTGCCATTCGGACAAAATTGGTTGTGGCGTGAATTGATCCAACGCAGCAATCACTGTATCTCTTTCTTTCTTAAAAGACCATATAATATTGAATAACAGTCAACATTGCAACATAATTTTTTCATGTAGCAGAAACTCGAAGTACTCGAAAAATTTTCCAAACAAGAGGCCTGATTCAATAAAATTGAGAAATATATACAACTATGACGTGAACACCGCCCCAGCTGAAGTAGACGCGCTTATGCTCCATGACTCTAATAAAATTAATCTCAATCAAATAACTAGTTTATTGAATTGCTTACGATAATATCAAACTCAGGTGCAAAATGAATCGTCATCTTAGAACTGAATATTATGTGGTCATTGATGTCACGTTTTGCATCCATTCTAAATTTTGAACAAGTTATATTTTGCTCGATAGAAGCTACTCGCTACATTCCATCCTGCCGATATGGCTTGATGCATACGAAGAATAATGTTCCACCATTTTCTGCAAAACTTTTGTAAAATCCGCGAACTATCGCGGAATTCCTTTTTTTCTTTAATGCATCTATTCCCAAAATTGTCAGTGGCTAAAGGCATGGCTATGGCCAAGAGCTATACACTGCACTAATCCATCAATAGCGCACAAGTTGTTCAGCCAAGTACTTTATAGATATTTCGTGGCTACAATGCCGAGGCTACGTTGGGGTACGACTTAGGGATGACCCCACCCCCCCTCGACTAACTGCAGTTGTTGGGATGAATTCATCGGCATTTGTGCCAACAACCATCGACTAGTCGCGACCGCAGAAGGATGAAAAAAGGGAATAAAAAAAATGATTGCAAACGATTGATTCGAATGGGGCCATTGAAAATTTCACGTCAATTTACCAAGCCACAATTGCTGTATCAATATATATATGTATGTACACGTACAGAACGAGAATATATATATAAGAAGCGAATCGATAAGTGGAGGAGAGTAATAGAATGAGTCGGAGAACGAAGAGACGTACAGTCGCGGGGAGAAAGAGCGAACACGAGTTAAAAGGGAGAAAGGAATATTGCTGCCTCGAGCGAGCCGCTCTCAGCTCGCGGCGTATTACACGAGATATATCTATAGATGTATGGTATACATATATACGCGCAGTAACAAGGCGTGCAGTGCACGCGCGGATGGACCCGAGCTGCAGCGATCCACGTGTACAATCGGCCTGCGGTCCACTGCGTCGATTCTATATAGGCGCGCGTTCGCACACTAAGCTGTTCACGCCCGCTACCCATGTATCTCGTGCACACTGGTACAGCCCAAAACCCATCCTCCAGCGGCCGCTAGCATCGCATTCTCTCCCGCGAACAGCTCGAACATCATCCTGCCTCCGATCGAGACGGATATACACGACAGCATCTGCCGATTTATTCATTATCTACATTGGTTCAAAGTGAAAATCAAGTTTTTACAAAAAAAAAACGTGCCGATAACGAGAGTAGATAGTTCGCCCCCGGCTGCACAACGAATCACGATGAAACTTTCTGAAATTGCGTTTTGACTAGTCCGGTAGCTATATTGTGTTTGCAGCCGTATAGCAGCAGACACGTAGTTTTACTCCCTTCGAGAATCCCGGGTTCTTCTATTTACTTTATGCATTTGTAACATGAATTTTTGTATTTGATTGAGGAGATTTGGAAATACTCAAATGCTTATTTTTAAAATATATTTGTGTATTTGAAAATGCTGACGAACAAGTGCAAACATGATCTTGTAGGGTAGATGCAAAGATGCAAAAGTTTCAATAGAATCGTTGAGCCAAGCCCAAAGTGCGCGCGGCAGCTCTCGATGATCGTATGAGCGGAACGCAGCCAATAAGCCAATTTCACCGTAACGAAATATGTATCCCCCGTCTCGCGATATAATCCAACGTTTTTCTGAATCGCGCATCACCTCTTGCCATTACGTAACTGTCGAGTGCGCTCGTGTATACACACGCAAACACACACACACACATACAGGGTTGGGGGGCGAGGGTGGGTGTATAATTCGAAGTGGCGGAATCGAGGCCGCGAGTCTGTAGTCGGTCGGTCGGTCGGTCGGTTGGTCGCGATTAATTAACAAACGCGACATAACGGCACGCACCGGCCGCGGTCGGAGAGCCTCTCCGATCGTGCAAGTCTCTCTCACACACACGCACACACGTTGCGGCAGAGAAAAAGAGGATAAGAGCCGAAACACGTTCTATAGACTGGAAACTGGTGGATTTTAATTTGACGAACAAGACGACGCGCGATACGGCCGCGGCGGAGAAGAGAGAGAGAGAGAGAGAGAGAGAGAGAGAGAGAGAGAGAGACGCAAAGAGGATCATCTCCCGCGAGAGATCGAGCGATCCATCCATCTGTGCCCGATATGTGTCTTTGGGCATGTGTGAGTGTGTGTGAGTGTGATTTGTATGCGGCCACACACACACATCCGCGCGAGATTTAACTGGGAGAAAAAGGTCGACTCGCGAATATATATATACACAAACGTGATACCGCGTCGCTGATAATGACGGACGACACGCGACAGGGGCTTATCCATTATTCATCCCGGCCAAATTACTCCCGCCGCGATTTATATATTAAACGTGCGCGCGTGTGAGTATGCGCAGGACGAGAGCTGCAGTGGTATAGGCGAATTTCCAGTCGCACAAATTGCTCACTACGTATAAATGTGTGCGTGCGTGCTCGAGTTGGGCGCGCGTTTATTGTCACCGCCAGCCCACCCTTTCGAGGACAAATTCGTTGCGGGCCGAGCGTGTGTATAACGGTAGCCGCGCGCGCAAGTGGTCGCTACATATATATATTATACTCTCTTTCACTCGCTCGATCTCGCGCTTTTTATGCGCGCTGCCCTCGATTTTTCTTTCTCTCTCTCTCTTGCTCTCTGCCAACGAACCAAATGAAACTTTTAAATTGTGCGCGTTTGTTTTTACGCGCTGGCCAACCACGACAAGCAGCAGCCTCGTCGTAATATTCGCACCGGATCCTCTCGCGCGGTTCACGGGACGCTTTGTATCCCTCGTGAATATAGCGTAATGAGCCGGGCTTTCTCACGACTCGCGGAGTATTTTGGATAGATTGCCGCGGCGCAGGCGAGACTCGAGCCAATCGTCGCGCACTTGAGCTTCGGCGTTTCCGGCTAGCCTGACGTTGCGCGTGATTCCATCTCGAGGAGCCGGGAATACGGGGCTTTTTTCAAAGCGACTTATTTCCAATTCGATGTCAATCGTACTGGAGAATAGTGCGAACAACTTTTTGATATTGCTTCGCCCGTTTTATTGGACTGACATTATTGGATGAGGAGGATTATAATCGTTGATTATAATGATGTTGGTTTTATAGAATACGAACCGTGATTCGACTATGAAAACGCCGGTCTAACGTTTCAGCACAGAATCAACCTGGTTTTGGACTCGACAAAATTATGTATAAATTATACCTAGGAAGTTATGCCTAACAATGGACTGACATGATCTACCCATAGTCTAGGCATTATCGAATCAAACTCAGTTCTCTATGCCTTGTTTATGCCTAGTGAGCGTTAGGTCATCAATTATGCCTAGATGATGAACATTCATTCAAAAATTTGAATGATTATTACTTAATTATAAAACCGAAAAATCTTGTAAATGTTTAGGTGGCTGATATATAGACAGACGCGATTTGTTTCAATTGCGAGAAGCAAAATCTGAGACGCCATCAATCGGTAGTACCAAATGGATCAATTCTCTAACGATTCTATCGATTCGATTGTGGGGAATCAATACATTTTTGGAAAATAAGAACTTATCTTTGAGTTTGGAGTGACTGTCGAAATCGTCTAGTTCCTGCCCCTCACGAAGCGCTCTGCTCATCGAACAAGTGCTAATTCTCAGGCTCTGATCGGTGGAAGGTGCATAAACCCGAGTAAGGACGAGCCACAGCAGTTCGAGACCTTGTCACTTTGTCAGGCGGTCGCAGAATAATACGAATTTCGAATGTTCCAAGCGATACTTTCAGATTCGGCCTAAAAAAAACCTTTGCATGATCAAATTGTTCTATTTTCCCTAAATTTTGGGAGGAAATCATGAGAGGAGACAACACGGAACAATTGTTCTCGCATTGACATGACTATAAAAAAGACCGATCGAGAATTTAACATGAGTAAAACCCCTTCCCTTGAATCTCCACCCGCTAACGACATGCTAAAGAGAAAGTTTACAAACCTCGTCAAAGTTCACAGAAGCCACCCACTGACGGGAACGACCTCTTATCCGTCTTACCGACTGACCGGAGTCAGACTGCACCAAGTATTAAGCTGAACCCATTGCCAGCAGATAGTCATCCGCAAGAGGACTAGGTCCGTAAACCAAACCCACCCGCGAATACGAATACTGAATGGCATTCCTTCTTTTGACGCGAGCTCGAGAGAATACTCATGGGCGACTCTTTAACGATTCTATAGATTCAATTCTGGGGGATCAAGACATTTTTGGAAAATTAGAACTTATCTTTGAGTTTGGTGTGACTGGCGAAATCGTCTAGTTCCGGCCCCTCATGAAGCGCTCTGCTCATCGAACAAGTGCTAATTCTGGGGCTCTGATCGGAGGAAGATAGATGATCCTGAGTACGGACGAGACAGTGCAGCTCGAGACCTTACACTTTGTCAGGCGGTCGCAGAACAATACGAATTTCGAATGTTCCAAGGGACACTTTCCGATTCGGCCTAAATAAACCTTTGCATGATCAAATTGTTCTATTTTTTCTAAATTTTGGGAGGTAATCATGAGAGGAGATAACACGGAACAATTGTTCTTGCATTGACATGACTATCAAAATGAATTGATCGAGAATTCAACATGAGTAAAACCCCTTTTCAAACAGTTGGAACTTGCATCTATCAGGTGGCGCGTCAGCGCCACCGACGACAAGTATGCGCAGCAAGCGAGGGGACGTGACAAGCCATTATATACAGCTCGTTTGCGGTTTCAATGATTACATAATTGATAAATTTTGAATAGCAATTTAGTAGGTCCTTGATAAGAAGAATTGGTTACTTCTTAATTTATTCAAATCTGCACTCAAATTCATCCTATTATATCCACAAAAATTCGGGAGGTTTGAGATGATCATTTACAACAAATAAGCCGATGAAAAACAAAAAAAAATGGAATCGCTGAGTTGGTGGGAAATGACCCATATATATATATCTCGGCTCGATGTCGGTTGGGGTGAAGCGCAACGGAAAATTTCACGAACGAATGAGGGCTCGATCAGACTGGCACGTCTGTCTCGCGCGGCGGTCAAGCCAAGGATGCCGCGGCGCTCGGTGTCAGTCCAGCCAAGTGGCCCTCCGGCAGAGGGCGCGCATTCAACGTACAGTGCTATACCATCGGAGCGGACACATGTGTGTGTGTGTGTGTGTGCGTGTGTGTGCGTGTGCGTGTGTGTGTGTGTGTGTGTGTGTGTGTGTGTGTGTGTGTGTGTGTGTGTGTGTGTGTGTGTGTCTTCGGCACCACTCGATCGTGAGACTGGCACGTCTGCCTTGCGCGGTGGTCAAGCCAAGAATGCTGCCTGTTGGCTGCGGCCCTCGGTGTCAGCCCTGCCAAGTAGGCCCTCCGGCAGAGGGCGCGCATTCCACGTACAGTGCTATACCAACGGAGCGCACACATGCGGGTGTGCGTGCGTGCGTGCGTTTGTATGTGTGTGTGTGTGTGTGTGTGTGTGTGTGTGTGTGTGTGTGTGTGTGTGTGTGTGTGCGTGTGTGTGTGTGTGCGTGTGTGCGTGTGTGTGTGTGTGTGTGTGTGTGTGTGTGTGCCATCTAAACACTTACAAGATCTTTCGACTTTATAATTGCAGTAAATAAAGAGCCAACGCTCGCTAGGCACATAAATAAGGCATAGAGAACTATACCTTCCGAGTCTGCCTTGATACTGCCAGGATATGCATAGATTATGTAAGTCCATTTTTAGGCATAGCTTTATAGGCATAATTTATGCATAATTTTTTTACTTGGGAACGCGGTCACTGCCTGTGAACGTCGCCAAGTGTAGGTCTGTAAAATACATCGGCACCCCGCAACTGCTAGCAAAAAATGTAGATCAAGAATTACCCAAAAGTTGCAACTCCCTGATGGAATAGCTGAGGGAATAAGACGCATAAAAGATAATATCCGCTATGAATTCTCGTTGAACTGGCAAAAAGACACATTATTCTTGAAGGTTAGAGAATCTCCATCGAAAATTGGTCCAAATTCTGGTTTCATAGACATTTGTCCACGACAATTATAGGTTCAAAATCTAAAAAAATCAAAGTCTCAGCTGGTTTTTCCCGCGAAAACGATTACCTTGGGTTTCGATTATTTCAAATTTTAAACCTATGCACGATGTACAATCTCCATATAAAACGCGTTTTTGTGTCCATTAGCGTCAAAATTCTTTTATCTTCAAGATCAGTATGGAGAACTGTCGGCTCCACCCTACTGTTAATTTTTGCCGCATACACTTTTCAATTCAGCAAACACGTGTACTGAAATAAATTTTCTTCGGACGATCCTTGTGGGTTAATTGGGTAGTTGGAATTGAAATAATCAAAACTTCCTAAATAATTTCCGGAACGTTTTACCAGCCCGATTCATTGAAAGCTCATCGGGTAGTAATTTAAATAGTCTTATTGTTACATTAGCCTCTGGGAACACGAGTTTCCATCCGCCCAGTCAAAAGTACGAATAGCACAGAGTGCTGCATTGGCTCGCGCCAGTCACTCGTCATTCGCATTGTTTGAATTACGGAGGGTGTTGCCGCCAGAAGCGTACAAAAACCCACGTATTTATTTCATGCCGTTGTCGCGCGGTGCATCGCACAATAGTCGCGGCGCGGCGAATGGCAATTGGTGAATCGGAGCGACGACTGTTACAATTAGACACGTGGCGGCCACGCTTAGAAAAAAGCCCTAGTCGAGATGGCGGAGGTGCGAAAGAGGGTCGATGATTATTCGGGGCGGCGGCGGCGGCGAGCGAGCCAGTGCACGCGTGAGGTATACGGGCGAAGAGCTTTGGTCTCGCGGGCTGGCTCTCGCGGCCGTGCAGAAGCGCCACTGCGCGCACAGGTACGGACGGAGGGGAGAGATTGCCCCCCGGAGGGTCAAGGAACTGCCGAGGGAACAGGTTGAGCAGCTCCTTTGCTTGCCGCCCACCGGCCCGCGGCATCGCTCGTTCTCTCGCTGCTGCTGCTGCTGCGGATGGCTCTCGCGTGTGTGAGTATGTGTGTGAGAGCTGCTGCGCGCGGTGGTCCACCTTGAGGCGCTCCTCCCCCCTACCCCCACTCCCCCGGCCACGACTCTCTCCGTTTCGCGCTGCGCTCAAAAGCCGAACGTCGCATTAATAACCAAACGCACACCAGCCCCTCTTCTGAGAGAGAAAGATTCGCCCTTATTAACCTCACCAGCTCTTAATTAGCCGAGTATATGCGCTCACTGTATGCCTGATCTCCAACATCTCGATTACACTTATTTCCCAGTGAGGTCACTCAAGCACGCGCGCGCAACCGGAAATAAACACTTTTTGTTCGAGTGGAAAAATCATTTGGATTCACAAGCGCCACTGTAACTAGTTTAGGCTAACTGGATTTCCATGGGAATTAGCAGATGCACTTGGCTGAATATTAGTCCAGTAGCCGAAGATGATCCTTTCGCGTTGCGTGCGGGATTTCGATTGCAGCTGCCAGCGCGCAGCATGTAGAGAGAAAAATAGGTTGTTTCGACACGAGTGGCTCGACCGTTGTATGTACACTGCACGTTCGGACTGAATCGAAATGTAATTTAGGCAATATTTTTCATTTTTTCAGGATATGTTAACTCTTTGATATAACCCCCCTCCTCTCCTCCTTGACAAACCAGGGAATCGTCTCACGAAATTTCAGCCAAATGACGGAGCGAAGAGCGAACTAATGTAAGGCCATATAGTACATTAGAAACGAGAGTGAACGAGTATTTTTGGCAAAATAAAACTAGTTTCCGGTTGCGCTAACTTACTGCACTTATGGTTGATCGGTATAGATGAACCGGACGGGAAATTCATCCGGGTCACACAGAGAATATCCCTGCAGTTGGTGTTGCGCCAAGCGTCAGCGACGCGGCGCACAGCGGCGAGGAATCCTGCTGGTTTAATTAGCGGGATCAATTAGCCGGAGAGTTGAGTCATGCATAATTAGCATGGACGTCGATCAGGGAGGCTGTTTTCTCGCTCGAGAGCCGGCCGCCGGCCGGCCGGCATGTTATATACTTTCTATCGGTGCGCGCGCGAGCGCATCGGTACATATATACATACACGCGGCTGGCAGCCAGAGCCGTTAGCGAGCGCGCGCAGCAGTTTCAATAATAATCTCTCCCCGGCCGCGGCCAGCCCCGCGAGCCAAGTAGTTTTTCCCGCGCAGATTTACATGACGCGCGGTTTCGTGTAAACTCACACGCGGCGGCATTTTCCCGCGAATCTCACGCGCACCTCAGGTTGCCTTTTTAAATACTACTGATCGGATTTTCGATTGATCATTCGCCCGCGGGGATATTGATGAATGATTCGATCGCGACACCTAACCGATTCCTACAAACTTCGATGCCAGATTTGATGAAAAATCGCTCGGACGAGATTGGAAGCGAGTATACCGGATCGAGTCCATTGCGAAATTCGCCAGAGCAATCATGTATAGGTATTGCGCGGCGCAATTGTGCGCCGACTGTTTTGGTTATAGGTCTCGGCTCCTAATAAACCGAGTGTTTATCATGCGAGTCGGAGTGCACGAATTCCGCGGGTCGAATCGCGTCGTGAATCATCAATCCGCGTGTAATGGCTGGAGTTGGGTGCGCGCGCGCGAGCGCACGTTATTAAAGGTAAAAGGATGCGCGCGGAGGGTTCGTTAAACCCGCGCAGCTCCCTCGCGCAGCTCCCTTTCATTTATATCCTCAATCATACATCCACGATCAATTTCTCGAGTTGGAATTAAGCGCCTCGTGCTTTTCCACCGACAAAATCCGCGGCGAACACACATCCGAATAAATCCACGTGGAGAGATCCTCTCTCTCCCCCTCTGTCTCACCGGCGCGGCGTGTCTCTCGACTCGCGGCGTAGCAACAACATTTATTAGAATAATTAATGAATCGAGATTGTCGGCTGGCGATATATTGGAGTGGCGCTGTTTTGCCTGGCGCTGTTTTGCTCGCTCGCTCGCTCGCTCGAGCGGCTGCGCGCGAGATAAAGAGCGAGAGCACGCAAGCGCAGTTGCGCTGTTTAAGCAGGAGCCAAGAGAGCATCCTCCTCCGGCATCCGCCGCGCGCCGATACCAGATTCCACCTGTGCACGAACTGCTGCTGCTGCTGCTGCTGCTCATACCTGCGCTTCTCCAGCGTGCGCAGAGTACCCAAAGTGTGCGGGGCATCAATAACGCGAGCCAAGCGCGCGCGAGCGACTCACCCCGGAACTCTCCCGAGGCGCGTGTCCTTGCCCGCGGCGGAGCTAGCCTCGCGGGCACAGTTCACGCTATGCGGATAAAGTGCGCTAAAGTGCCTCATCCACCTCCGCCTGCCCACACGCTCGAGAGCTCTCTTCAACCTCGAAATATACGCCTGTACCACAATTACAACGGGATTCCACTCGTTACGAGCCAACATTTCCCCGGGAATCTCGATTGATTATGACTCTACTGTCTGCGGATAACTAAACACATACAATTTCTTCTTGAGCGCATCCTCGATTGATACCCAAAAATCGACTTATTGAGATTTCATATTAAGTGGCACGTGAGCCCTTGAGAATCCTTTCCACGTTAACATACTTTACCTGTAATTATCATTTCGAAATAGCTTCTCTATCCAGAAAGGATCGGCACATCATTCAAAAATAGTTACAAACTTGAGACTTTTCCGAAAAACTCACTGGGAGCCAATAAAAATGAGGTTTCCAACGATGATCTCACACATCAAACGAACCTGTTCCACTTTCGCACACCGACCAGGATGATGCCACCAGGGCCGGAAAAAAGTCCTGAGAAAGGAACTGGGACGATTAGTCTGGTGAACAAAATCAGTAAACCTTGTGCCTGCCCGAAGGTGACTTGAGGTCTTCTAATCGACCCTCTGAACTAAAATGTGGTGAAAAATGTTAAGCTACTTGGTGAAGAAGTTCGCCTGGTGAACGGGTTGGGTGAGACCAGAAGGCCCTTTTACTAACTCGCGAAGGTGAAATTTAATGTTTATCGGGGCTGCATAGACGAAGAAGATATCAACGAAGTGGATGCAACGCCCTGATGTTGGCGCAACCCCTAACATCAACTTATACCGAAGGAGAGAAGAGAATGGCCTTGATCAATCGCTAATTCAGAATCCCTAAGTTGTAAAGAGAACCATCAAGACTGTAAGAGAGTTTTATTGTTCCAGGAACAATGACGTAGTCCCAAAACATGCATGATAGTGAAGGCTATTGCACTTACTCTGATGCCGAATATCCTGTCACGATAGACCTAGTGACTCAGACTATACTACCTTACGGTCGGACATTAGAAGGATAATCATAGCATCATCTCATATCTGGAATACGATAAACAGAACCCTCCTGAGGATTTCTCATCCCACTCATTCACGACTGCAAAGCCAATGCAAACTACATAGTACGTAGCACCAACATCAATGGAAGAGGAGTCAATCTGTTACAATACTCAACGATCTATGGACCTGGATATTCTAAAAGTTTAGAGCAAACCCCCCGGTGTATCACGCAATCAGGTCAGAGGCCTTTGTCTAATATGCACAAATTGCATAGTTAACGGAGTCCGAAACTGGAGCCAACAAACAAATAATCCTTTAGCAAAACTAATTCCTGAATCTGGACCTAAATACCATATTACACTGCGCCTACTTCGTCACGAATGTCAGGGAGGGCGAACAAATATATACATCTGTGGTTAACAGGAGTGCACTACAATCTCTTGATAGCTATAACAGCAAATCCAAGCTTGTCTGGGACCGCCACGAAGCACTACGCAAGCTTGCCAAATAGCTGGAGTCATCCTGATGTGGATCCCGGGATGGTAACGGAATCAAAGGCTGGAGTCAAGCACCTAGTTGAACATGGATCCAAAAAGGACTAGATCAGTCCAGAATCGATAAAAAGAGTCTGAAGTTGTCTCATAAATAGATTGATGCGAGGTGGATTATCGAAAACCACATTAGCGAATGGGAAGGGGTGAATGGACACAGGCATACAAAAGCCTCCACAAATCCGTTCAACTTGAAGAACTATAGGAAATGGAAATTGTCAGACTTGATAGAAGGAGATCGAGAAACGGGGATCTACGCAGCGCAAATTCAACCAGAGCGCAGAATGTTGTTCGCGTGAATCAGATGACAAAACACATGCTTACGTTCAATTCATTGTCCTGGACTCATGTGTAAAAAGACGAACTCTTCGAGAAGGACGAACAAAGGTCATTAGTACGACGTTAAAACTTACACTGCTCTGATCATCGGCCCTAAGAAAAACAATAATAATAATAATAATAATGATAATAATAAATTATTAACAATAAAAATCCGTTGCACCGAACACACGTACAGTTTTTCAAAAAACAAAATTCCTAAAACAGCCCTCCCGAAAATATGAAGTTACTGTAAAAACTGGAAATTATCGCAAAAATATCAATGCAATTATCTCTTTATTTATTTAATGGAATAAAAAAATGTTCCCGCGGAACTAGTTAAAAATCGATCGATTGACCAATCTCACTTATCAAGATGATCAGTGCAACGTTACCTCGAGTAATCACTTATCAACGGCTTGAATAAGCGGATCAAAGATGTTGCGCGCGTATAGCTATCGATCCCAAATAAACAACAGCGACGCAACCGCGCGTCGAGCTCGCGAGAGCAGGCTTTCAATAAGTTGTGTGCGCGGCCATGCAATCAGACAATCTCACTGCCGGGCAAAACAAAAGGAGAAAAGGGGGGCCGTGCGATTGCCCTCATCAGCGTACAATGTCACAGATACATGTAATTTTCCAATCTCGATGTGCGTAATCGAGCGAAACAAAAAAGGGGCGCCGCGTAAGTATAGCCAAGACCGGGCGCAAATGAAATAGAAGAGTATATATAGTGTAGTCGCATGACCTGCATTTCGTAGCACTTTTCACGGCACGGGTCTACCCAAATTTTTTTGACGCATTTGGACCCCCTGAAAATAATTTTTTTGGGTAGAACACGCGAAAGTGGTTAGGTCAATTGTTATTAACAGAAATAGCAACAAATTCAAAATATGCGCTATTTTGATCGGAAAAATTTTTTTTCATATTCTTCAGCTAATTTTAATTCAAAAATTATTCCATAATTTTTTTCGTAACGTTGATATTTTCCGAGAAAAAAATTCCTAAACTTTTAAAAAACGCTTATTTTGCAATTTTCAAACCGATTTTACATAAATAATTTTGCATAATTGCCAATCCAGCGACTGTGCATATTGTTCTTCAATCTCACATTTATCATATGAAACAGTTACTTGTTGTTATTTTTTGTATTTATGACATTTTTTTATCATCACAAATCAAGCGTTTCTGCAACTCGCGCACGGTTATACTAGCCACCACTTGCGGCATGAAGGTAAGTACCGGCCCAATATCATCATGATTCTACATATAAAAAAATGTCATAAATACAAAAAATTACAACAAGTAACTGTTTCATATGATAAATGTGAGATTGAAGAACAATATGCACAGTCGCTGGATTGGCAATTATGCAAAATTATTTATGTAAAATCGGTTTGAAAATTGCAAAATAAGCGTTTTTTAAAAGTTTAGGAATTTTTTTCTCGGAAAATATCAACGTTACGAAAAAAATTATGGAATAATTTTTGAATTAAAATTAGCTGAAGAATATGAAAAAAAATTTTTCCGATCAAAATAGCGCATATTATGAATTTGTTGCTATTTCTGTTAATAACAATTGATCTAACCACTTTCGCGTGTTCTACCCAAAAAAATTATTTTCAGGGGGTCCAAATGCGTCAAAAAAATTTGGGTAGACCCGTGCCGTGAAAAGTGCTACGAAATGCAGGTCACGCGACTACACTAATACTCGCGCGCGCGCGGGGCGAGCATCCAGTCCAATTTGCCGCGCATTAGATGGAGAAAATCACATGTGTGATTCGAGGTTGGCCGCGGGGCTGTAAATAAAAGCCCCGAGCGGAGCGGGGGTGGGGACGCACGTACCTCATCGCACGTCCTTGCCGCAGGACAGTCCCGCTAACATCGATACATAATGCGCACCGAATTATCGGGCTCGGGCCTGCGGGGGGAGACGCGCGCGCGATCGCGACGATCCGTTAGCCCCGTTCGAGCTCGGCGCTGCGCGGATAAGGCGCCGCGCGCGTTAACTTGAATACATAACGACGCTGCGCCGCCCGATTGTCCCGCGCACCCGATAAAACCACGCGCATTTTACCCCAGCTCGAGCAGCCCGTATTCATTTATACATGTATATGCTCGCAGTCCCGCGTCTTTTCGGCGATTTATCACGCGTGATGGGTCGCGGCAGATACTGCAGCGGCCGCGGCTCGATAATGCGCATTCAACGCCCAGCTCGCTCGGTGCTGTGTGTGTATATATATATATGTCGTAGCCTCGATTTATTCTTCTTTCTTTTTCGCTCATACCAAGCTGTGAGAATATGTAACTGGCCGCGGATCATCACGTTTTTCTCATTAGAAGGACGATCTTCAAGGGCCGCGCGCAATCCTGCGGAATATGGAGAACGAAAAATTGTAAACTCCTCGTCTCTTAATTTTACGACGTTTCGCCAGCATCGTTTACCGCCGGCTCGTCAGGCTGCTTTTATGTCACAAAAAGGTCACCAAGCGAATGATACAAAACTATCAACGAAAAGCACAATCGTTTATCACCAGTTATCTAAATTTACGAAGATTCGCATTATGATATTAGGAAGTGGAAGTAAAGGTTGTCTTTTTAATGATATTTAAGTAATGGAGGACGTTCCAGACAATATTAAACAATATTAAAGTTTTTCGGTTGCGCTAAGGAGAAACAGGTTGCTCCTTGGAATCTATTCAAGGAGTGGGTTCGCGGTATTAGATTCTAACGATTCAATGCGTTGGCTTCGGTAATTCAATCTTATTATAACTATACGTAATTCTTGAGGTGCTCAGTAAAATACGTGATTAGTTATTATTACTCACGAGCGCGGCTCGCGTTTCTTTCTGATTATTGTATTCAATCTTACCTCTCGGAGCTCGAGGATAAAAGTATTTTCAGCCGTTCCATTAACTCCTCGGCACATAACGATCTCCCGACTATCTAGATCGCAATAATACGACTATGTTTTTAATAATGCATTCAGTTCGCGTACCCGCGCGATATTGCCTACATTTTTGCATTTATTGTTCGAAAAGATGATGACTAATTCATCCATCGAGGTTGTACTCTAATGATGCTGTTATGCTTCGCACATCATCTCACGATATTTGGGAAAAAAAGACGAATTTCAATAAAAAGCAACATTAGACAAAGACGAATCCCCAACTAACCAGTTGAGAATTTCACACTGCATTAAATCATATTTTAATGACTCCTATTAATGTTACTAAAACAGGTCAGATCAATCGTGTTTTTAATTAATGAATATTTTTCATTTTCATTAGAGACAAAGAACAAAAAAGAATGAAAAGCCGTCAAATTTAGCCTCTAAATGGGAAAAAAATGTCATGTCAACTAATTTTGTTAAATTTTTTTATCGTACATCAGTAAGGACTTTTATAAAGCGTTCGAGAAACATTTTTCTTGTTATATATGTGGTGAAAAATAGAGACTAATCGGATTCGTTTCGAATACGTTTGAAGAACGTTCTCATATAGTATAAATGTAACGAAACTCGAATGTGTTCTTAACAAGGGAAACGTTTTCGGAACGTCTGTGAAACTTTCTGCGTTCATAGGATTAGCAAGTGGTCCAAGATCATTCGAGAAGGAAGAAATATGAATTTAAAAGTCGAGATTGGACCATGAAGCCTCTCGGACACTAATGATTTTCTTACATTCACAATGCACAATACGCGAGCTATCGCGTCGGTACTTAAACGACCAACGAGGGCCAACGGTGGCTTTTTTTTATTCTTATCACTCGGGGAGCCGACATTTCAACTCGAAAGAGGAGGAGGAGGAGGAGAAGGAGCTGAAGGAGCCGAGAGACTGTTTAAAAATGTGTCCGCGCGGGTCGTTGGGAATTGTCCGCGAGCCGGGCGATTGTTGTCCGAGCCAAAATGCACGAGAGAATCGTCTGTATAAGAATGTTAACGACCGGAGCCGGTGGCCTATTAAACTCATTATTGTCGGGAAAAGGACCTGGCGGCAGGAGCTGGCGCGGCGGCATATATACGTTTCGGCTGCGCCGCGTGTCCCGTTATGGACGTTATACAGCTCTCGAGCGCGCGCGCGCGCGCGCGTTATGTGTGGCGGCGAATCTTTTTGACACCCGGGCTAATTGCGCGAGTTCGAGTCCGTTAGCCCGCGCGTTTTATTTGCATTGCCAGGCTGGATGTATATACATATACACATATAATACCGCCTCTCTCGCGCGCGCGCGCGAGCGAGGGCTTGCGACACCGCGGGATTTATCCTCGAGCGCAAAAGAGAGGCGCGCGCGCAGGCACTGAGAGGAGAGAAAGCAGCCTAAGCAGCTAACGGCCCCGAGAGGATGAAGTCGCGCGAGCGCGCGCGTGAGATAAATTTCAAGTCCGCTCGTGCGTGCAAGGGACGACTGCTCGAGGGCCAAGATTAATGAAAAAAATCACTCATCCAGAAGTTTGCCGAGATTGTGCGCGCACCACTCGTACCCCGCCTCCTCGACCCCTTTCCCCCCCCCCCCACACTCTTTATCCAGCGAGCTCGGCTGCGATAACAAATTCATCGTTTCCGTTGACTTGCCCACGGAACACACGCCTGACGCGATATAGTTTGCTTCGCCGGTTATTTCGCTCGCGCGTCGTTGAATTTTTTATATTTCTTCAGTACTTCCTTGAAACTTTCACCATCGCGGAGATTCATCCTATTTTCTTCGGTTTTGTACGACCATTACGTACGTTATTGTGATTCTAAGGGAGGCGGTCAAGCCCGCCAAAGTTGTTCATTCGAAGCAATAAATACACGAATCTGAAAATCAAAATAAAAAACGTCCGGGAGTGTGGATTGAACCGTACGGAAGTAAAGTGAGGTATAACTTCGGTCGGATGGTAACAAATGAAAAGCTCCGAGTGGAACAAAGAAAATCACGGATGGAATATCCGGGAATGGTGAATCGGGTAAACGTGACAGGAAACAAAGAATCACAATTGTGAAAACAATTGTGGAATGTGAAGTGAATCCCATGAGCGGAATGGCGAGCGCTGCAAATTGTAGATAGGTATCCGAAATGGAACGGGAGATACATTCATCAGACAACGTAAGCGAAAAGCCGAAGGCTGAAGTAAAAAAATTAAAATTGGAAAATGGCTTTTGCAGAATGAGAATCGATAAATCTGAATTGGAGAGTGGGCGTCGAATCTCAAAGATCGATACGTACTCGGAATATGCGAGTCGATAATGATGCCGGTCGAGAATTGAAGTTGAAGAGTGGTTTATGACACGAGAGTGAAGTAAATGAGGGAATTTGGAAAGTAGGAAGTCGAACGAATGCTACAAATATCACCTGTCTTGCTATCAAAAAACTATCTCGAAAAGTTACAGTGGAATTGGATTCCTAAGTAGTCGCCTGCTTGGTGAGATCCCTTCAAAAATTCCTTGAACAATATTTTTAAACGATTGCCTCAGAAACCGCGTTCAAATTATTTTTTTTTTCATTTGGGAAGTTCTCAAATTCTCGCTGGCTTTCGAAATATCGCTTCGATCTCGCGGAGACTAGAGTTTTTGGATCTGGTGCAGTTTTCTATCGAGACGGTATTGTGATCTTATAGAAGCACTGCACAATTCGTAGATTCTTCGAAGTATCTCAGAAGAGCGGCAGCATCTCTGTGATATTCTTAAGAAAAGTCGTTACCAAGATCTTAATTACTTTTAAGCGAGTTATTCCCCCAATAAAATCATCCCGAGATTCGATTAGTATAATACTCATTACGCGCCGAGCAGTTCTCGCAACCCCCCCCCCCCCCGAACCAATGAGTCTAAATCATAATTGCTCTCCTCTGGTCGAGCTAATACAGATCTCCGAGAGAAGGGAGGACGAGGAGGATGAGGCGAAGGAGGAGGATGTTGTACTCGGCGCAACACCGGCTCGCAAGTGCTCGCGCCGCGTGATTAAAGGTAAAAATCGATCGGTGCACTAATTAGGCTGCGGACAATCGGCGTACCCTCATCATACACACGAGAGCAGCGTGAGCGAGTTCGATTCGCCGCATGTGACCGTACGTATGCGTATCGACGAGTTACTGCGCTCTCTCTCTCTCTCTCCCCGTAAGCCGCGCGCAGCTGGGAATGAGGGACGCGCGGAGCTTGTGTTGGTGCAAACAGCGAAATCCAGCCCCGCACACACACACGGACACACGCGCGCGTATCGAGTTCTCTTTCACTGCGGCCAGAGTGAGAGCGGCCCAAGGAGGCAGGACCGCGGCGGGCCCGATAAGCCGGGGCCCGAGAGTTAATTAGTGTTGAAAAATGAAAGAGAAGAAAAAAATGAACTGTGAGATAAGAGCGAAGGGACGAGGATTGCCGAGAAGAGTACGTGCGTGGCTATTTCTGGACGTGCGTATATACACCGACCCGAGAGCTATATACGCACGCGTGCATATCGCGATGTGATTGAGTTGAGGCTCTTGCGCGAGAGATCGCTCTATACGTCGTACACCGAATATATCCTCATTGAATTGTCCTTCGCGCGACAATGTGTACGGAGTAGAGAAAAATTCGTACATGCGTTCACCGTTCGAATCATCGAATTTTGAAAGCGATCCAGCTTTCATCGTTGTACTTTTTCTACGGAGCGATGGGCTTCGAAGAGGGAAAGTTAAACTGGTTTATTCGTTATGTTCTCACAGTTTCATCGAAGAATGTTTAATTATTAAAAGCTGAGCGTGGAGGTGGGGGGAAGGAAATTAAGAAAGCCGGAGAATCATCAGCGATATTGATAATGAAATCTGCAACATACTGCCATCGACACGACATACATAAAGGGATCGCCATGTCGAAATCCACCGCGTACAATAATACGCACGTGCAGAAATGCATCGGATAAAGATAAAAAGATACTCGCGCAGGCACGCATGTACAGGATCAAGGTGGCAATTAAGTCCGGCGCAACTTTACCAGCTTGATCCGAGACCGAGAGAGAGAGCAAGACAGAAAGAGTGAGAGAGAGAAAGCGAGGAAAAGAAACGACGAGAGAGTAATAGTAATGGAAGCCGCGGGTGAAAAATATCCGCCAATTATTAAACGATTAGCGTAAGTTTCATCGCTCGCCTCGAGTTTCGTCGCGCGGCGGATAACTTTATAAAGCTCCGCGGATTTCGAAGCTCGGTTCTGGGTCGCCCCCGGGGCAATGAAATCCTTATTGGCGCTGTTAACGCTGCGAATAACATTTTTATCGAGGATTCGAGATATTCTCGCGCGGGTATCGCCGCACTTCTGAGGCAGAAGCTCGCATATGCAGCGCGTCCCGAAATTTCTTAATTTACCGATGCCGTTAACCCCTCAACAGCTTAAACGGATTGAGTTGCTTCAGCATTGCCAACGCTTTCATTCCATAAATTACGTGGCCATTCAAATTTTCATCCTACCGCGCTGAATGCAAATCGAGTCGTTGAGCGAATTTTCGTCCGATCTTCGCTAGAACGAAGCTCCAATGCGAAAATCAAATATTTGGATCTGCTGTGAGCTTTGATGTTTTATGTATCGGTGTCACGAGGACATGGCGTAAATGAGAAATTGAGTTACCGGAAGTTATAGAGCGTTGCGTAAGGTCAGAATCGAAGGGGAAAAAAATTAAGTAATGTCGAGTGAATTTATCAATGTGCAGGAGAGCACAGCGATTGCGTGCCACTTCTTAATTAAATGTCGAGCTGAATAAATGCTATCGATACGTGTCAGCTCGGAGTCGGGTAAGAATCGCCCAGCGACCGGCGTGAGAGATAAAATGGGAAATACAAAAGGCCACGCGGGTAAATACAACTATATCGATCGAAATCTACAGTGAAGAGACGTATATATATATACACCTTTGAATTCGAAGCAACACGTTGCAGAAGCATACGCATTGCAGAATGATACGTTAATTGAATAACAATTTTCGTTTTTTATTTCGAAAATTTAAAAATTTACGTCGCAGTAAATTTTAAAAGATAAAAAGTACATTGAACTGGAGGTTTATCCGTGAGACACTGTATGCGAACTGCGTGAAAAACCTATTCTAGTCTAGTCAAATTCACAAGAGAAGTCACTTTTACTAGAATATCTAAAGTTTCAGTCACAGACCAATATCCAGTTCATTTTACTAGAGCTTCTTTGATATTTTACTTTCCGAGAAATATTTATGAGAATTTATTCATTTTCGCGGCGACGGGAGCGCATCTTTCGATTTTAACCGAATCAGTAAGATTTATCGATTAAGCTCTATTCGAATCACATTCCACCTTTGAACATACCGTTTGCACCGGATTTAGAATCGAATTTTTTCAAGTTCACAAGTAGGTACTCGAATTTGCATGAGTTGGATGAAGTCATGATGATTAGATGTTTGATTTTTCTAAAAATATAAACAGATCAACTATCGGCACTGAACAAATCGACGATCATACTATAAGAACGCTAGACAAATGAATATAACAGCGGAATTGAGAAGTTAAGTTTATGAAAATATTTACTCTAGACTATTGTGAAAATGAGCAGATATTATCCGAACTTACGGATTACCCACCAATTTTTACTTTTTTGTCCGCAGTGAATTTTCAGACGCCCATAGTGAATTTCCAGTCCTGGAATCGTAATTTTCCTTTATTTTAGTCATTTTTACCCTGTCAAGTTGTTCTGTCCGTGTAGAGGCGCTCGATCGGCAGGGGTATAGACCGAGGGGAAGATGTCACAATTGGGCGGGAGGACGAGAGGATCAATCCCATTAAGAGAGGTAAGGAAAAGCAGGATTTCTTGTGCGGAGGCGCGAGAGACGCGAAGGTGCGGATGCCCGAGAGAAAGAGAGAGGCTTGCTGATATATCGCGCGCCCGATAGCCGCGGCATTGGGGCCTTTTTTAACGAGGCCCTGTCCGCCGCTATCCCCGAACAGGTGTCGTCCTGTCTGACTCGCTGCTGCGAGAGACGCAGAGAGAGCGAGCGAGAGAGAGAGTCGCCGACTTATTGAAATCCGTTTAGCCGCAATCGCGGGGGCAAAAAGAAAGGCACGCGGGGCAGGGCCAAAAGAGACTACCATGCGACCAGTGGGAAACAGAAAAAGAAGCGGACGAACATGATGGAGGAGAGAAGAAGGTGGAGGAGGAGGAGGAGGAGGAGGAGAAGGAGGAGAGGAGGAGGAGGAGGAAGTTTAGCGAAACCGAGAGATGATGTACAGTTGAGAGTAAATAAATTAATCGAGCGACAGAATTACTGCAGCTGCTCGCGGCGGGGTCATGCGCTTTGGGGCCGAAAAAAACTCAGCCGCTCTCAAGTACGTATACTCGCAGCTGTATACACGGCTCGGAGCCCAGAGAGTCGGGGGGAGGGATATTTTAATGGGGGTTACGGCTACGGGGTTGGCGAACCGCCACGCGATGAGGTATAATATAAAGTTACGCCGAGGAATCCGCGTCGTAAATAACGCTGCTGGGGCTCGCTCGCGGCTGCAGGGCTATACGGTACGCGGCGGCGGCGGCGGCGGCGGTGGCCGGGCTACGGAAGCATCGCTCGTATAATTTTCTGTTACCGATATTGTTTAGTACTCGTTTAATGCCGGATAATGATGAAATAATATTATTTGCCCGCGGCTATTCGCGCGGGGACCGCTTGCGCCGAGTCGAAAACTGCCATACACTGCTGCGGAGTTGTTGATTCAATGAATGCACGCGCGGCTGTACAGCCCGTAATAACCACCACCGCATCGTCGTGGCCGCCATGCGTATATTATGATCAATGCGCAATTCATCGCTCGTATCATCGGCGGACGGTGGAATCGCAACAACTCCCTACGGTTCGATTTCTTCAAAGCTCCTAACTGGCATCGCGTCGCTGCAATGGATGACACGTCGGTGTGTGTGTATTGTAAGCGGCGAGGAATGTCGTGCGGCATCGAGTCATCGCCAGGCCCAATTAGACGGAATCCCAGGCTGATTTTCGAAGGGACAAGTGCAGCTTGAGACTCAAGACTCGATTCTTCGAGACGATCCGAGCAGCTGAAAATTTCGGAGAAACGGCCGATTAATAGCGCGCATATGGAAAGTCCGCAGCGCGGACGTTTTTACGGTGTCGGGGGGGGCTATCGGGTGCTCCGATCAATACGCGCATTTGTCGCCGATGACACACGCGCGGAATAAAAAGTCACGAGGGGAGCCGGGAATAGAGATGGCAAGATTCGGGAGCCGCGCGCGAGCAGAACGGAAGAGAGAAGAATGCGGGCCCGTGCGCTTATTAGCGTCCAACCGAGACGCGCGGAGGTGGTTGCTTTTTCTTGGGGTTGCCAAAACCCCCGCCACCCCCCCTCCTTCCCCCCGTTCACCTGTCAATTATGTATACCCGAGCTGGCGCGCGACCAACGGGTGATATTCGTCTCTCGCGAAATTGAGCGGCAGTGTCGCCTCTGCAATTATCCCGCCGAGACACGAAGCCTCGCGCGGACAAACGACGTGGATCGCATAGCTCGGGCAAATCGCTTGTCTCGGAAAATGACTCGTTACGGTTAGCTGACAAGCAGCTGGGTTGCCAGTGAAACTGTCGAGTTTTCACACGAACGATATATGCGCCTATATGGCTCCCGTTCGATCGCAGCGTGGGTTTCTTTGAAATTATTTAGCTATGTACATACCAAGATAGGCAAATTGAGTACGTCTAATTCATTGAATTCGCGATAAAAAATATTCTTATTTTATTAAAGTATTTGGGATGTATGCATATTTAATTACTGTATTATAAATGCATGTGAAATGAAATATGTGTATTTTCAAAACATAATAATATTTGAAAAATGTATGCTTAGTAAATAATTGTATTACTGCCCATCACCACAGCCAGAGATGGGAAAATTCAATATAAGTATATACAATATTGTAATTTTAATTATAGAGTATTAATTCGAATCGACCCTACTTCAAGATTCGTGCCTCTGATCTATATTTTACATCCAAACTTCTCAATCCGAAGATACACTTTGACTTTGTTGATCGAGCTCTTGGCCAGTGCTTCGTATTTGCCGATAACGCGAGTTAGAGGCAGTTCGAGACCACAGATGGGATCTTAAATTTTATAGGCTTTGACCTGCGCTCGGAGAGCCGCGTGAAAACAGCTTGACGGCAAGAGCAGAGTCAGCAGAGTATACCACGGTTCAGCGCGGGCTCAACAAACACACGAGGTCACGTAGGCTAGTGCGATTCAGCCCGGAGCCGTAACCACTTTCATTCGATTTCTCCAGATAAGTACGGCGATGGTCGATCTCTAAATATGCAATTTAGTGTACTATTATCATATGGTCGATCTCGATGTCTTTCAACTTTGCTTCAAGATGAGACTCTTGACATGAAAAGCAGTACTAGTCGACGTGCACTTTGAATTTTACAATAGTAAAAAACTACTATTCAACAGTACAAATTACACGACTGATAAAAGTAGTAGATATTGAGTAGAAAATTTTTACTAAAGAATATTCTCATCCCTTGTGAAACTTGTATACTGTTTAATAGTAGTTTTTCACTATGTTACATTTAGAGTGTACGTTTCGCTTAATTTCGTCGGAAAGATCTGTGTCTCCAAGGAAGAAGAAGCTGAAACATGTAGGACGATCAAAGTGCGCTCACTCTCGAAATCGACTATCTTGTCAACTATGCCTAACTGTGCGACAATCTCGAGAATATTCGCGGAGGAGGCCGCGACAATAGCTCCTTCCGCGCTTGGCATCGACCCGAAGATGCCGATATCGCGATAAAGGGCCTCCGCGAGAGATATATAAACGGGCAGCGGCTGATTTACGGCTTGGCCGCGAGTGAAACCGTATGCACCGCGCGTCGGCGGCGGCGGCAAAAAAGCCCGCGGAATCAGCCGAGATACGCACACCGAGGTATTTTTCGAGCCCACCGCGGGAGGAAATTAATTTAGCTCATTTGAGGGAGAGAGAGACAGAGCCAGGGCCACGCGAGGGCCATATACATTCGTACAAACGCGGGTAGAGAACAAGTGAACGAGGGGCTTGGTATATATCGGTCGCGCAAAAACGACAGGAGCAACCCGCGCAACTGTATGGATGTATGCGTATATGTATATACGAAAGCGCGCAAAAGCCAAAGCGCGCGCCAAGCGGCCGAGCTCGCGCAAATATTTCTGTATATTTATTAATGTTATTAATGGCCGCGTCGCCGGGATTATGTACGGTACGCCTCGCGTACAAGATGCAAATTAAAAATGTGTGTTCCACCAGGTACAGCTGCTCTCCCCCTCTCCCCCCCCTCTCTCTCTCTCTCTCTCGTGCAGGGCCTTGTGTTTTTTTCAAATTTCACATGCTCATTTGCGAGATTCGAGTTGTCTTTCGGTTGGATAACTTTTTTGCCCGCCCCGCGATATCATCTCTCACTCGCGGCCGCGGCGCTACGGGCATCGCGAGTCTCGATTTGAAATTATGCTGCGCCGCTCGAGACGCGTCGTTGCATCGCGAGTGAAACCATTGCCGATGTGAAGAGTCTCGGGGAAGTATAATGATTCTCTCTACACTGAAAAAATTATGTTTAATCGCGACGAGTAGAATGTACTTGCTGCGGTTGGCAATGCCATTTGATTTTACGACCAATTTTCTCGCAGCACGAAGAAAGTCTTATCAAATCGAATACACTCGCGATATATATGAGTAGATTTCTTCTTGCAGATATTGAATTTTGAGATATAATGAACAAATGAATACATTTTTTGATTTTATATTCTATTTCAATTTGATTCAATATAATATGTTATTCAGCAAATCATTTTCCGTGTTTGAAATTCCAACTTCATTTTAGACGCAATAAACTTCAGGTCAAACATTCACATTTTCCTGATTGTCAACGATTCGATGACAACAAGCGAAAAAGTTTCTGTTTCTTAATCATTTTACTGTCACGATGTGCTCCACGCTTCTAAGTACGTTGGCGGTCCCGAAAGTTCCAGAATCCCACTATTCCGGAAGAAACGTTCAGTAAAAATATAAATCAAAATTCACTCTATCATTGAATACTAACGCTCATCGCTTACTCTCAGAATCAATGGATACATTTTACTTGAATCGGGAACAGAGATTTTATACTGGCGAGAAGATGACTGAGCTTCAGCGTTTAACGAAGACCCACTTGACGCATGTTTGCTTGATTCAAGCAGATAAATCCACTCGCCACGAGAGACAAATTTCCTCAGTTCATAATCGAGTATTGTTCGTGTGTTGCTCGCAGTTATACGGCTCATGCGCAAGAGACAAGAGCGCGCGAGGAAGATATTGGAAAAAGTAGCCGCCCGGACCGCGCGGTTGTGACAAGAAATTCCTCAGAGCAATTTAATGGCGTTCTTTGATTGATATACCCGATGTCAGTCACCTCTGCTCTGCGGCGCCGATGTATTCAGTATTCGATGCACGCGAGAGCCGAGGTATTCATGAAGAATCTCATTTTCCGTTCCAGTCTTGGTAATTTAGGCAACACGCTGTGATACGCACGAGACTCTCGACATATTTGTCATCGGTAAAAAATGCATATATCGCGCGCATTCGAGCGAAATTATGTGTGTGTGTGTGTGAGAGAGACTTAATTATTGTGAGAACGCGAGTGAAATTTATATATACGCGTGTGTTAAAGGCGAGACGCTCCCCAAGGTTGGGGACGCTCGATTCATAATTAATATATTACGCGGATATATACACGTGAATGAAAGAAGGAGAAAAATTGCAGTGAAATCGAGAGGGTCGCCGCGAGGCATTCGGATGCGCGCGACCACGAGAAGAACAAGGTAAAAATGCCGTTTCATCGCGGAGGAGATCGCATTTCTAACTCTGGACAGGCGCAAAAATTCACGCGCGTCACAAGCGAGCCTGCAGGCCGCGGGCAAAAAGCAAATCACGGCGAATGAAGGAACGAGCGTAAAATGAATACCTCCCCAATCTCGGCTCTGTTGTTCCGCTCTTTCAAAGCCCCTTTTTCGAGAGCTTTCCGCGATTGGCCCGTTCCGGATAACACGTCGTGACAATCGCCGATTAAAACGCTCGATTCGCCGATGCCGCGCGGACGAGGAGGATGAGAAAGGTAGCAGCAATACGTCGCACTGCTGCTGTTGCTGTTGTTGTTGCACCTACGTCGTAGAATCTGCAGCGTCATACCCGACTCGTAAAAACCGCAGAACGAGAGAGAGAGAGAGAGACAGAGGGAAAAAAGGCGAGCGCGTCTCGCGCGTCGAAAGGGATCGGCTTACTCGCCGCGGCCACCCTACGGTGTTAAGTACTCCGTGCTGAATACGGATTGTGCACAATGAACTGTAATTTGATTTCTTATTGTGCTAAAAATAGGAATGACGGGATTATTACTCCGGTAATTACGATTTCCCCTTCGAGCCTTGGAGAGAAAAAAATCACGCGACTAAAGTTTCACGGAGAAACCCTTTTTTCCCTTAAACGAGTGAGACTTTGAATGTATCGGCTGGTTTTTCTTACCCGCAGTTGATTTGCGACAATTAGATACATATATACGCCCTTCGTGAGAAAATGACATGGAAGGCTGATTTTACATTTAACGAATTACAAACTGTCGATGCGAAGAGAAATTTGTAATCAAGAAGATCAATTATCGTTTCTTGTCTTAGTTACTCCGTTTTGGACAGACTTTCTATGTAAGTTTGTCGTTCCCGCAGTTCTCATTGGAATGGCTTTTTTTTTATAGCTGTTAGGATGTATGAGTGTATGTTTTCGTAAAAATAATTCGATGGAACAGTTTATTTTAATCGTTTCTACCAGAACTAATTATCAACTCTCCAGTTTAGTCCAGATCAAATATTATGCGGCAATAATTACAGTTATAATAGTGATCCATTTAAAGAGCGATTTTTAAGTTAGGCTCTTTGAAAAATTTTCATAGATTATGTTTCGTTCACAAAGCTATTTTTGACAGAGCAAAAGATATTGTATCGATTTAATTTTAGAGGATCAACTCGAATTATATAAACCGTATGTTGACGGTTGGAAGGGACAAGGTGGTCGTTTCGCGGGAAGGCGAGAAGGTGGTCCTCTCGTGCGTAAGTAACAACGTGGCTTAAGTTCGATTGAGAAAATGTTTCTCATGAATATTTATTTATTTATTTATTCATTTATTTATCTATTTATTTTACCATGTGTGTGGATTACTGTTTTCACAAATTTGATCTTTTTTTATAATTGTGACGTGTTCAATTAATTTTTATTTATTATCTGTTGAGAAATTGAATATTCATCAATATCGAGATATAAATGATTATTGTAATTGAACATTTGTAATTATGCCGCTATAAAGGTAGAGGTGGATATTTTTGTTTCAGATTTCCTACTGTTTATATTCTTGTGGGTGCTATGAATTCCAGGATTGCTTGAAACCGATAATTATTCACTAGCAACTCGACCGGAAAATCGGCATGTTACACTGAATGTGTAATTGAGTATTCAAAAACCGTTTCACAGAGTTCCATCCTGATCAGTAATCTGCATCCAGGAAGTGGCCTCACCTCGTGAGTATAGTAATATACCGCCTATCATTTACAATGAAGAAATGCATATGAATAAAAGAAAAATTCAATACGATACAATTTTATTTTGGCAATTTATTAAGGATCAAGATACACTCGAAGTTGATAAAGTAGTTTGGCATCAAATGGTTTTACAGTAGGAGATCCACACGGATTAGAGTTTCTATTCTAATCCTCATTTGGGGGTGTGAAACTTTCTATATACATAAAATTATCCCAAACCGTAGGAATAATATATTCCGTATCTTACGATTATCCTCCTTTTTACGGTTTTAAAATGTGTTGAAATATCAATTCGAGAAAAATTTACGAGAGATTACGGACGCGACCTCGGGATTCTTCATTTCTCGTGGGACGCTCGTTTTTTACGACTGCGCGCTCGCGCGCGTTAACTCTCAAAATCGCACAATTGGGAATAGCGATCCGCAGCGATCGCGCGGCGACTGTTTGGAAAGCGACCAGTGTATAGATATACGCATCCAAAATGTGCAGTAAAAGACGGGAATCCAATGGCTATACACCGAAGAGCTGCGATTTCTAGGAGCCCGCCCGTAAGCATAACCCTATTATTTCGCGCTGGGCTAAGAGCATAATAGCCGCGGCACACACACACACACACACACACACACACACACACACGCAATATCCCTTTGGATAATACACGCGCGCGATACGTGAGCACCAGAGCACGGTGCATTATCCCATTAGACTCGGCGAGCGATGCACGCGCGGAGAAATTTTGGGTCAATCGAATTTTCGGGCTTACGCCCCCGCTGTCTCGGGCCCGGCGGCGAGGCTGAAAAAACAACGCGCCGGCGGCGGCGGGACGCATATCGGGCCCCGGGGCCGGCTCTCTCGAGCTAATCAGCGGCGCGCGAGCCCGCCTCCTCCTCCGCCTCCTCCGTCCCCTCCTGCTCCTCCTGCTCCCTCGTCTCAGCTGCCCGGGCGTCGGGTCAGTCGGGTGTAATTTTGAAAATTATGATTTAGGGGAAAACGTGCCGGGCTGCGAAAACCTCATTGAGCATTATAACCATTGTAAAATCTGACCGACGCGCTCATACATATATGTACATACGTCTGTCTCGAGGCGCACGCGATCTCGCGGGGACTCGCGTGCCAATAACGGCATATGTTCGCCTATGCTGTACGTCAATATATACCAGCGGTCACGACGCTTCGATATACTCTGTATTGTTCCTCTACTCATACTAGCTATGCTCACGTGTGCATTTGGTCATGTTCTTCGCTGGCTGCTGGTGATCGGGCCAAGGGATATTGCCGTGTGCAACCAGTGCGTGCGGCAATCGACCTTCTCGCGAGGAAGCAACGAGCAATTCGATATGTTGTTTCCGAGTTAGCGGGAAATTCATCAGATTAGAGCAAACCTAAAATTTACTGCGAATTTTGTGTGAAAATTTTTGCTATAAAAACTTATTACGTGAAAAAATCTTCTATACAAGCGCATTAAATTCAATTAT